>OX419591.1:1540531-1902601 GCA_948473455.1 Teleiodes luculella
CTTCCTGTTTCACTTGTGGAAAGAGAGTGAGAAAGAAAGTAATTTATAGAAAACCATGGTCTAAGAAAACAAGGTCTAACCGTTAGACCACGTGACTGACACAAGCCTACGTCATTTTGCGCTGTTCATCCTTGTCTATTAACACGCATTCGACAAGAATGAACAGCTCAAGATGAAGTAGGTTTGTGTCAGTCACGTGGTCTTATGATAAGACCTTGTTTTCTTAGACCATGTAGAAAACAAACAAAACCAATAATTTAAGGGAGCTTTGCTGCGATGCTGGTAACAGAGTAATTCTTGGGAAGGTATTGGGTATCCTTTCAACAAGTAGAAATAAGCTGATAATCTTCAAATGGCTGAAGATATTTCCTTGGTTCTTAGCTAAGAACACTTTCGATTGTAATACCTTGTAAACAAAAAAAACTAGATCAAAATCGGAGCACCCGTTTAGGAGCTACGATGCTACAAACAGACAGACAGCCAGCCAGACAGACAGCCAGACAGACACACACGCCAAACTCGGTCAAGAAACTTATCTTCTTCTTCTCAGTCGTAACACTCTTGGCAGAGTGGTCGTGGTTAACATGTTGAAGTGTATTAGTGGGTGGCAGATGTAGCTCGCCTCACGATGTCCCGCCATCTGTCTCTACTGATAGACATTCTGGAGTTAAAAACTGATACCACCCCTTTTTTTTTTTTAATATGGAACAGGAACTTTTGCACACTATTAACACGAGTAAAATAAATGTATTTAAGTATTCTAAAAGCATCAAATCGTTGCTAAAGAAAAGTATGAAAAAAGCCGTCGCATTTTATATGAATGCGTAGTTTATCTATTTTAATATTATAAAATGGAAAGGTTTGCTTGTTTGTTTGCATCGAGTAGGCTCCGGAACTACTGAACCGATTTCGAAAATTCGTTCGCTGATAAGAAGCTACTTGATCCCTGAGTAACAGGCTATATTTTATTTAAAAAAAAATGCGATCCTTACTAAATCGTACTATATTCTGTGCTAAAACTTAAACCCAAAGTGTAAAAAAATACCTAATATATTCCTAATATTGATTAGGGTCCGAAACTACTGAACCGATTTTGGTGAAGCTTGGCACAAAGATAGAATAAACCTTGGGAAAGAACAGGCTACGATTTACCACGGAAATTCTCATTCCTACGGAAAAAAAGGTTAAAGCGGGCGGAGTTGGCACAAAGATAGAATAGACCTTGCTAAAGAACATAGGCAAACTTTTACCGCGGAAAAAATCCTCATTCCCATGGGAAAAAATATTACGCGGGCGGAGCCGCGGCGGCGGGAAACTATTTTTTTTTTTTTTGAATTGACCTATGCTTGTGTCGAAAAGGTACGACAAATCAAGCTTCACCGGACTGGCGGGGGAGTGGAAGACTCTACCCCAAAAAAAAGTCAGATACCAACGCGTCTAGGGGCGGCTCGAGGGAGCCTCGGACCACGGCCTAGCGCGTTGATATTGAAAAATATCGTGAAGGAGACGACGCCTTGGGGGCTCCGTCTCTGATTTTCAATTTTGATTTTGGTTCGGGCCGCGCCCCCGCCGGCGGGTGCGGGCGTTGTTACCTGAAGGGTAATTGTTACCTGAAGGGTATTCGCTACCTGAAGGGGGCGGGAAACTAGTAGGTTTAAAATTTAAAAACATTATGGAACTATTTTATGATGTTAAAATAGAGAAAGAAAATATCACAAACGTAAATACTTATATTAATCCTACTAAATATTACCTCGAAAGTTTGTGAAGATGTATGGATGGATATTTGTTACTCTTTCACGCAAAAATTACTGAATGGATTTCAATGAAACTGCATAATATAGCTTACTAGCTTTCCGCCCCGCGGCTCCGCCCGCGTTAACAGTTTTTCCGGTGGGAATGAGGTATTTTCCCGCGGTAAAAGGTAGTTCAATATAATAATGAATAAGAAATAAAAATTCTAAGTACCTAGTTAACAACTTTATATTTGCCTTGGTAAATATGGCGAACCTACTCTGCGAATTCCCTTCCCTGGCGGCAATTTGTCGCGTTTTCCGCGCTCCCGGCGGGCTCGTTAGCGCGACATCCCACATCCACGCGACAAGATTTATCCTCCCTAGCAACCAGTGACACATAAATGTCGCTTTGTTTCGCTTAACCCCGCGATTTACTGTCGGCGAGTCGCGTCGCAAGATGAACGACTACAAGCGTGCGATGAATTTTTCGCTACAGAAACGTGTCAATTTATTTAGCTCTATACCTACTTATGGGTTGATTTGTCTCGACGCTTTATTTAAGTATGGATATGGAATGGGGAATATGCATGTTTTTTTAGAATTAGAATTAATAATATGAATTTAATTTAACATTCATTTATTAGAATATGATTTTTTTTTGATGTCACTAATTGTGAAAATAATTGTGCGATTTCGTGCTTCACGATGTTTTCAATATCAACGCGCTATGCCGTGGTCCGAGGCTCCCTTGAGCCGCCTCTAGACGCGTTGGTATATGACTTTTTTTTGGGGTAGAGTCTTCCACTCCCCCGCAAGTCCGGTGAAGCTTGATTGGTCGTACCTTTTCGACACAAGCATAGGTCAATAAAAAAAAAAAAAGCGATTTCATGCAAGCAAGAAAACGTCGATATCTTTCGTAGTTTTTAAGTTATTAAGGCATTTTTCGACATTATGTTTTTTTAATGCACGAAGTAAATACCTCAGTAATGAGTGTGAGGCGTCTAGTTGAACTAATGACCCACAACAAACAACATCTCACGATAAAATGAGATAACATCGAGCTAAGACGGTCACAGTGAATGTGTATACGAGACAGACAGCACACGACCAGAATGGCACACAGAATTAATATTGAACAAGTGAACGATTTAGAAAAGGAGGAGTTTGAAAGAGTTTTTTCAAATGTGGTTGAATTGTGTCCTGATGCTGCAGTGCAAGTGAGAAGAAAGAAGCCCTTTGATAGTCTCTTCAATATTGCCACTGCTTTTTACGAATATTTAGACGGCCTTAATGAGCTAGGTGAGCTAGATGTCAAGTTTAACATAAATCATACTAATAAATTACAAATAAGTAGCACTCTTTATGGGGTATTGACATGTTTTATTACTTTTTTTTATTAAACCACTTTATAAACGCTCTGTGACGAATTGGGCACTGGACTTGATTCGAAGACGAAGAGTCAACATGAATTAAATGTTCTTGACTAGAATGCGTGTCAAATAAGAAAAGGAGGGACTGTCAAAATGGCGTCTTGACAGTCCTATTCTTATTTGGCACACATAGTAGAAGTTTAATATTTCCTTCCTTCCCTAAATGACTGTGATTAATTGTAAAGCCTGACCAAAGAAATAAAAAAAACTCGCCATATTGCGGAATTTTAATGGAACTAATTTTATAATGGAAATTGTTGCCATAAACATAAAAATATACACGTGACGCCCCCAGAGCAGGTTTATTTATTTCTTAGGGCTTTACCATATTGATTATGATGAACTAATTATAGTAATATCTATTAATGTTAAATATATACTTATGTAATTGTAATAAATAAGTGTAGACATATTTTAATTGTGATCAAAATTTGCAAGCCTATTAGGCTGAATACAAGCACTATGTAAAAACTTATAAAAACTGTAATAACCACTGTATTCTTGCAAATGAACATTTCTGATTTCTGATAAATAATATTCAAAGAATAGATATAAGTGTTATCTTCACTGAAGAAGCCTGAAGATTCGCGCATCTAACTTAGAATATATTTTTTTATATGTAGTGCCACCCAGCCTGAATGAATACAATCCCATCACTTACAGGAAAAGTAACAGTTTTAAAATTGCACCCCGACCTCGCGGGGAAGCTGGCAAGCGGCGAGCTGACGCGAGAGTCCACTAGCGAACAACGCAGCGCCGGGCTTGACAAGCTCACTGATGACCAGAAGAATATCATCCAATTGCAAAACAACAGGTACTTAAAGTTCAAACTTCAAAGTATTTATTTTTACCTTTAGGATATTTTACACCACTTAGTTAAGTCGAGGCGAGTTCACAATTTGGCTGTCTTCTGTGGAGAAGAACTCGCCGTAAGAAACTACACAGGCGTTGCATCTTTTCAAAATATTTTACAAAATTATAAATTATTACGTAAATCCAATACCTACTTATACTAGGTTGTGATATCAGTTAAGAAAACAATGATCAACTGCACGCATGCACACGCTTGCTACAAATAAATTCAAGGGTCGTCCTGTGTCCGAAGTTCCCGAACTGCGAACCTAGTTTCTGACTCAACTAAGAAAGGCATGATAGCTCTAAAATCTAGGTAGTGTGGCGATTTCATCGCACTACTATTTTTATAAGTTAGTTGTAAGTCACAACGAAACGCGCTTTGCACGAATCGGAACGCATCCGATAGTTTTGACAGATGCTGACCGAACGATTCCCGCGTACACACGCGATATTTTTCTCTCTCCGTATTTTATAAGTAAGAACTGCTGTGATCTGCATGATTGTGAACACAAAGTATCCGCAATATAAGTGTATAAGGTATCCTGTGTTTTCCTTACCGAAACCCTACACTTTGCGAGAAGAGCGGCAACCAAGCCGCCAAAGTGGTGACCGCGTCGTGGAGAAGAAAAATCATCATCGTGTCATATTACACGCGATTGGACAACTGCCTGGCCTTAGCTGACAGCAGCTGCATGATCACACACCATCAGGAGTACTCTGGAGCGAGAAACAACCGCCCAAAACCTGCGCTTGCGTCGAGACTGTATCGCGTCAAGTTGCACCCTGTTTGCGTCGTGTAGTGCTGCATGGCATTGTGTTGCATCGTGTCTGGTGTTGGAACTGTTTCCCCTCATCCCCGTGCTAAAAACTGTGACTAATCCCGGTTTCGCCCGTTTTCTAAACTGCACCGCGAAGTTAAAATCTACTAACCACCATTTCTCAAGTTTGCTGCAAAGGTGTTTGAACTTAAGAGACATTTGGCAAGTTTTCGGCTTTTATAACTTTTATTAATACTGAACATTAGTTTAATCATTGGGTTTTAACTTAAGCATGTTATCCTAACATTAATTACCTTCTGTTGCACTGTTCTAATTGAATGTGTTATGTTTGTTTGAGCCTGTAATCAATCTTTAAAACGTTAATTAACATCATGGCAAACTCTTTGGAAGCTACTGTACAAGCTTTAAGGGAACAGAATGCTGCTTTACAGCAAGAAATACGTTCTTTATCTGAATATATGAAACCTATAAAGGAAGAAAATGATACTTTAAGAAAGATATTTGCTAATGGTGATACAGTATGTAAAGTGTCAGCTAAGCTTCCCGCGTTCTGGCCTGACCGCCCACTAACATGGTTCAATCAGGTGGAGTCACAGTTTTCTCTTGCAGGTATAAAGACGGACCAGACCAAGTATGATCATGTTGTTGCTAGGCTAGATGCTCAACATATTGCTGAAGTGGAGGATATTATTAATGCCCCACCTTCGGAAAATAAATATCAACTTCTAAAAAACGAGCTAATCCGTCGCACATCTACCTCAGAGGAACAGCGAGTACGTCAACTGATTAGTGATGAGGAACTCGGGGACAGGAAACCTACACAGTTTCTTAGGCACCTCCGAAATCTAGCAGGCAACTCCGTGACTGACCAAAATTTTATGCGACAGCTTTGGTTACGTCGCATACCTCATCACATACAGCAAATTCTCACACCTCACTCTGAACTTTCTCTAGATAAACTTGCAGAGTTAGCAGACAAGATCATGGAAATACCCGGGGTTACTATTGGCACTACCATACCTTACCAGCACACTGCAGCCGCTGTCACTGCTCCCACACCACATCAGCCAGCTGCAGCTGTTGCTCACCAGCCCACTGTTGCTGCGGCTACAGCCCCCGGTCTTGACTATGTCTTCAAGTGCCTAGATGAGATGTCAAATCAAATTGCAGCACTGCAGTTTGGACAAGGTAGAGGCAGGAGCAAGAGCAGACAGAGAAGCCAATCAGGAGTTGAGGTATGTCGTTTCCATAGAAAATTTGGGGACAAGGCTTTTAAATGTACGAAGCCCTGCGCTTGGGTACCCAAGCAGGAAAACTAGAGAGGCAATCTGTAGAGGCGGCTTCCGATTGCCTTCCCCGTGTCAGCCGCCGATTGTTCATTACCGAACAAGCATCCAAACGCCGTTTTTTAGTGGACACCGGCTCTGACATATGCTGCCTTCCTCGCAGCTGGACATCCACTCGCACGCATTCCGATTACTTTCTAAACGCTGCTAACGGCAGCAAAATTAGAACATATGGGACAATTAATATGCGCCTCGATTTCGGATTGCGCCGCGAGTACCGTTGGACCTTTATCGTGGCAGATGTAGGCTCTGCAATAATTGGTGCGGACTTCCTAGCCTATTACAATCTCCTGCCCGACTGTGCTGGCAAACGTCTGCTTGATGGAAAGACTGGTCTATCCTGTAAAGCAAACATCGCTTCAGTTGAACAATCAAGCGTCAAAGCTGTAGGTATCAAGGATGCGAACTTACCATTTTCCGACGTCCTTGCAGAATTACCCAGCATCGCGCGACCTCCTGGAGCACCACGAGAGATTAAGCATACAACTGTACATCATATACTGACTTCCGAAGGTCCACCCGTCTCTTGTCGCCCGCGCCGTCTCGCTCCTCACAAGCTCACTGCTGCAAAAAAGGAGTTCGAAGATATGATTTCGTGTGGCACTGCTAGACCGTCAAAGAGTCCCTGGTCTTCGCCCCTTCACATGACGCCCAAGAAAGACGCTACCTGGCGGCCTTGCGGTGACTATCGAGCGCTTAACGCACGGACGATACCAGATCGTTACCCAGTGCGCCATATCGGAGATTTTTCCCATCGTCTCGCAGGATGCACAGTCTTCAGTGTACTGGATCTTGTGAAGGCGTACCAGCAGATCCCCGTTGCTGAATGCGACGTATGCAAAACGGCTATAACAACGCCATTCGGACTCTTCGAGTTTCCGTTTATGACGTTTGGCTTGCGCAATGCCGGCCAAACATTTCAACGTTTCATAGACGAGGTTCTTCAAGGCTTGGACTGCTGCTTTCCTTACGTGGACGACATCCTGGTCTACTCACGCGATGCGGAGCAACACGCTGAACATCTGCGCGCTATTTTCAAACGCTTGGATGACTATGGGGTTGTCCTCAACTCAACCCATCCAAGTGTATCTTAGGCGTAAACGAGGTAACCTTTTTAGGCTACAGAATTACCGCAGATGGCACACTGCCTCCACCGGAACGCATCCAAGCCCTGAAAGACTTTCCACCTCCTCCAACTGTCCAGGGTCTTCGCCGCTTTCTGGGCATGATTAACTATTATCGCCGTTTTCTTCCACGCGCAGCGGAGCTTCAAGCCCCACTCGTCAACACTATCGTTGAAATCAACGGGAAAGGTGCCAAACCCGTGGCTTGGACACCAGAACTACTCCGCGCCTTCGAAGCTTGCAAGGAAAGCTTGTCATCTGCTACCTTGTTAGCCCACCCAGTTTCCGACGCTCCACTTGGTCTTTTTACAGACGCATCTAGCACGCATGTAGGTGCCTGTTTGCAGCAACGTGTAAATGAAGACTGGCAGCCACTCGGGTTCTTTAGCAAGAAACTCAGTGCCCGACAATCGGAATGGCCAGCTTACTACAGAGAATTACTGGCAGTGTACGAAAGTGTGCAGCATTTTAGGCATATCCTAGAAGCTCAACACGCTACCATCTACACTGACCATAAACCTCTCTTGTATGCCTTCAAGCAACGCCGCGAAAAACTGCCGCCAGCACAACTCAACCAGTTGTCATTCATCAGCCAATTCACGACTGATGTCCAGCACGTGCGTGGAGTGGACAATGTAGTAGCCGATTCGTTCTCACGCATCGAGATGATTTCTTTGGAAGAGGATTTCACATCACTAGCCAGCTCCCAAAGCTTGGACGACGAGCTTCGTGATCTACGTTCCAATACATCTCTGCGCCTTGAACAGGTACCTATCCCTGGAACTGACATGAGCCTCACGTGTGATACGTCGACTGGAAGACCACGTCCCTACGTCACACCGCCATTCCGTCGAGCAGTCTTCAACAAACTGCACAACCTGAGTCACCCTGGTGCGCGGGCCACTGCACGCCTGGTGTCCGAACGGTTCGTGTGGCCTTTTATGAAGAAGGACTGCCATGCTTGGGCCCGCTCATGCGTCCCGTGCCAGAAAAGTAAGGTCACTAGACACAATGTCACTCCTCTCGGCCACTTCAGCAGTCCCTCCGCCCGCTTGAGACATGTCCACATCGACATAGTCGGACCCCTGCCAATTTGCAAAGGGTTTGCATATTGCCTAACCGCCATTGACCGTTACACCCGCTGGCCGGAAGTATGGCCGATGGTTGGCATAACAGCCGAAGAGGTGGCCGACACCTTTGTGCGTGGTTGGATCGCTCGCTTTGGCGTTCCTAGCACCCTCACGACAGACCAGGGACGCCAATTTGAGTCGGACCTTTTCAACCGTCTCCTTCAACACTGCGCCACAAAGAGAACGCGGACGACCAGCTACCACCCTTGTGCCAACGGAATGATTGAGCGAGTCCACCGCCAGCTAAAAGCTGCTTTGACCTGCCACGAAAAATTATGGCTAGACGCCCTACCACTCGTATTGCTCGGCATGCGTTCTGCATTAAAAGAGGACCTGGGTACCTCTTCTGCTGAACTGCTCTATGGCGAACCTCTCCGCTTACCAGGCGAGTTACTTGTATCTTCGCCAGCATCAGGCCAAATAGAAGATCCGACAGACTTCGTCGTACGGCTCCGTGGCAAAATGGCTCAGCTGAGACCAATCCCAGCATCGCGCCATGCTCGACCATCGACGTTCATCTTCAAGGACCTCACATTAGCAAGCCATGCTTTCCTTCGCGATGACACTGTCCGACGTCCCATCACTCCTCCGTACCACGGACCTTTTCGTATCATCAATCGAAAGGAGAAAACAATCCTTCTGGACGTCAAAGGAAAAGAAGTGGAAGTCAGCTTGGACAGAGTAAAGCCGGCGCATCTGGAATCCAGTTTGCCATCGCCGGTTACATCTTCCGTTCCATCGGCAGCTGATCCTAAAACTGCCTTTCAACTACCTCCCCCGACTACAGCTCCGTCAGCTTCCCAGCCAGTAGATACTGTGCCTCCACCGAAGTACACTACACGGTCAGGTCGGAACGTACGCTTTACGAAACCTTTTGATCTGTAACACCAGCAATTAATGTAAATTAATTTCAGTTCAGTAATGTCTATTATGTAAATAATTTAAATTTTATTCTTGTATAGGTTTTCTTTCTGCGTAGGGGGGTGGTGTGGCGATTTCATCGCACTACTATTTTTATAAGTTAGTTGTAAGTCACAACGAAACGCGCTTTGCACGAATCGGAACGCATCCGATAGTTTTGACAGATGCTGACCGAACGATTCCCGCGTACACACGCGATATTTTTCTCTCTCCGTATTTTATAAGTAAGAACTGCTGTGATCTGCATGATTGTGAACACAAAGTATCCGCAATATAAGTGTATAAGGTATCCTGTGTTTTCCTTACCGAAACCCTACACTTTGCGAGAAGAGCGGCAACCAAGCCGCCAAAGTAGTATCGGACCCCTAGGTAGGGAATAGTACCTAAATAATTGACACTGTGCTGAGATAAATAAAATAAAAACATTTTGTACTAGGTACATGTAGTTTTTTGTATCAAAGTTTTTTTTAAATTCCCATTGTTTACAAACCGAAACCCCTCCATATATTTTTTTAACAAGACTAGAATTATATAGATATTTTAAGGACATAAATAATGTCAAAATGATTAGGTGGCTCTGACTCAGAACTTCTGAGCATGACGCACCGAATTATGTTGCTAGCGCCATCTATACTAATCACAATTTATTACTTTGCTTGCATGACCATGTGTTAGTACCATGTGCAAAACAACTCCTGTTAGTTTCTATCCCTACCGCTAGATGGCTGTAGAGTTTCAATAAATTTACAATTTTCTCGCCAGGAGCGCTACTATCCATACAATGTAAAATTTATCAATTTTTACTTTTCAGGTATAAAACCAAATTCGGTTTCCCGTTTATCATCTGTGCTCGAGAGAATAGAGTTGAGTCAATAATAGAAGGGTTAAGAGACCGCTATAACAATACAAGAGAACAAGAAATAATTAATGGTATAAATGAAGTTAAGAAGATTTGCAAACTGCGCTTGATGGATATTATTAAAGATGACTAAAGAACTCTATTCACCTTTTTACTTCTAATTTTATATAAACCGCAGCAGGAATAGGAAAACTAATGTAGTCTACATAAAATAAAATAAATGTTTATATCACTTAATATTTTATTTTACGAACAATACACCAGTAAGGAAAATTAGACATAATATGTATCTTACAGAATACCCAAAGATCGTTCCATAACTGCATGAGGCTGGCCAGAGATTTCGCGAAGGTCTTGCGTGTTTAGGATGTCTTCAAAACCAATGTCCAGATAACGGCCAGTAAGAACATCAGTTTGGAGATTCGAGCTTGGCAGGAAAGGTAGATGGCCAACCTAGAATTAAACAAAAATTTTTTTTATACCACTGAATAACAACTAAGTTGCAAAAATGAATTAACAGAATTAATTAGGTTTCAGAAAATCCAAATTGTTTAGGTTTTTACTAGTATGTCTGTATGTGATTGATAATTACCTAATACATAATATAGCTTCAGTATTGGAGCAGGTTGTAATATCTCTTTTATAGAGTAATGGCTGGTTTACACGTATTAAGTGACGAAGTAATTAACTAAATTTTAACTTAATTCTTGCGTGTAAACAACCACTTAAGAACTCTTTAGTCACAAGTGGTAAGTAAACGATTTAGTGGTTAAGTGAACAAGTGAAATAGAATCTAGTCTATGTTTGATTAAGTAGCCGCGCCTCCCGCACCGCTTGCATTCCCCGGTAGGCGTGGCTTTCTACTAAACTGTCATTTAGTTATGTGTGAACTCAACAATTTAGTGAAGTAACTTAGGTAGTACAGTGAACTAAAGAGTGCATAAGTTAGACAAGCGTGTAAACGATCGGTTACTTAAAATTAAGTTAATTTTGACTTCAAATTTAGTTAACTACTTAACAACTTAATACGTGTAAACTAGCCATTACTAGCTAGGTCAAAAATATGCAAGAAATAAAGGTAATAATTTGCATAAAATATGTATGTGTTGTACAGAAGCCAGCACATGCAGTTGAACATTCACACTACGAATTTCACCCCTACCGCTACGGAATATGGGCTCTCTCAAGGCCAACACGTCCATCTGCATGTGCTGGCTACTATACTTTACTATTACATATTTATTTTTAACTATTAAGACCCTGAAATCCTAAAAAAATAGTGATTTAACTTGAATATCGATTTAACACAAAATTAAGTTGATAATTTTACTAAATCTTACTCACCTTAGAAGAGAATTTCTTCTCCATCTGCAGTCTCATAGGTGCGTGCAGCCCTTGGACGTTTCTAAGCATTGCCATGTTCATCTTCTCTTCATTTTGCAGATACTGAAAGTGAAAAAAGTACAAGCCATTAACCTGGTATTAGGTACTAGCAAAATCGAAAAAAAGAAGGAATTGATCATAATAATATTAATGTACAGCAGAGGACTGATTATTATCATCTAATGGATTCCAATTAACCGATGGCAGATTTAATTTTTTAGACTTTACTATGCAGTTTCCCGTAGGAATGAGATATTTTCCCGCCGTAAAAACTATCTAAGATGTTGACCAGGGATATAAGGTACCACTACCACAATACTAAATTTCATTCAGTTCGGTCTAACAGTTTCTATGTCGAGTTTTGAAACCCTATCGAGCTTCTCGCAAGTTTCTTTACTTGTGAAGTATTTGACGTAACTTACATTCTTTTCGGATGCCTCCAAAGGGTGAGCAAAGCCAAGTTTAGGTCTTGCGGCTCCCAAGCCGGCTACAAATGGACTGGTCAGGCCGTACGAGCCCTCTGGTAGTTTTGAGCTCGTCTCGAACTCAGGCTTCACTTTCACAGATGGTAGACCGAAACTCTGCAAGAATGACACAGTAAGTAAAAAGAAAATGTAAGAAGAAAATGTGTAAACTGCTAAGATAACATTTCCACAATATTTACCATGTTTAAGGTTAGAGAAGGCTTATATAGTATTTAGAAATGGTTGTTGTTATAAATTCACGTTGAAATGCGTTTGGTGCAAAATTAAATGATGCATAAAATAAAAATGCAATTCACTCAAGAACCAAAGCACAGCACGGCAAAATTTTTTTTTCTATTTTGACTGACAGTGACAGACATCATGACATGACAAATTTGGGTCACAGTAATGTATGACCCAATAATTCGTGTACTGAGCTGGTCATCCATCGCACATTACACCAACTCGATATCAATTCAACACCCTACCAACAAACGAGTCGTCGACTTGACGGTTACTAATGGGCAACATGGCATCAATGAATGGGCAACGCGTCAATGAGTGAGAAACACGATGTCAACCACATCTGTTATTCGTTATTTTATGATAGTTTCCTCTAAACCGAAGCTCGTTGTCGACTCGGAGTTGACTCGTACGTGGCCGTGCGTGGTCGTCGTCGGCAACACGTCGACAACGAGTGGAAAACAGGTCAGTGACAGTCAATAGATGAACAAAGCGTCAAGAAGCCAAGATGATCGACAGCTAACAAGACAAGTAGGTACTTAAGGCGGTGCGATCGAAGCAAACACAATAGTACAGGGCAACCTGAATCCGGCTGGATTAGGTTTGAAGGTTATAAATAGCTGGGCTTGCTATACTCTTCGCGTCAGGTTGGAAGGATATTTGTGTCGCTTAACTTCTAACTTGGATAAATCCAGCTATTTTACGTCATTTCTAGATATTCAGGAAAAATATCTACTCAATTCCAATATTTTAACCTAGCAACAATCTATGTAAAGAATGACCCAGTCTAGTGTAACCAAATTTTTACTAATAGTTTTCCCTAAAACTTAACTTCAGAGTTTGGATTTACTTCATCATCACTACATAGTATAAAACAAAGTCGCTTTCTCTGTCCCTATGGCCCTCCCTATGTCCCTTTGTACGCTTAAATCTTTAAAACTACGCAACGGATTTTGATGCGGTTTTTTTTAATAGATAGAAGGATTCAAGAGGAAGGTTTATATCTATAATACATGCATAATATAGTCAAGAATAACCCACAATAACCATTTTCCCGTGCGGAGCCGGGGCGGGTCGCTAGTGTGGTATAAAACAACAAGATTTTACAAGGATTTATATGTTTCTGAAAAACCTGTGGTAGCATTTAATTTTTATCCAAAACCTGACAGCCATATTGCATAAATGCAGTTCGCTGATTGGTTATCCTAAAGATTTATCCGAATTTGATAAAACACAATAAATTTAACATAAATTTATAATTTATATTATTTTTTATAATTTATTATAATTTATAATTTATATTATTTTTTATAATTTATTATAATTTATAATTTATATATATATTATAATTTATAATTTATAAATTTAACATAATTTAACATAAATTTTAACATAAATTAAAATAAATTGGACCATGGTGTGCGGAGGCCAAGGATCTAGTGCTAGAGATTGGGCGCCGGCTGAGGGAGAGGGGTAAGGATCCCCGTTCGGGGTTTTTCTTGATGCAGCAGATATCCATTGCGATCCAGAGGGGTAACGCTGCAAGTATTATGGGCACGTTTGGTCAGGGAGCGGTTCGGGGCGGCCTATTTGACTGATTTTTTTGTTTTTGGACATTTGTTTTATTTTTTATTTAACAATTCAATGTATGACTTATATTATTTTTGACATGTAACATAAATTTAATTTGAATAAAATAAATATTAGCTAAAAAACTAAACAAAATAAAAAATAAATTTAAAAGTAAATTTTATTAAAAACATGTGGATTTATCTGATGGAAAGCATAGAAAGATACTCGTAATTTAAATCTTTGTTGAGTATAAAAATATCAAAATCTAAATGTTGGATTTATCCGAGTTTGAAGTTAAGCGACACATTTATGTCACTAAACACCTAAGTCTGTCACACATGAGGTTATCTTTTCCTGGTCGGCAATTATCGATGAGTACAATTTCAGACAGAACAGTCTCGGTAGAGCATAGCTAATAACAATAACGCACGGTCAGGAATTCATTTTTTGGCTAAGAATTTATACACCGTGTTTTTCTGGCTGTATATTATTGGGACGTACATTCTAGAAATTAACATTACATGATATAGAAAAAAAAATCTCCTGTCTATTATAAGTATTGCCAATCTCAAATCAAAAGAGCTGTCATAGAGAATTTATTTTTTTTCTTTTGTTAGTTTTAGTTTTGGGTACTTAATTTTGACGTAAAGTATTCTACAAACGTCAAGAGATGGCGTTATTTGTCTGGTTCCTCGATATGGATTCCGTCACAGAATAAATATAATGTACTAGGTAGTGGTTCCGTCCGAAGCGACACGGAAATAAAGCTTATTTTGTTTGATCATAGCGGAGATGGTTGATTATTAAGTAAGGGTAAGCCGCGATTCTGTTGCTTATCCAATCGACATAAGAACGGTGCAAAGTCAAAAGTGTTTAGCTTAGGTGTACCATGCTGTACTAAAAGAAATGTTTAATTAAAACTTACCCTTCCCCTTTATTTAAGCCTACAAGCCTACGTCGGTAAAAAACTACTAATATTAAGTAATTATCGAACTATCGCTCAAAAATGCGACTTTACAAACAGAAGCCAGCACATGCGGTTGGACATTAACACTACGAAATTCACCCCTACCGCTACGGGATACGGGCGATCTCAAGGTCAACATATCCAGCATATTATTATGCTAGCTACCATGGTCCAAGAAAACAAGGTCTTGCAAATAGACCACGTGACTGACACAAGCCTACGTCAGTTTGCGCTGTTCATCCTTGTCTATTACACGCATTCGACAAGGATGAATAGGCAAAATGACGTAGGCTCGTGTCAGTCACGTGGTCTATTTGTAAGACCTTGTTTTCTTGGACCATGCTATCTACTGTACATGTGTTTGTACGAGAATGCCACTATGTCAGTCCGACTCCAGGATCAGAACTCCAGACCAATCCAGCTGCAGCGAGGTGTGAGACAGGGAGACGTTATTTCTCCAAAACTGTTTACCGCTGCACTGGAGGATGTCTTTAAGCTTCTGGACTGGGAAGGACATGGCATCAATATAAATGGCGAGTACATCACTCACCTTCGGTTTGCTGACGATATCGTAGTCATGGCTGAGACCTTGGAGGACCTCGGCACAATGCTCGATGACCTCAATAGAGTTTCCCAACAAGTGGGTCTGAAGATGAACATGGAGAAGACAAAAGTCATGTCGAACGCCCATGTAGTACCCACTCCAATAAGAGTTGGGGACTCCGCTCTTGAAGTTGTAGACCATTACGTCTACCTGGGACAAACAGTCCAGTTAGGTAGATCCAACTTCGAGAAAGAGGTCAATCGTCGAATCCAACTCGGCTGGGCAGCGTTCGGGAAGCTGCGCAATATCTTTTCGTCCCAAATACCGCAGTGTCTTAAGTCTAAAGTCTTTGACCAATGTGTGTTGCCAGTGATGACTTACGGATCTGAGACGTGGTCGCTTACGATGGGCTTCATAAGAAGGCTCAGAGTCACCCAAAGAGCGATGGAGAGGGCTATGCTTGGAGTTTCCTTGCGTGATCGAATCAGAAATGATGAGATTCGCAGGCGAACCAGAGTCACCGACATAGCCCGAAGAATCGCGAAACTTAAGTGGCAGTGGGCAGGGCACATTGCACGTAGAACCGATGGCCGTTGGGGAAAAAAAGTTCTTGAATGGCGGCCACGCGCCGGAAGACGTAGCGTGGGCAGGCACCCCACAAGGTGGACCGACGGTCTGGTAAGGGTCGCGGGAAGCCGCTGGATGCGGGCAGCGCGGGACCGATCGTTGTGGAGATCTTTGGGGGAGGCCTTTGTCCAGCAGTGGACGTCAACTGGCTGAAATGATGATGATGATGATCTACTGTAGGTACAATTTACAAATTGCAAGTAGAAATCACATTTTAGTGTAACTAACCGACTACCTACGCAATGAACATTAAACATAACGTAAAAAAAGGTACAGTCAAGAGCATGGTAAGCTAAACAAGCACACTGCGGTTTTGTTCTCTAGTCAGTGGAAATAACAAAGGTGCAATGTTCAAAGTCTTCAACATAGATTGCTCTTGACCTACAAAAGCATTAAATTTTAGAAAATCAGACCCAAGCTGAAAGAGGAACACAGATATAGGTACGTCTGTGAAAAGCGCTCTCTAATGCACCAACGAATGGCAGCTACCGGATTCCTGGAAATCAAACCTATACCTAAGTACATATAGATAAACATAATTATTTCGCAGCAAAGTGCCAGAATAGATTAGAAAACTTCTAAAGACTACGATTTACTTACTTTTATTTTTCTTTAAGGGTGCTCCCTCACCGGGAGCATTCGCGTGTAATGTAACATTATAGATTCGTCTTTGAGCATTACATTACAATAATACCTCCCTGACTGACGAGCATGCTCGTGTAATGTAACATTATAGATTCGACTTTGAGCATTACATTACAATAATACCTCCCTGACTGACGAGCATGCTCGTGTAATGTAACATTATAGATTCGACTTTGAGCATTACATTACAATAATACCTCCCTGACTGACGAGCATGCTCGTGTAATGTAACATTATAGATTCGACTTTGAGCATTACATTACAATAATACCTCCCTGACTGACGAGCATTCGCGTGTAATGTAACATTGATTCGACTTTGAGCATTTCATAGCAAGATGTCAGACGAAGCGGTCGCTGTGCTGAGTGATGTTACAAGTTGTATCAAGATATTACACATTGTAACATTACAAGGTGCGCACTGTAATGCTCGATTCTCCTCCTTCACTGATGTATGCCCGTTTTGTAACATTACAAGGTGCGCACTGTAAGGGTGCTCCCTCACCGGGAGCATTCGCGTGTAATGTAACATTATAGATTCGTCTTTGAGCATTACATTACAATAATACCTCCCTGACTGACGAGCATTCGCGTGTAATGTAACATTATAGATTCGTCTTTGAGCATTACATTACAATAATACCTCCCTGACTGACGAGCATTCGCGTGTAATGTAACATTATAGATTCGACTTTGAGCATTTCATAGCGGCGGGGGCTAGGGGAAGTGAAGCGCATTGATGTTACAAGTTGTATCAAGATGTTACACATTGTATCATTACAAGGTGCGCATTGTAATGCTCGGTTCTCCTCCTTCACTGATGTATGCTCGTTTTGTATCATTACAAGGTGCGCATTGTAATGCTCGGTTCTCCTCCTTCACTGATGTAATGCTCAAATCTGTAACGTTACATTACACGCGAATGCTCCCGGTGAGGGAGCACCTTTATGCTCGGTTCTCCTCCTTCACTGATGTATGCCCGTTTTGTAACATTACAAGGTGCGCACTGTAATGCTCGGTTCTCCTCCTTCACTGATGTAATGCTCAAATCTGTAACGTTACATTACACGCGAATGCTCCCGGTGAGGGAGCACCTTAATGACTTTGCTTGTCTTTCAGCCTGAACTGAAAGTCATACATAGCACAGTCAAAAAGTTGTCAGTATCGTAATAGAGTTACTATTATAAATATTGAATCGAATTTCTTTTTGAGTATAATTTTTAATATTTTTACATTGAAGAAAGGGAAACTGCAAATAAAAAAGAAGAGATCATGGCGCAAAGACCAGGGGCTAAGAAAGAAATTGTAATACTCTGACTTACATAAAAAAATATTGAAGTTTACCTATACAGACTTAAAACGACAATTTATTTGATTATGTACATATTTATTTATTTCTGTATCTATTTTTCTCTAGGATCCGGAAGAGTTGATGCGAAGAAAATTTCGGGCAAAATGTCTGTTCCGTGCTCTCGGCCGGCTTTGTATGGCAAATACCTTCTGGCTGATAGAATCCATCGACGAGTACGAGGGCGTAGAGGATGTGAAGCGTAGAGTAGAACAAGCTGTTCGTGGGAAAGTTAAAAAACAACTCCTAAGCGTTAAAGTTAGTACTATTAACCATTTTTTGCAATTTCCTGCAAAATATAGTAGATAGTTCGACGAACTTCAAGTAATATTCATTAGGATGTTTGTTTGCCATTCTAATGTGCAGTTGGTGCAGATACAGTTGGTGAATACTGGAGCCTATTTTATGAAGCTAAAATTTACAGTCGCCAGCACATGCGGCTGGAAACTTAGAACTTAAGAGCGTATCATTTCTTAGCATTAAGAGCGAATTTTGTAATGAGAGTGTCCAGTGGACGTTTTCGGCTGAAATGATGATGATGATGAGTGTCCAGCTGCATGTGCTGGCTGCTATACCTTCAGTTGATGCTCACTGTTGCGTAGTCAATTTATTTCAAAAGCGAACTGTTAATTTATTGTCATATCGACTATAATACATACTGTGGAATAAATATGCAGTGTATTTTATTGTGTTAATTAAATTGCGTGACCAATGTTTTGACATAACAATATGTTTTTTTGGGTCACTTTTGAGTCTTAATTGTGTTGACCATTACCTAACTCTGCAGCCTCGCATAGGTAGGTACATTTTTTTTATTTTTTTTGTACAGGATAAAGCCCTGCTTAATAAGCCTGTCGCAGAAAGAACCGACCACGAGAAGAAGTATCTCTACAGGATCATTGGCGGTCTGAAATGCTTTAAGCGTTATCCAAATGTGAGTGGATGGACATTTTGTTTGTTTTATATTACGTCTACATTACTGATCTACATTACTTTTACCCAGTTTTACTGTTTTCTTATAATCGTCATCATCGTTCTGGCTGAACGTAGTCTAACGCTGCACAACCTGCACCCAAAGCTACAATTTTCACTGGATTTTATAGGAAATTAATAAGCCATTAACCAGTTAAGTATAAATTGAAAAAAGTAAAAACTTTTGAAAATTGATCTCAATAGGTAAGTGATCGATTCGATCTCCAAGCTTTATGAAAATTCAATTCAACATTATGTTACGACAAGGATTTAAATGAATGTAGACAAGGGCGCTTCTAGCTAAACAGAGTTTCAGAAATGATGTTTAGTGAGATGAATTTAGTTTATTTTTTGGCCATCTGTTAAAAGTCCGACAAGGACCTAAATGAACAGCTCCTTGTCAGATACTGTAGGGGTACTCACACCTTTTAATATTAGTTCTTCTCTCTCACGTACAGCATGTGAAAAGAAGACTAGCAGCGGCGACATATTTCCAGTATTATGGTCCAAATCGCATAGTGGTCCGGCAGCACCAAGAAGCTCACGCCCTGTACTTCATAGTCAGCGGCACCGTTGTGGTGACGCAGCTTATATACGACGAACTATTGGAAGAATTCGTGAGCACAGAGGTCGGGAATATGGCTGCCGGAGACATGTTTGGAGAAATCTCCTTGCTGCACAATATTCCAAGAACGGCTACAGTAATGACTACGGGTAAGGTCTCAGGCTGCAGAAGTAAATAAATGGATTAAATTTAAAACAGTCATATACCTACTCTTGTCATAATACGCATAACAATGACTCTCGTCAAAGGAATCTGCACATTTGACATTCAGGTTTTTTGTCAGTTAAACATCGTTATTTACATGAAGGAAAAAAAAAATCCACGCCCATATGGAGTAGTAATCATGCCTATTTTGTATCGAAACCAATGCGGCCGCTCAGAGGGGTGGGAGGGTAGGTGGAAGCGGGAGACGGGGTTTATCTTTTAACTCTATCACACATCTTTGAATACGTTAAGTTAGAAAAGGATAGAGACATTCATGTTATGACATGCCCAATTAAAAACAAAATATCAATAAAGTATGACATTTATTTGTCTTTATTTGGCATGTAAAAAACAAAAAACTTCATGGTTGCTGAATTTGAAAATAGTGATGTGATGTGGTATGAAGCGTAACGTATATTTATCGATTATTTACTTAAATTTTATCACCATGGCTATTGTACACATACATCTTATGACCATCACAAATTTTATCACCATGGCTATTGATCACACATACACATCTGATGGTAAGTGGTCACTGTCGTCCAGGACATCTGCAACTTAGGGTAGCAGACACGGTGCAGGCCTTTGAGATGTCTGTAGACTTGTCTTTTGAAGGACCCCAAATTGTTGTGCAAAGGAAACACCTCGAGAGGGAGATCATTCCACACCTTGCACGTGAGCAGTAAAAGCGTTATCCACGTACGTTAGTTCGAGATCACACATCCAGGTAGTGAGGATGAAATCTATCACTTATCGGAATTAGATATAAAATTGCAAGGACCGCGTCAGATTAAACATAAACAAATAAAAATACATTACAAATTTTAAAAAAATATTTTTAATTTATATTTTTAACTATTAACATTATTGTATAACGTATTTACATTACGTGTAAAAAAACTTGACCACCTATTTTTCTCGTAAAGGATATCATTCATTTTGGACCAAAGGTGACCAAAAAGTAAAAGTGCCGGCCAGCAAAAAAAAGTATAATTTTCGGGTAGAACACACAATTCCTGTATTCTTTTACTATGACACCAATCCTGTGCGTCCCATAGTTGTGTTGGTATAAACTCGGATTTCAAGTTCACTTTTCATACAATTTGGACCAAAAAGTAAAAATGCCGGCCAGAGAAAAAAAGTGTTATTTTCGGATAGAACACATAATTAACATATTCTTTTACTATGACACCAAACCTGTGCGTCCCATGGTTGTGTTGGTATTAGGGAGTGCAATCTTGCAGCATAATCATCAATCTCGGTATTTGCAAGATTTTAGAGGTCTAATCTTGCAAGATCTCGGTATTTGCGAGATCTCGCTTTCCTGCGAATAACAGGGCGAAAAAAGAGTAGGTATAAAATTAAATAAAAAGGAACAATTTTTGAATATAAAATTATTGTCTTAAATTTATTAATTAATGTTAAAAATGAGCCTTAGGTATACAAAGAAATTAGCGCGTCATTTACTATCTGTATCCTAGATATTATAAATAAGTATTATATTCAAAGTAGTAAAACTTGGTAAATTTTTGTTATAGGTGCGCAATCATGTAACAATATTAATATAATAGTACTTTATTTATTTAAAAAATTACGGGTTAGTTTAAAAAAGCTCCTTCACTTCGTACACTTTATTAGTGGTACTTAGAGAATAATTTTCTTCAGTAAATTTAACCCCAATAATCTGTTTTACCTCTAGCCAATAGATGTTTCAGCTGCGCTCTCGAACGGTCATGGAATGTGTTGGCTGCGTAATGCAAGATGAATCAAGAGAATGTGTAATCTTGCAAATCTTGCGAGATCGCGCATGATTTTTAATGCAAGATTGATCTTGCAAAATTTGTGCAAGATCTTGGTATTACGAGATCTCGGTATACCGAGATTGCACTCCCTAGTTGGTATTAAACTCGGATTTCAAATCCGGTGAAGCTTGATTCGTCGTACTTTTGCGACACGAGAAATAAAAAAAAAATACACAAAAAAAACACAAATAAAACACAAAGAAAAAAATACTCGGATCTGCTTTCGTACGGAATGTCATTCGAAATACGGATTTTCTATCGGATGGTTCTATTGTTAGAGGCTATTAAATATAATAAAAATGTTATTATGAAAGTATTATTTTGACGCATGTAATCATATTGTATTGAATATATTATTATATATGTTTATTTGATGTAGTTTAACTTTTTTTTATTATTATAATAGGGGCCCACATGGATTTAGTATGTATTTGTTTAATATAATAAAAAAATATATTAAGAAAGTATTATTATGATGCATATGCTCGTTCATCAACTTTTTTTTGTTCATTATTAATTATAATTATTAAATAAAAAATATATATATATTTATTATTGTTGTTTACCCATTGAGTATGATTGAGTATTTATTTGTTGTTAGGTAGGTATTAGGGTGTTTATATATTAAAAAAATATTTTATATATTTATTGTTTATTTAAAATAAAATCATCATCATCATCATCTCAGCCGAATGACGTCCACTGCTGGACAAAGACCTTCCAAAGATCTCCACAATGATCAGTCCAGCAGCTTCCCGCGACCCCCACCAGATCGTCGGTCCACCTCGTTTGCCTGCCTACACTACGTTTTCCGGCGCACGACCGCTATTTAAGAACCGTTCTGCCCTAACGGCCGTCGGTTCTACGCGCAATGTGCCCAGCCCATTACACCACTTAAGTTTAGCGATTCTTCGCTTCGACAAATATTCTCAGTAGGTTCTTCCTGCAAAAAAAGTGGTAAATAGAAACCTACCAGCATAATTAAAGTGATCTTATATGTTTGAATATATATTGAATAAAAATATATTATAATCCTTACCTGACAAACTATTAGGTCTTCTATTATCAACTGTGCGATAGAAATATGCTGCTCTTCTCGGGAAGTCCAAGTGTAACTTCGGCGATCGCCAATCGGAGCACGACAAGAAATACACTCTTGTTCATTCATAATGTCATTGAAGCCACAATATCAACAAATAAGAATAACAATAGTGAAAAGCGCTAAATAGCGATCGCGTGGCCGTCCAATGTAAAACAGTTGCATTGACAACTGATTTGACAATTGATTGTGAGGGCGTGAAATTCGAATTTCAATTTCGAAAATCCGTATTTCGAATGACATTCCGTACGAAAGCAGATCCGAGTATTTTTTTTCTTTGTGTTTTTTTTGTGTATTTTTTTTATTTTTCATGTTGCAAAAGTACGACGAATCAAGCTTCACCGGATTTGAAATCCGAGTTTAATACCAACACAACCATGGGACGCACAGGTTTGGTGTCATAGTAAAAGAATATGTTAATTATGACAATGTGTTCTATCCGAAAATAACACTTTTTTTCTCTGGCCGGCATTTTTACTTTTTGGTCCAAATTGTATGAAAAGTGAACTTGAAATCCGAGTTTATACCAACACAACCATGGGACGCACAGGTTTGGTGTAATAGTAAAAAAATATATGAATAACGTGTTCTATCCGAAAATTACACTTTTTTTCTCTGGCCGGCATATTTACTTTTTGGTCCAACATTGTATGAAACGTGAATGATATCCTTTATCATTGATGTTGACATACCTAATATTTATTACAATGTAAATCATTATCAACTAGCTTCCCGCCGCGGCTCCGCCCGCGTTAAGTTTTTCCCGTGGGAATGAGAAATTTTTATATATTTTCTTTGTCGATAAATGTACCATTGGAATGAAAAGCATTCCTAACTAACTTTACCATATGCGGAGGATCCAAGAAAATAAAAACAGGCTCAGAAGTAACTGGATGTGGAAAAGTTACTTTAATATCTTCTTTTTCAATATGACAGCCAAGTATTTTCATAGCCGATATATTAGCTGGACATCCGTCTGATGTTACAGACACGACTTTAATGCCAGATTCGTGACATTTTGTTAAACATAAATATATTGACAAGATTGGCTCTCTGTTCACCTTTTACACCATCTACCAAAAAATATGCTACTGGTACCTTGAATGCTGCGTTGATAGCAACGATCAAAATGACTAGCACATCCTTAGCTTGTGCTAAATAACAATCATCGGGTATTTCAGTGCCAAAATCTACGTATCCGTGAAATTTTCTCCCATCCCACTCTACCCGCCTTCTTATGGCCATTTCGTCAAACATGAGGCTACAAACAAGTGGATAATTTGTGTTTTTAGCCATAAGTCCCAGTGCATCAAAGGCTTCCTTAGTAAATCCAGGATTCCCTTCAATACACTGGTACCACTTGCTAAGCGTGGAGGGGTGTGGTAAGCAAGTATCGTACACTCTGCGTACATATGAATAAGCTTTTGGCGAATAATAATTTAATGTTAAAGCGAACCTCCTTAATGCTGGAGAATATTTAGTTTTGATCAATTTGCCATTTTTTGTTGTCTGTAATTGACGCTTTAACAATTCATTAGACTCAACGCTAATATTTCCTAAAACAGTGCCTTCTGCTTCTGTTAGCAAATTATTTTTGTGTAAATTTTCGATATTTTTTTCTAATTTTAAGATTTTTAATTTTTTTCTACGAACGGATTCATTTAGACGTTTTATTTTTTTTCTTTGCTCTTCAATTTTGTATTTTAATCTGGTTTCTGTCAATATAGAGCTACCTTCGGAAGCATGCGTTGTTGAGTTATGAGGGGAAAACACTTGTTCATCCACCTGTAAGAATGAAAATACCATATTATTTGGACACTGCACAGAAAAACATCAATTATAAACGTACATACAGCTGTTTTCCAGATGGGATAGCTGGTAGAGATTATGGATTTCTGAGGATGGATAAAACTACTTTTACATTTACCTTGTGATATAGGTTTTCGGTTGGAATGGCATCTTTATGAAGTCTTTTTCTGCCGGCTTCAGTTAATTCGTAATTACTGTTATTAAAATGAGCTGAGCAGACTCTGCTATATTTGGTTGGAATCCAATCTTTGTCTCTCCCTCATGTTGGCACCCATTTACGTTTTTGCGCCAGATCTTTTGGAAAACTGCGATAAATAAATGAAATAAAAAAGTAATTAGCTGATGACTCGATTTTATATTATTTTTTATCGACTACTTCACATCACTAAAAATCAACAACAATTTTCTCCTAAAAACTTGACCACGAAAAATGTAAAAACCAAGCGGTTTACTACTCACCAGAAAAATGTGATACCAGCAATCTTTGTAGTTTTGTTTGCGGAATGGTTTCGGCACAATTTCACCGCACAATTCACCATTTCGTGTTATTTATTTTATTCTGATATTTTATGACAGTGATGTTGTCCATGTACGAGTATTTGAAAGAAAAGTGTGAATGTGTGTGTGAGTTGCAAAATTGTATCATAGCCGGGGCACCCATAGTACGTTTTGATTACTACTCCATTTGGGCGCGTAAAATTTTTTCTTCCTTCATGGTTATTTACTTTAGCTATTCGTAAGGCTATTGAACTATACTTATATTTCTCTATAATAAATAGGATCCTTATAATATTATATAACTTGTCAAGGTATTTAAAAACTATTAGTATTTGGTGTCTGGTTTCTTTAACTAAATCAATGTTTTTAGATCACTGTGAATTCCTGCAATTACTTAAGGAGGACTTTAAGAGAGTGCTTCAGACTTGTGTGCAGAAACAATGGGATGAAGTGAAAGAATCAATGAAATCGTTCACGTATTTTGATGCTTTAGATGAGGTATGATATCTGAGCAGAGACAATTTAGGTTTTATTCGTGTTTATAATAAGACCTCTCTAAGATTAGGTCTATTCCATGGCTACAGTTTTCATAGATGATGATATTATAATCTTATAATCATAATATTATAATCGTGTTACCGTCATGCCATACCATTCCAGGTTGCGTTTAGAGAAGGATGTATCGTGGCGAAAATGAAGGAGTTTGAAGAAAATGAGACTATTCTTGGAGACGGAGTTGGAGTTCCTAACCATGTCTATTTTATTCTGCATGGCCGTGTGCAGATGATTGAGTGTCTCCAAATATATGTAGTGAAACGACTTGGCAAGAAGTATTTTACGCTGCATGATCCTTATGTAAGAATCGTTTTAAAGTTCTTTTGATCCCTTTGTACGGCACTATGTACGGTTTCCTGCAAAAAAATGGACCTCCTAAATAGCTGTCGTAGAGAAATGAGGAAAAATGACGTCTTCTTTTTTTAGTGAATATGGTATTAAAAAAATCTGAGGTAGAGTAAAGTCTCAAAGAGCTAGAAAAATCTACGCGCTCTGCTCTTGATAAAGACGAGAGGCGTGAGATTTTTTATGTGGCACTTTGGTCTCTACCAAAGTCATGTGCATGAAGCTGGAATCTTCTATATTGTGCCCGGTATTTCGACATTTCACTAGATTTTGTTTTGTTGGCATATTATTATCAGTAATCATTTTTGGTATCTAATGAATTCATCATCTTTCATGATTTCGTGATATTAAAACCCCGATTTCTTCATTTCTCTGAAACATGTTATTATTTATATAGTACTTACTGTTTTGTTGCAAGATATGTAGTCGCAAAATAAATATGGCCAATTTATTAGAGCTACTTACCAGTAGGGGGAGGCCTTTGTCCAGCAGTGGACGTCTTTCGGCTGAGATGATGACTTACCAGTAAAGAAGTGAATAATGGAGGCAACGTTTACTTACAGCTTGCTGTGCCAGAATTAAGTTCATATTTTTATATGATAGGCATGCATCTGTTCAATTGATTTTTTTTCTAGTACCTACATATAAGTAGTATTATATAGTCTCGTCATTTTAGGTACCTCCAGAACCGAGTGAACAAGACTTTGAAAAGAAGTGGTTTGCAGCTTACAACATACAAAACGAAGAAGAAGAAGAAGGAGAAGGCGAAGAAGGCAATCAGTCCAAACGAAACTCTGTTTCCACACAAACCCATTTCAGAAGTAGCCACCAAGCTCGAACTCAAAGCATCTTGAAACAAAGTGCAGGATCACTTATGCGCAGGCAAACTAGAACGTCTGTTATTGAAGAAGATGTGAAAGTTTCTGGTTCAAAAACTGAAGTGAAGAACGGTGATGAGAAGAAAGATGATACTGATAAGAAAAATGATACTGAGAAGAAAGATGACACTGAGAAGACAGACGATGGTGTGAAGAAAGACGATTCTGAGAAGAAGGACGATGACAAGGATATTAAGACTGTTGATGTAGCAGTAGGACCGGATGAACCGATTCCTGAGAAAAGAACAAGCTTTCCGGAAGATGAAACGGTGCCAATTCTTGAGAGAGAAAAGTCTACTGATTTAGGTGAAGGTTCACATCACGTCACGCACAGTAACGCGTCATTTTCTCGCAAGAGGACAAGCAATGCTTCAGGGTCAAGAATATTTCTATCCGCAGACGATGCAAGACAATCCGTAAGGTGAGTTTGATATTTTTATCGTAAAAATCACAATCGCACATGGCGCGATTTCTCGTGGGCGGAGCTTACCTACCTTTCTATGAACTTGTATGAAATCAGCGCAAACCCTTTACCTGACCTGACTCGACGTCACGCGCACATGTTCGGTGAAGCTTGATTCGCCGTACTTTTTCGACTTAAGAAAAGCTAAGCCAATTAAAAAAAAAGAAAAAAAATTACGTCACGCGCCCCGCGTCCGTATGAGCTAAGTTTGCCGCAACAAGCAGCATCGTGGGTTTTTAGTCTTAGACTTAGATCAACTAAACTCGTCCTGTAGATGAAGTATGAGTTAATTATGTCGTTATAACTTGGTATCCTGAAGGAATCGCGAAAGCCTGAAACATTTTTATGGATACACTCAATTTGCATGTCAAGCGAGGTATAGACACCCCTCCCGACCCGACCAAGAAATTAGGTCTTAGTCCAGCAATGCTATAACATTATTGTTGTATGTTATTATCATCTTCATGTTTGGACTAACAGGTATAGCGTTGCGGAGGGACTAGTGAAGCCAAAATACCATGGAGGTACATTAAAAACGTTTTTCATGCAGGTGAGCTCATTTTCAAGGTTAAAATGCAATGAGTTTTGAATTTTTTTAGAGTGCTAAACCGCTTTTCTCACATTGATTAGGTTCTAGGTTCTGATTTGGTGGGGTACTTGTCGAACGAATGTCACTCTATGAAATTTTCTCACTTTGGTCAGAATATTGCAGGATGAATTACCCGGCTACTACTTGTATCTAGGCGCGACGATTCCGCCACCAGGGTTAATGGGGTCAGTCGATCACACAATAAAAGAGAATATATAATTATGTACAATAATAAATATAGGTTTGTTTGATGAACCCTGGATCTACGTTTGGCTTCGGGGAGAATATGCGGGACCGCCGAATCATCGCGCTGACTCCCGTCAAATGCATGCTCATGCCCAAGATATGGCTGCTGCAGCACAATACTGCCAACATATGGACGCGTATTCAGTATTATTTGGAAAAGAAGGTAATGGTTTTCTTTCTAAAATTTTCGATTATCATGGTCTCTTTCGTAGTTACTCAGAGATCACAGCTCGTGATTCTTTGTTGAACTAATTAACTTAAGTTACCTACAACTATTACAAATTGTCGTGCTACTTATTCTACGATTATAATTATCACCACAATATACCTATATGTATAATTGGTATTACATACTAGCTAGCTCCGTATGTGAGCGTCGGTGGCCAAGTGGCTAGGACCGTTGATTTCCATTCGGAAGTTCGCGGGTTAAAGCTTCGGCATGTACCAATGTGTTTTCGATTTGCGAATTCATATGTACGTTTATTCGATGCTCTTACGGTGAAGAAAAACATCGTGAGGAAACCTGCATACACCTGCGAAGTAATTCAAAGGTACACAACCTGCACTAGGCCAGCGTGGTCGACTAAGGCCTGTTCACCCTAATTACAGGGTAGGCTAGAGCCCCTTGGTGGGGACGTATATGAGCTGTTAGTGATACTAGCTCCGTATTACAGATACCTAATAAACAGAAGTTGTTCGAAGAGTTTACGAAGCAGCAGGAATGGCTGGAGTTCAGGACGCAGTGCGTCGAAGACGTGGTGGCTCGGTCTAACGCCGTCAACTACACCTCTGTGCACGACGTGCCTTATTCCATCCGTCTGGAAGAAATGTTCGGGATTTAGTTTCGCAATGTAAATTTTAAAAAGTCTCCTTCAAATATCTCCATCAGTTCTGCTTGGCTCGCATCCAGCTACTTCCCGCGACCCTCAACTAGATCGCTCGTGGTTAGGTCGACCAATCAATGTTGACCGGGGATATAAGGCACCACCATGAAAAATTTCATTCAATTGGTCCAACAGTTTCGGAGATTAGCCCGTACAAACAGACAAACAGAGAAACAAAATATTTGAAACGAATCTGGATATGCTCTACATCTTCCCCCTTTTTAGGATTTTTTTTCTATGTACAGATTTTCGACCTCTAAATTTTTATTTTAAAGATGAGATTTGATGTCGCCCTCACGGCTCATGTTATCATGGATTATTATTATCTATATTTTATTGCACATTAAAAATAAGAAATTAAATGTGAAAGTCCATAAAAAACTAAATTCTGTGAGTGAGTTATTCAAGGGCCTTAAAGTTTATAGAAAAACCTTTAGTTGAAGGGTCTGAATATAATAATAATATACTCGCAAAGTCGTTGTTTGCTGTCTGACGAAATATCGTCTGACGTCAACCAAGCCAACCAATCTTCATCATCATCACAACAACGTGATGTTTTAGATGACTTCATTTTGACCAAAAACCTCGCCTACGTCATTAATTGTGTATCTATCATGTGAAAGTAAATAAATCGTACTCTAAAATGGTAAAACTTTCATACCTTAAACCTTTCAACGGAATGATAGTCATTAGTTGACTTTTTGATTCCATAATTAGGTCAATCAAATTAATTGCAATAAATTATTCTTTCCTTTTCTGTGGATTTGATAATGGATACACACATAAATGAAGTCACATCACGTTTTTTTCCCAGAGAGGTAGGCAGGACAACTTCATTCCGCTTGCTACTATCTAGAGACCATATTAATTTTTCTGTAGGTTTGTAATGGGCTGTCTGTGTGTCATACTAATTATACTTAATTATTTTTATTTTTGTAAAAATCCTTTATTTATTTTTGTCTTGTTACTAACAAAATCCTATTCACCACATAGAGATTGTTTTAGCTGTTATTATAATTATATTATTATTACAGTAATAATAATTATTCATCATCATCATCATTTCAGCCAGTTGACGTCCACTAATTATTGAAACATTAAAATAAAATAGTATTATTTTGACTATAAAATAAGATGTAGGGATTTCTTATAAAATAGCTAAGAGAGAATGGGTCAAACTCGTCACGTACCGCGCGATTCAGTCGCGTGCTAATTTTAACAAAATATTTCGTTTTTAGTAAAAAAAACGTGAGGTTGATTGTATAGGGACTGAAAGAAAAAAAAAACAACTATATTTATTCTAATGTCAGTGTATATTACCCAGATATAAATGAAAGGGTAGCAATAAAATGAGTGACTGTAAATTACAGTTTTGAGTGTCAAAATTAATTAATTTGGGTTATAGAATTACTAAGTGAGCGACTGACTGCGAGTGACGAGAAATCAACAGAACAGCAACTTACAAACTTTAATTTGAGTTACTTAAGATACAAAATGAGCGAGCAGCTTCATAATATTTGAGCGACCTAATATTTGTTTGAGTGTCAACGTTACGTCCTGCATTTTTTTCAATATTACACAAATATATTTTTTATACTCAGCGTCATTTTATCTTAAATGAAGTGTTTCGAATTCAAAATCAACTTTGAAAAAATTAAAACTCCGGCGGTCGCCGGCCGCTGCCGCGGCACGCTCGCTCCGCTCGCTCGGCTCCCTCCGCTCTGTTATTGACATCAGTCTATCCTAACCTAACCAACCGATTTGATTCTGGGTAGTTTTATTTTTTTTAGCGGGGGGCTGTGCCCCCGAACCCCCCGTTTCGTTTAACGCCCTGACTACTGTTATCAAAGCCAGTGACCTTCGTGTTGCCAGTTGCCCTCTCTGTATTTAAATGCACTTTTTGTAAGCTCGTTCTGAATTTTATTATTAATCAATATTCGTCGTTAGTTTAGTTAATTTTTCATATTCATACCGCTCAAGTTATTAAAACAGTATGTCATCATCAGACGCAAAGTTGTTTTTTTTTTCGCTCGTTTTATAATTCCCCTAAATGAAATACCTATTATCTAAAACAGTACAAAAAGATTTTTTGAAGATACATGCAGCGTAACATAAAAAGGTGCTGCTGATTGTATATTTTTGAAATTTATCACCAAATAGGTATATTTTTTTGGTTTTGCCTTGTTTTGTCCGTAAGGTGCCCATAAGTGGAAATGCTATTTTTGGATGTAAAGCGGAGGTGGAGGCCTTATGGTCACTAGTCAGTGTTACTACTCTTTTATACGATCAGATGCTGGTTCATTGATAAGATCCCCAATAGAAACAGCTGCTACTTCACGATTTCCTATGAAATTATCAGAAAAGGATATTCGGTTTTAACTAGTTGTGCATAAATAGTTCGTTCATGTGGAACGCGGGTATATATTTTTTTCCGACGTGTTGAGTTGACAGTGTACGTTTTTAAAGCAATTTTTAAGCAAAACTTCAGAAACATAGAATAGAATAGGTAGTGTAGTACCATGTTACGGTCGTATTATCAACGTGGTCATTTTGCTCTGTAGACTACCCACTCCAAATTGTTTATAAGCAGCTAAAGGAGTCTAATAATATCGATCGCTCTGAAAAAGTGAGCGAACTTTTCGCGAAACAAAAGAAAGGCTGTTAGGAAAAGAAGGCACGCGATGACGACATCACGACGGTAACCAAGGCGACCGGTTTTGGCGGGAAGCGCCCACGCGGCACGAGCACTGAGGCACATACAGCCAAACCGTCATTCAGCCACTCGACGACCGCAGTGCACAGCGAAGAGCCGATACCGACCCGCGCCCGACGACAGCCACACGGCTGATCGAATATTCGCGACTCTAGATTAAGATAATGTAAATAAACAAAGCTCATCGAACGATTCATTCAAATTAAAATTCTTATAACGTAATCTACAGTTTGACGCAGCTTTTAACAGGAGTATTCGGCCCGATTAAAGTGTCATCTGTTTGATAAGATAGCGGCGTGCAGGTGAGTTGCGTAGATATTATTATAGTTACAGTATAATGTTGGTAGCGGAAGTTTACGAAACACCCACAGGTTTTACAGTCTTATGAAATTAAAATGTGTATTCTAAATAGCTCTTTGTGATGGATGAAGTTTTTGGTGCCGCTGCCTCCTAAACTTTTAACTCGGCTTTTATCAATGTGTTTTCGAATTTCGAACGACAGCTTAGCAGAAACTGAAAAAGCGCGTTTGAACTAAAAGGACATGATCAGTCATTCTCATTGGATTTGATAAATTTTCCCAAATAAACTATTTTGCGGAAACGCATTACAAATATTTTTAATTGACAGCAAAAATATGACGAAATTTGCTGAAGAAGATAAAAATTCATGGGATTAGTTTGCTCGAAAACAAGCTTTTTCAATTGTTTTGTTAAACATTTTTTTTAAAAGATGTTAAGCCTGTGGTATTTCTTCCGGCGAGTTTTTTTCCACAGAAAACTTTTTGAACTCGCCAAAAAATATTATGTAACTGATTTAACTAAGTTACGGTTCTAGTAATAGATTGATCGACTCTATCTAATCTAGGTAGATGAAGAAGTAGAAAACATTGGAAATAAATTCACTTCCAGAAAAGCACATACAAATAAAAAGCTTCTTACCGCCATAGTTAGTCTTTTGCAAGTTACCGGTAAGTTGGTTCCGTAGGCACGGAATGCAGTAGAGTTTCTAATTGATTCTCCGGTCCTTACATAGAGCCCCGTCACACAAGGAGCGACTAAAAAAATTGATTTAGTTTCAAACTCAAATTACGAAGAGCAGAAATTTCAACAAGGATGTTTCAAGGACCTAGTTTTTGATTCTCAAAAAATTTCGTACTCAAGTCGCCACGGTTCTGCCGTCAAAACAAAAAAGGACGCATTTTCTCTCAATCATATTTTTTTCTCAAAATTAGATACGGTAATAATATTTTTATAAAAATCTACCTCTATGGTTATTATTTATAACAGTGCGGTTATTCCCGAGGTTGTACCCCGCGGGGGACAGCGGGATTTTTTTTCCCGCTATCCCCCATTTTATATTTATTTTGTTGCATTTTTGTGATAAGAAGGCAGGGATAGTATTTATCGCATCTTTGAAAATGTATAGGGAGTTTGAAACCAGCTGCTACGACAAGAGCATAGTCTTCTTTTTCCAGAGTGACACAAGCCTACGTCACAACACTGAGCGAGAAGGAAATAACAAATAACACGCATTCGACAAGGATGAACAGTATGATGACGTAGGCTTGTGTCAGTCACGTGGTCGGAAGAGAGTACCAGGCGGAGTATATTATTATACCATGGACAAGAGATTGTCGCAAATTTCTAAGGATGTTATAAGTACTACAACTTTGCAAATTTCACTGACAAATGTGAGAATTCTCCATGTTAATATTTCCACCAATATGATAGCACCATAAACCACAACCTCCTGATACCTCATGCTAGTATCTCCGTGTGAGGTAGGTGTTATTCAGCGATGTCTTGGTTCCGACAAAATTCAATGTAATAAGATTCAATGACTTAATCGATTCCTGCCTACGCTCAATTGTCTATAGTAATTTTGTTTATTTCTATCAAGGTGACAAACATTATCTACTGTTTTTAATGCTAGTGCATGATCGTGTACGTGTAAAAAAATACCTATTTTAAGACGATCTGAGTTCTTTCTCTTCTTTTCGAAAGCAAGAACCAATGTTCAACCCTGTCCATTAATGGATATACATATACATCAATACTAACCATATAAGATCATTAAATAGATCAGACAGACATTTACCGTTATATTGACCTTAAAATAAATGTGTCTAAAAATTTAGGTTTCAAGCAAAAAGCAGACTATTGGAAGAGCAAATTACTTGTCGCATGTCACAAAAATGATAAACTTTACTTTGGCGTAAAAAGGCTGCCGCATCCCGTAAATAGCGTAAATATTCTTTACTTCTAATATAACACAAGATTTCGGATGCTACAATGTCGAGCGTGATGTAGATTAAAAAAACGTATTTGTTCGTGATGAGGCTTGTGTCTATTTTCCCGAATAGTATTGAATTTAAATGGATCTTTCTACCACGTATTACGGAATTCCGCTAGTGTCTTCAATCTGAACGCTAATGCAAGTTTTGCATGAACGCTTTAAAAAGTCGTTTGTCACCAATCATTATGTATGTAACATGTTGTCGATTGTGGTACTATTTGTGAAGTAGGGTGTTACGATTCAACATGTCGGCCACCCACTGCTGCATTTGCAGTTGCAGTACACAAGTTGTTACAAACACATTTGCATGATTGCAGTGGCGGTGATTTACTACTCGCATTTGCATATGTTTGTGAATCAGTTCGTGTGTATTGTCACTCTAGTCTTTATAATTAACGACTGTTACTTCGGTCCTTTTCAGCCTTAGAGGCGAGTTCTCTGCTGAACTCCTGAACTTTGCCCTTGGTGGTCAAACGGGTACATTTTGCATGATCCGTAGTGCTCCTGTAGTGTTTAGATCGTGCACACCTTATTTGTTTCCGATTTACCACCGCTAAGGCCCTACCTTAGCAAGCAAGTAAACATGCTAAGGTTGTAACAAATGGAGATTAATGAAATAATTCAAAAAAAGCACGACGAGAAATCGAAAATATTGCTACTTAATTACTAAAGGGGCACAACGGAGTTCATAATGTAACCGTCGTATCGCTGGGAGCACGTTCAGGGTGTTTAGTAAAGCACTCCATTTCGGTATTTTGCTCAAAAAATAATAATTGAAAAGTGTCATTGAACCTGATATTTTATCATTATACTCTATTATAAAAACTTAAATTTATCTAAGTCAACTCATCCTTATTGCTGTCTAAGTCCAGTAAAGATTGATAAGTAGGTACGTTGACTTAATAAGGATTATTAGAAAAAATTAAAACTCTTTGTTAAGTAGGTTCATTTGAAACAAAAGCGCGGCTTTTTCCCACCATTAAGTGAATCAGGTTTACGGCGGGGATTTGCCACTCGAATCAGCAGATCTGCCTAACTGAATCAATGTGCTTATCTTCTATCACATGCTTTTTTCTACAAAAGCTGAAAAGGCACGGTATCGTAAAACCGGCTATAAAATAAAAGAGTGTTAAAAATAATTGCAAAAAACATAAAAACCATGACAAATACCTAACTGCGTATTAACGTATGAGATCACTATGAAAATGAACTGTAAACATACCACTTTTTATGATATAGATTTCTAATGTTCACGACTTCATTGTTCCTTTAGCTTCCTATTTTAGTTTAATTTTAAATTGCTTAAGACACTTCTTACTAGTTGACGATATTATGTATCAATATCAATTCGGCACCTTTCATCCATTTCCCCGTTCGTCTACTTGGTCTTCGTAAGTCCAATGATTAATATCTAAATGCAAAAAATTAGAGTTCAATTAAATTAGCAGCACTGGTTACAATTTAATCGATCTGATCTGATCGATTGATCGATCTGTCTTTTAATATTGGTTAGTTCGCATCTATACTTTTTAAGCCTGTTTATCTTATTGACTGAGGATAATTTAGGAAAAATAAATGAAGGTACAGAACCTGTATCACATGCAGTTAGACACTTTGACCTTGAGAACACCTTTATTTGGTAATAGGTAGGGGATAGTTTCGTTATGCAAGTGACTAGCCGCATATGCTGACTAGTGGCTACCACGTGGCTACTGTACACACACTGTACATTACAAAATAAGTGGCCAGCTTCAAATATGAACAGACCTTTGTATTTAGAAATAAGACATATCTCTCTTATAAATAACACATGTAAAGTCTATTCTATTATTAAGGTGACCTTAACTTGATGAATAGCTTTTCATGTTTCCTGACTTGTCTCTAGTTCGGAATGGTCGATGACGGCATGTTGGTCGACGGACGGACAGGTTATCGGCAACGAGCTCAATTGAGACATTCAGACTCACGCTAGATAACAACAGTTTATCTGTAATGTAGACAAATACTATCTGCCGTATCTATGCAGTAGCTCACGCGCAAGTGTGTCCTCTACGTGGGTTACCTTGATCTGTACGGGTCGATAGTAAAATAGGAAATGGTTCTGTGTTCAATGTGACTAGAGATCAATTAGGAAAAATGCATGAAAACTTATCGAACTTTTTTTAAATTAATAAGGTTATATTTGCCAACAGCTAATCTCTCTCTTCAAAACCAATTTTTTAGGGTTGCGAAAATTGATTATACCACTAATTACATAAATTGTATATGAACAATTTATTTTTATTTTTATAATTTGTTCTTAGGTTACTTTATCGGGTCAAGAAACCAAACAACGAAAACCTATAAAAATAAATAACTTAAATAAAAATATGTGAAAAAATATAGGAAAAAAATAAAAATAAAGAAATAAATAAATCACTCGTGTGTCTTATCTTCCATCTGTCAGCGCCAATTTCCTCCGAAACTACTGGATCAATTGATTTGAAAGTGTTGAAACATGGTACACGTAAACACGTGTAACATTAAATAACTCATTTTAAACACGGATGCCACTTTTGGGTCGCAATTTGATTTTAAATAATTAAAAATCAAGAATTTGTTATACAAACACGACAAATTTAGACTAGGAAACAATCTCTGAATTTCGATTGTCAGATGCAAATCTTGTAACAAGTTGCTCATAGTGCATTTCGGGGGGGTTTTGGACATCGTTGAATCCAAAAATCGCTATTTACTACGTACCTAAAATCCAAAATGGCGCCAAAAAAAAACATGCCATGTGGAATATCAAATGAAAGGGAATCGTGAGTAGATTACAAATATTATAGCATGTTGCTATATCAGCCCTGCCCGGCCAAAGTTATTTAAAAAATAATTTTTCGAAAGTAGCGTTTCGAGCTTACTTTGCGTAGCTGTAGATTCAAAACATGTGAATCAAAATTTGTAAATTATTTATTTTATCATCAAAAATATTCCGAAATTAGCCAAAAAGATTCAATAAACAAGCAACTTAACGCATGTTACTCGTATAAAAGCTTTCTAACCAATAAGGTACTTTAACTACTTGCTGTTACAAAAACGTTTAGTACAAAGGTCGATTAGCTACTTGCGATGGTTCGACCTTTCTAGGACACCCGAAATGGCGCTGATACGATTTTATTCATTTTTCACGAGGACAGGCAGCGACTTGTACCAGCTGGCACTGAAATCGCTTTTCTTTCTGCTGAAAACGACATCATTTGCATTTGAAGGTATTTTTCTTACTGGAAATAATATGCAGCACTCTGCAGAAAATGGGTGAATTTGGTAAATTATATTACTTTTTGGGTATAATTACGAGTACATAGGCCGTAAAATAAAAAGTAAGTAGGTAATCATTTTACAATGTTAACCATTTTACTGTAATTCGGGATATTATTTTGACGAAAAAAATGTTTGATTAAATAGGGGAAGGAAAGTTCAATACATAGTGGGTCATATCGTCGTCGTTAACAGCTCATATATATGTCCCCACCGAGGGGCTCGATACCAGGGTCATATCGTACCTAATGTATTTTTTATTTCATTACTTGTCGTTGTACCTACATAGAATCAATCAAGCAAGGTCATAATGATTTAACAGCTGTGGAAAATTTGGATGATAAAACAAATCAATATCTCTTTATTAAAATGAATCTGTACAAACCTAGTTTTTACTGTACTTATACTAGCTTTCCGCCGCCGTTTAGGTGCAGAATGTCCAGTGTTGAAAAAATTACCAGTATATAATGTCTTGTTTACAAAATGTCCAGTTTGCAAAATATCTAATTTGCCAAATGTTCAGTTTGCAAAATGTTCATTTGCAAAATGTCCAGTTTGAAAAAGGTCCCGATCTTTCCTCCTTATTATTTCCATTAGTATAGATAGAGACATCAGTTCCAAAAAATATGAACATTGGACCTTATTTGCGGGGAGCAAAACGCGCAGGTGTGTAAATCTCTTAACGCGATAGTACGGATAATATAATACTAGTATACTAGTCAGTCATATAGTAATATTATGTAAGCAGGTAATCAGTTTCCGTCATTCCCAGCTGTGGGCGAACCGCGGAGGCGGCTATTGGTGAATAATCAAATCAAATAATATACTGTAATAGGATTCGCCAGTTGACTTCAATGGTCGTTGATGACAAATAATAACTAGCAATAATCGACTCATTGTTCCACCTTGAAGGGACTTGTTCCAAACATAACACGTAGGTTAAATTATGCGTAAAGTAGGTGTATGTCGAATTACGTACCTACTAGATTATGTTGTCATTTCATTTATGACATTAAGTTTTCTGTAGCGTATATTTTTCTGTGATAATGATGATTTTTTCTTGGTATAATGTCAAACTGGAATTATCTAGCCCAGGTTACATTCGAACTACACTAGCCTCCAAAAATAAAAGTACAAACAATCACACGTGCCGATGTTCAAACCGAACTTCCGAAAGGAAGTAAACGGCCCTAGCCAATTGGCTACCATCATCATCATCATCATCTCAGCCTGTAGACGTCCACTGCTGGACAAAGGCCTCCCCCAAGGATCTCCACAATGATAGGTCCTGTTGCTGGCCACCAATGCTTTCACAATTGAACTCTAATGTTTGTTATCAGCCTATATTGACATTTAGAGCCTACATCCTTAAAGTAAAGGCGAGGAAAATTGTGAATTTTTCGACTTCCCACACGCAAAGTGTGAATAAACTTGCAGGTGTGTGAAGGTTTGCTCCTCTCAGCTATTTAAATTTAGATTTTATTCTCAAAGAAAAAAAAGCGAGCAGATAATTTGATTCGCCAGCTAAAAACTTAATTCTGAGAAAAATCGAAAATCTTGCTATTTGTCGCTTAACTGCTACCTGGCTCTTTATCTGAGCATTGAAAAATCGGCCCTAAGAAAAGTATTTTTATTTGCCTCAGTATGAAAAAAAGTTTTAGCTCTTGTGAAAAAAATACCTTAAGTTAGTTAAGTGTATGTTAAACCACACCGTTAATAACGGAATGGGGTCACATCACGCTGTGCCCCTAAAAGGGTAGACAGCTTTCTACAGATCGAACCGTTTGCGAAACTACGTATCCAATGATACATACATGTTTGTAGCCCACATACTCAATGTTTGGATGGAATTTTAATTAATACAGACCTGTCTTACGAAATTAAAAGGAAATATTGCAATTAAGAATAAATGTAATCATATTACTTAGTATACTTAAATGATAAAGAGAAACCTGATATCGTCCTTTTTGGGACAGAATATTTCACATAAATACGAGTACTTTAGTTTTTTTTTTTGTTTTAAATTCATTACGCCGCGCCAGGCGGGTATAATATTGTATAGGTAATAATGATATTAAATCTGACTTGCACTGAGTTGCCATACTATTTTAAAAAAATACACCAAGAAATTAAGTCACATTAAATTAAAATAAAAGAAATACTTGCGATTACTATTTATTGTTAAAATAATATTAGAAGTACTCAGATTATTAAGAAAGTCTGTAATTACGTATTTTATAGCTTATAATTAATTATTTTGACTGCCCCGTAGCATAGTTGGTAGTACGTCTGCCTTCGAAGCACAGGGTCGCGGGTACGAACCCCGCCCAGGGCAAACACTTGTGTTTGCCATGTCTGGATGTTGTTTATTTATATATGTATCTATATTAGCTGTCTGACACCCTTATTACAGGCTCTGCCTAGTTTGGGGTTAAATGGCCGTGTGTGAGATGTCCCCACATATTTATTTATTTTCGTCAGTATAGATATAAAATAATCTTTTTTAGTTATTTTCAAAAAGTCATAAAACTAGTAAGTTTAAAATTAGGTCAGACTAAATAAAATATTCTTCTACCAACTGTCACAACAAGCCGTATTGTGGTGTTGGATGACAAGAGTATGACCACATACATTGTTAGTCAGACGGTGGCTTTAGCAGCTTTAGTCAACTTAACATCACTGGGTGGACGTGTTAAATAAAACACTAAAGTAGATGGATGACGCCATTCCGTGGGTGATGCTTTCTGCTCTTGGCTTGGGTATTATTTGTTAAGTTCCAATCTTTCCTCTTTATAATATTTGTATGATATGGAGTAATTAAGTATGATTCATCTTATATATAAAATTCTCGTGTCACAGTGTTCGATTCCATACTCCTCCGAAACGGCTAGACCGATTCTCATGAAATTTTGTGAGCGTATTCAGTAGGTCTGAGAATCGGCCAACATCTATTTTTCATCCCCAAAAAAAAAAAAAAAAGGAACGCGGGCGTAGCCGTGGGCGGACAGCTAGTATCATATAAATTAAATAAATATTATAAAGAGGAAAGATTTGTATTTGTGTGTGTGTGTGTGTGTGTGTGTGTGTGTGTTTGTAATGAATAAACACAAAAACTACTGAACCGATTTCAAAAATTCTTTCACCATTGGAAAGCAACACCATGAGTAACATAGGCTACCTTTTTCCGCGGGAAAATGCCTCATTCCCACGCTATCCTTAAAAAAATAATAACTGAGGTAATTAAAAAGGCTTAAAAAGTTAGTAAATTTAAAAAAAATATTTATATTAATTTATAATGTAAATTGAGAAACAATTTGAAAGTTTAATGCCCTAATCTTCAAGACTCATAAATAAACTATTTTATAAAAGAAGTATACAGGCTGTATACTGAGGGCTGTATAATACAGCCCTCGTCAAAAAATATTTTGCGTTATTTTCTCTTTGATATTTGACATAGATTTGGCAAAGAGATTTGGGGATATAGGTAGGTTTTTTTTAATAGAGCCTCTGCAAAACTTGAGGCAGAACTTTAGACTCGACGTCATTAACTGTTTTTTGAACAAGGATGTTATAAGCAAAGAGAAAAATAACTATAATACTATGACTGCATTATGTAGGCGGTTTTTCTTTTTTTTTATCGACAGGATTCCCCTTGGGATTCGAATTAAAGACATGTGAATAGATTCTTACATCTCGTAACATATTATAGTAAGTATATTGTATGATATTTCTTCTTGCGTTCCTGCTCTGAGTTGCCAGATACAGTATTCATCAAGAGCTCGTAAAGCTGAACACGCACATCGCGACTCTCTTCCCTAACACAGAATATATTTATTACTGTAATTAATTAATTGTCCTAAATAAGCAAGGTACAAAGTACAAAGTATTCAGCTTGATGTGCTCTTGACTGTACCAAATCGCTACATGGCCTACATGTGTAGATTATGTATCTGAATATCTCACCTCGGCAGCCTAGACATTTGCCAAGGCCAATTTGGTTATAATAATTCACTACTTTGCATCTCACCTCAACTTACTTTGCAAAGTAGCTAGATTTCCGTATTTGCCATTCATTTAATTATTTATGATTATGATTTAATAGTACCTACATAATACTTTATGGCATATAGAAAATTACAAATCAAGATGTTCATAAGAAAAAGAGTGTATCAGTCAGCTTTTTGCTAAGGTAACAATTTATATCAGGTAACCATTAATCAGACGGCCCTTAGAGAATAGAATTTTTTCTATTTATACTCTAAGCAGACGACCTTTGTTCAGCAATGGACGATGTAGATGATGGTGAACTGTATGTTCATACCCGTGCTTACGGTTCATACTCGATAAGGCGCGCTCTTTAGGGCGCGCTCTATGCTTCCCACAATTTTTTTTATTTACTTTTGCGGACATATCTGTAATGCGTTTTATATATTTAAATAAAACTCTTTGGGCAAACCAGTATCTATAGATTACAACAAAAAATTAATTGACGTTGACTGATTAACGATTATGTCACTTCGAAAAATTTTAACGAGTTATATTAATTTTGTTACTAATTCATATTTTATCAACACGCTATAATGTTTTTGTAATTTCCGTGTTGAATGAGTGTCTACGATCTGTGGTTTAAATTTTTGGATTAAGTTTAATTTTAATTTTTTTAGTTTTTAATATTTGTATATATCAATAAAGAGACAATGGTGGGGCACGACGCACAATCAGTGAAATCTCGACCTTCGAAAATGTCCAGAGTATCAGTAGACACAACATCGGTACTCATTTAATCTATATAATAAAACTGTAGAGGTCGAAAGTTTGTACATAGAAAAAAAGGCTAAAGACTGAGTCAGGTGGATGTAAGAAGTGATATAGAACGTATCCAGATTAAAATTTGTGTTTCTCTGTTTGTCTGTTTGTACGAGATAATCGGTCAGAGAGTCAACTTCAGGATCTCCAAAACTGTTGGACCGATTTGAATGAAATTTTGCATGGTGCAATATGGTGAGCTTTTCTCTTGCAGTGGACGTCTAATGGCGATAACGATAAACCTTATGCCCCATTTACACATTCGTGCGAATCGCGAGACGAATGCCGAGGCGCATAACGAACACGCATATGTAAACAGTGCGCTCGCTATTCGCCTCGTCTCCATCCATGATCGTATACGGTTGTCAAAATAACTCACCCCACTAATGTGTGAACGTGTGAACAGTAGTTCGTGACAGCACTCGTATATACGAACGTTTCGGCGAAGTTATCGTCGAAAGACGAGGCGAATGGCGAACGCGATAGTGTAAATTAAGTATAAAAATATATTCGCCTATTTTTTTTTTACCAGGCATTGCGGCGCGTATCATCGTCTGCTGCAAAAGCATTCTTCCCCTGCGAAGGCCCCATGGGAGTGCGGCAGAACCCCTGGACCCCGACCAAGCGCCGAGGCCCCATCGCCGCTGAGGCCGGAAGCAGCCCTGGACCAGCCGTCGTCTGCTTGCCTTCTTCCATTGGTGAGGATTCTTCCATAACGGGCACCACCTTCCCCATAAGCGAACCGCTAAATAGATAAGCAAGAATGGTAATGGAGAAAAGCGTGGTTTCGTTTGAAAATAAGGTAGATTCTTCTTTATCGTTCCCTCAATGCTGAGGATCGCGATTACTGTGCTTAGAGGACCGCGTAATATGTCCGAAAAAGCTGAGGGTTCTCTGTCGGCAGATTGTTGAACGTCATATGGTAATTTTTAAGCTCACTAAGTATAGACTCATTGGGTCTTATCGCAGTCCAAGGTAGGAATCCTCGCCAGCACCACATCTCGAAGGCATCTATTTTACTGCTATCGCGGCTTTTAACAGTCCAATAAGGTAGATTAGAAGGTAGAAATATTTATTGTTTCTAGTTACTCGGATAAATAAGATGGTAAACAATATATGAAGCCTGCGCTAGTTATAAAGTTTGGTGTTTGAAGTGCCAAGTCCGGTGAAGCTTGATTGGTCGTACCTTTTCGACACAAGGATAGGTCAATTAAAAAAAAAAAATGTTTGAAGTGCAAGAAATACTCCCATTAAAAGGTGAGCCGTAACAACAGTATCAAAATATGAATTTAAACTTGGAAAACTATGATTTGCTAATGTACTAATCTAATCGAACTGGGGAAAGTATCACAAAGTGATATTTTGTTAGACGAGCGCCGCACCGGTAATCGAACCCGGAACCTCAGTAACGTCAGGCGAGCTTTTGAAAGTTAATGGAGAGCATGAAGGATTGAAGTGCAATTGCACAGGATAAGGTGTGCGACGACCGCAGCTGACACAGTTCTAAGATATTTTCTTCTTTCGCGCCCCGGGGCTCTTAGCTCACTCATACGATTTATCGTAGAAAGAAATACCCTTCAGGTAATAATTACCCTTCAACAACGCCCGCACCCGCCGGCGGGGGCGCGGCCCGAACCAAAATCAAAATTGAAAATCAGAGACGGAGCCCCTCAGGCGTCGTCTCCTTCACGATGTTTTTCAATATCAACGCGCTAGGCCGTGGTCCGAGGCTCCCTTGAGCCGCCCCTAGACGCGTCGGTATATGACTTTTTTTGGGGTAGAGTCTTCCGCTCCCCCGCAAGTCCGGTGAAGCTTGATTGGTCGTACCTTTTCGACACAAGCATAGGTCAATTAAAAAAAAGAAAGAAATAAATGTCATAAAAACCAGTATCAAGTTCCAAATCTTTCTATTTTGTAACTCAAATTTTCATCTCATCTCTAGTTGCCAAATTCGTAAATTTCAATAATATAAAATATTATGTCTTCTTATCTTATCTTATCTAGCCTAAGCTGTCCCACTGCTGGGCAAAGGCCTCCCCCTTTTTCTTCCACTGCTCCCTGTCCTGAGCTACTTCTGGCCAGAAATATTATGTATATTTACTATATTATGTATATTTTATCAAAAACCAAATTTCCATTCCATACCTACTTCATACTACAAAAATATAATAAAGAGGAAAGATTAGTATTTTTATGTGTGCGTGTGTGTGTATGTTTGTAATGAATAAACTCAAAAACTACTGAACCGATTTCAAAAATTCTTTCACTATTAGAAAGCTACATTCACTCTGAGTAACATAGGCTACCTTTTACCGTGGGAAACTGCCTCATTCCCACTGTAAAAAATGTTAACGCGGGCGGAGCCGCGGCGGACAGCTAGTATTTTATAATTTAGGTATGAATTGTGTAGTCAGTTGTTTGTCTACAGTAAAGTTCTTGAAAGTTATTAGTCAGTAATTTATTTTATATCCCGCTATTGTATGTATTTAAAAACAAGTTATTATAATATTATTGTTACGCTAAGTACCTAGTCAATTTTCTTCAAGGGCATTGCAGCATTTTACAACATGTCTGTCACACATAAAAAACATACTTTTACATCTACTTAAGTGTTTCTTCTCTGGACATTTATTAGGAAGGCAATTTGTTTTTCAATCATTGTTTTAGCATATTTCTTGAATACCATGGAATAAAAAATAGCTAGAGTAAAAGAATAATATGTGTTAAAGAAGAAAGTGGTTTCTTCATTATACTTAATCCAAACTATTTTTTTAAATAATAAAAAGCGGCCAAGTGCGAGTCGGAATCGCCCATGAAGGGTTCCGTAGCAGCCAGTAACATAATATAAAAGTTTTTGTAGTTCGTTGTGACTTTGATCGATGTTTTAATAATAGTGAAAGGTAAATTGCGGTTTACGATTTATGACGTATTAAAAAAACTACTTACTATATCTCGTTCAAACCAATTTTCGTTGGATGTTTTTATGGTGATGCACATTATATATTTTTTTTAGTTTTATCATTCTCTTATTTTAGAAGTTAGAGGGGGGACACACATTTTTCCACTTTGGAAGCGTCTCTCGCGTAAACTATTCAGATTAGAAAAAAATTATATTAGGAACCTAAATATAATTTTTGAAGACCTATCCATAAATACCCCACACGTATGGGATTGAAGAAAAATTTTTTTTTAGTTTCAGTTCTATGTATGGGGATCCCCTAAATTTATTGTTTCTTTTTTCTATTTTTGTAAGAAGATATTAATGCGGTTCACAGAATACATCTACTTATCAAGTTTCAACAGTATAGGTATTATAGTTTCGGAATAAAGTGGCTGTGACATACGGACGGACGGACGGACAGACGGACAGACAGACAGACAGACAGACAGACAGACAGAGAGACAGACAGAAATGACGAATCTATAAGGGTTCCGTTTTTTGCCATTTGGCTACGGAACCCTAAAAAGCGAGTAATAGTTATGGACGTTGGGTGACTGATTTTAACCCATGAATGAATTTTATTGAAAGCTGGACCCTAAGTACTCGATCATAGAGGCTGTTGTTGCGTCACGATGATTTATATTCAAAACAATTTGCATGAACGGCGACAGTCTTGCGACAAAAAGTCACGTGTTATCACATATTAATATACACGACATATAAGTACAGTACATAACTTTGTATTGAGCTACGCAGCGAGTTTGGAGTCAGTATTTGGCGAGCATTGGACGCAGCCTCACGGATGACATCACCAGAGGTCGAGATTATCACCTCCGCGCAAACACCGGCCTCGCTCGTGCCGCTTGTTGTTGGTACACAAAGTGACATCAGCGACCGAGTTATTCGATAAACCATATTTGTCACTTTTCAACGCTCAAAAGCTGACCTTTTAGAGCCAGTCTTCTCATGAATCTTCGAATAAACGGACCGGTTTGATTGTTTGATGCGCGTGAAATTATTCAAATCTTAGTTCGCAATTTGAATTGGTAGTTTGATTTTTTAAATCCCAGGTGCGCGTACAAAAAGTGTTGGTATTCTGAAAGATTTCGGTATAGCTTTATTGTATAGGAGGCGATATCTGATGAAGAAGTGAGCGTGGGTGAAACCATTGACCCTGTTCAAGGTGAGATCTATTTAACTGGACCCGCAAGTTTGGATAGACACTTTTATTGTTTGCCTTTTTATAGAATCTATTCCTTTATTACCTACTTCCAAGTCTCAGTTGATTTTCTAAATTGTCTTCGGTTTTAAACTTTTAGATATTTGATCGGTTCTTGATTGCTTTAATTGCACTAGGTATAATGTTTTTGATTGATAGCTATAATTGTCTCTTTTCGTAGCGCAGTCGTTTGAAATATATTTTTTACTGATACGACTTAGAAACTAAATTAGAAGTCAATGAACTTTTTATGCATGCAAATACCATAATATTATGTAAATATAATTTTTTTAGGCAAAATATTTATGTACGTACCTACCTACTAGCTATGTGTATGTATTCTACATTAATTCGCGACAAGCCTGGCTGACTCGATGGCAAACAATACAGTCTACAGTTGTGGACTGAATTCATTCTGCAAATTAGCTGGCAGTCATTTTCAGAAATTCAAATTTGACAGCTGCATAAAATATTTGAGACGAGAGTCAGCCTTGGTTTGGAATAAGTAACTTCATTAAAATTTTACATCGAAAAGTTATTTGTGAAATCTTGATTTGAACATGCAGATTATTCTTTATATTTATGCTATTTAAAAAAAGCAACCGACGCACTTAATTCAAATAGAAGAATAGACAGAGTAGGGTTGACACAATCCTAAGTCAGGTACTACGATACGGCGACTAAAGATAATATTATAAACCCAGGGAATGGGCATTAGAATTCGTAAGTGGCGACTCAGCAATTCAGCAAATACTGAAAGATCATGCTTTTCGGAACAAACTTTAGTCAGTCACAAAAATAAAACCTACCCTAACCTAACCTACTGGGAGTTATGGGAACATCTTTTGCAACTAAGCGGCTGGAGTGAATTAGTTATTTTCTTATAGAGCAGGTCACTCATATGCGCCACAGGCGTCCCCCATCACTACATAGTATAAAACAAAGTCGCTTTCTCTGTCCCTTTGTCCCTCCCTTTGTACGCTTAAATCTTTAAAACTACGCAACGGATTTTGATGCGGTTTTTTTTAATAGATAGAGGGATTCAAGAGGAAGGTTTATATGTATAATACATGCATAATATACTTAAGAATAATCCACAATAACCATTTTCCCGTGCGGAGCCGGGGCGGGTCGCTAGTACGATTATACATACAAAGAAGAGGCTGAAGTTCAAGTATACATTTTTATACTAGAAGCATTGATATTCAACAGACCACAGATAAAACATGAACGATTTAAAAATGGAACGGCAAAGATGTGCTCAAGCACCTCTTTTACTACATTGAAAATACAACCATAGTAAGAAAGACTAAGGTTGTAGTTAGTAAAAATCACAATCATATTGATTACAGTGCAATACGTTACCGCAATAAAAATGCGACCGTAATGGGAGAGAATAAAGTTGTAATTTTTAGTTTACACATGCGTGTCAGACGGTCCCCAGTCTTCAATGCGCTATTGTACGATGCGCTAAATCTAGAACTGACATAAGTCCTAAATCTTGCAATATTTGCAGGTAAACCGCCTCCAGAATCTCGCAAGCCGCGCGCCCCCGCCTTCACTTTTGGCCACAAGCTGGATCTATCTGAGAAGTCCAAGGCCGGTCCAGGACCTGCCACCTACAACACAGAAGGAATGACAGCCAAAGGTTAGTGATATTCCATTGTGAAAAAAAGTAATAATTACACTAAATTAAAAAAAAAAATAACCCCCGACACAAAACCATTACTTGATCCTAAAAAAACAAAAGAGCTGATAATCTTCAAATGGCTGAAGATATTTTCTTGGATTATAGCTAAGAACACTCTCGATTGTGACACCTTGCGAACAAAAAAAACTAGATCAAAATCGGCGCATCCGTTTAGGAGCTACGATGCCACAGACAGATAGACAGACACACACGTCAAACTTGTAACACCCCTCTTTTTCGTCGGGGTTTAAAAAGAGTTCATTCCAGTAACATTGGGTATACACATTCGATGCATACTGGTTTCCAGTCCCGCACTAGGATACCTTGTGATGTGGGTAATTAGCCTGAACATTTCGAAACCTGCAAAAGTCTCACAATAAAAAAAAAAAAACGCTCCAAAATCGGAGTATGAACAATAAATTATACAATCATGATGAAAATCCTTAAACGAAAATTGCAAAATGATTATTAAATCTCTAAGAGATGTGTTTAAATCAGTAGATAAAAATATCCTTAAACTCTATTAGAAATTGTTTATTTTTCTATGTTCTTATATGATAAATTTATCTATACTTCTATACTAATATTATAAAGAGGAAAGGTTTGATTGTTTGTTTGTTTGCATTGAATAGGCAAAAATTCTAATTCAATTCTAATAATTCTTTCATTGTCGATATTGTGCAAAATCATAGAATTTTAATATTATTTATGATATTCAAACATATTTTTTAGCGCCTCTATTTCATCATTATAGTAAAATGTATACAGTCGATATATTAAATTATTATATTAATTCTTAAAGCAATTTACGGCTATAAAATATGTCGACGCCATTCGTAGTTGGGACATTGCATGTTCGAGGGAAATTTTCCTTAACAAGCTGACTACCGGCCTCCGTTTCTTGGATCATTAACGACAAAGTTGGCTTTATTATTATACAAGTTTTGCCACGTTTTACAAGAAAATTTTATACAGTTAATGAAGATTTCAGGAGAAAGAGCAATACGAGAATTTGCTGTCACATTACATAGGTTTCTCTACTTTTTCTTCAATTGAAGAAAATAGGAAAGTACCTATAAGACAATACAAAATATTGCAAGCATCAATACGTGTACCTATACCTATCTCCGTGTCAGTTAAATAACGAAAAACCTCTCATGTCATGTGGTAACTTTCAGCCCATAAAACTGAATAACTTTTGTTCAAAAAGTTTTCTTACCGCGGTTTTTTTTAGTTTAAATAGTCATATTATGTACGTACGTAGTATTAAAGTAAAAAAAAAAGGCGGAAAAGAGGAGAGATTTGTATTTTTGTGTGTGTGTAAGTTTGTAATGAATAAACTCAAAAACTACTGAACCGATTTAAAAAATTCTTTCACCATTAGTAAGCCACGAGTACGTTCACCCTAAGTAACATATGCTACCTTTTACCGCGGGAAAATGTCTCATTCCCACGGGAAAAACTGCTTACGCGGGCGGATCCGCCGCGGAAAGCTAGTATTAGATAAAAATAAATCATACTATATCTACTTCACTAAATGTACTTGAGTTTGTCTCGATCCATACCCAAGGCACTCCCACGGAACTTAGCGAAGCACTCAGGCGCATCCATAGAGCAGACTGGCAATATTTCACATTGCACAACTGCTTACATCCATAACAGTGAAGCCGGCAGTTAATTTTCCATTGTCAGTCGTTTACTGGATAATTGCGTTTGACTGGTATCGTCTGTGAGATCGCCCTGCAATTACACAGTCTACCGCCCACGAGTCTCCAACTAACAAAGATTGTAATTTCAGTTTTATTGAAGATACAATTTTTGAGTGTCTTGGTGCATATAATAACAGGATGCTAGTTTGTTTAAAGTGGCAAAAAACTCTGCCAAAAATCTTCAGTTATCTGCTTATGTACAGTCTTAGCTGAAACAGACTTTTGGATTTGGACATATTTTTCAGTCTAAAGGAGTTCGACTGTCCTTTAAAACTTTCGAGACTATTTGTTTCACTATGCGCCTTTGACAGACAGTTTAACGGGAAGATTGATATGGTTCTCCTTGGTATTTATGTCTTCACGTATGGAAATTAGTATGTATTTATACAATCGCGAGTTTTCCAACAAGTTGAAAATGTATGTAATGCTGCAAAAACTGCCTTGATAGTGATGTTTTTATGTCTCTGATTCACTCTGCGACACTTTAAGTGGGTCATGACTGCAGTCCTGATTTGCATAAGCTATTCGTCTGTAGTATATCCGTTTATAAATATTTAGTATACTTACATCGCAAGGCTGATTGTAGTTATAATATTATGCTCTAACTTAAATTGAAAGTCTACGTCATTTTCACAAATTTTTTCAACCGAAACGTACAGGAGATTGTTAATTTAGTTTTAGATACGACAACCGCCTAGGATATATGCGATAACATCCGACTTAAAATTATTATACCTACTAGCGACCCGCCCCGGCTCCGCACGGGAAAATGGTCATTGTGGGTTATCCTTAAGCATATTATGCATGTATTATACATATAAACCTTCCTCTTGAATCACTCTATCTATTAAAAAAAACCGCATCAAAATCCGTTGCGTAGTTTTAAAGATTTAAGCATACAAAGGGACATAGGAAGGGACATAGGGAGGGACATAGGGACAGAAAAAGCGACTTTGTTTTATACTATGTAGTGATAGTGATTTCAACAACTGCGTTCTTAATCCTATTAATATTGTGAACGCGAAAGTTTGTGAGGATTGATGGATGTTTATTACCATTCATACAAAATCTACTGAATGGATTTTAATGAAACTTTACAATAATAATAACTTATGCATTAGAATAACCCATAGGCTACCTTTTACCGCGGTAAAATCCCTCATTACTATGGGAAAAACTGTTTGCGAAGGCGGGGCCGCGGGGCGGAAAGCTAGTTTAAATGTACATAATTGATTTAGAATCTCCAGTCCCTTACGGTTACTATGTGACCAAAAAAGATGGCGACTTGAAAAAATACAATAAGACTTGTTGTAATACTTTACCTCGTCAATTACTTCCTAATGTACAGAAGCCAGCACATGTTGGACATTCGCACTACGAAATTCACCCCTACCGCTACGGAATCCGGGCGCTCTTAAGGTCAACATGTCCAGCCGCATGTGCTGCCTACTGTACATATCCAGGAACTTTCCTGTCCACCCACTGCCCTTTATTTTTGTACATTGTTGAAACTCCTACACAATGACGAGATCTCTACACGCAGGTGTTGCGAATCAAGATTGTTTATTACAGAAGGAGCAACTCGAAGTGTGGCCTTTTTTTACGGAGGTCGCTGACGTCATTGAGTTTTCTACTTCCTTTTACATTTTTAAATCATTGACGTAAGGGTACAAAAATGGTATATGTGGTTTACACCATATATAGACATGAACATTCTTAGGTTTTCTGCAGTTGTTAATTGCACAAACTAAATCGTGGAGAAAACCCGTGAAAATGTGTGTAAACCGTATCTGCTATATGTGGACATGGTAGCATTTTTTTGCATTTAGCTCTTTAAAAGGTACGAGTATTATAAATGATTCTATTCTAAACATGTTTTATTAGCTGTTAATCTATCTTAATAAGCTTAGAAGAAAATGCGTATATTTTATTCTATTTATTAAAGTTTATGAGATATATAACAACGCAAAAGCTTTCCTTCAGCCTGAAAAGCTGATATCAAATTTTGTTTTGTTATTATAGATTTAAATAAAACGTTATCTAACACTTTCTTGTGCGACGTTGCTTGTTCTGTTTAAAATATTGCAATTTTCATTTGGCCAAAACGTAAAACGCTTTAGTGTTCGAGGTTAAATTTTAGAACCAACCAACTATTTCATTTAAACGATTTCTTAAACTTAGGTTGCCTGGTAGAGATTGCTAACTTAGCAATAAGGCCGTCTGTTGACTCCACTTTGTTAGTGTACTGTAATATTTATGTGTTTTCTGTTTTGGTGTCAATAATTTGTATTGTATTGTATTGTTCAGCTTTACGATTCTAGCGATTCTGAAACGATCTGACCAATAATGTAGAGCTAGAGATATTTTACTAACAAGTTCTATAAACGCAAGTATAGGTCACGTTAGGTAATAATAGAGAATTGAAACCGACTTAAAATGGCAGCCGTATGATTATTATCGACGTAATTACACTAGTTAAATACTGGTTTATTCTTATTTGGTCTGTATTGAAATGGCATTGAGAGAGCGCTGTTCGTCTGCATCGGGCGGTGTCGCCAAATATGTCCGTATGTTGGCTCCGAAGGTAATCGGCGGTGAGTCAGAAGCAGTCGTGTAGGCTGGACCCTGAGATCGAGCAGACCTGGGCTCAGTCGCTCTTCCACATCCGTACATTCAATACTTACGTTTCCGAATTGAATTGTTCCGTGAGTTCTTTCCATGGTTGTGCCAAATTCAAGGATAGTGAAATTATACATTTAAGGTACACAACTCAGTTTCAAAATTTTATTTGTAAAGCGAGGTTCTTGTAATTCTATTTGCAATATACGAGTACATAGTGTATTAAGTACTTAAAACAGTTGCACTGCTATATGAGAGTTAATTATTTTACTATTATAAAAAAGTGACAAAAAATTGTTTTGTTTCAATGGTGCATACTCGTAGTTTGATATGTTTAAGTTCAAATGTGATGTTTAAAAAAAAGGGGCCTGAAAATTCCTAAACCACTACAGGTTTTGTTCAGAGAAATCTTGAAGTTCTTTAACGTTTGTTATTCGATCGAAAATAAATATAATTTTGAGTTAGTTAAATTCGTTATGATTGTAGGAAATTTATGATAAATAGCTCCGCTCACGGTAAAAATATTTTCTTACTGGACTCTTTTCTCTTGTCAAGTCCATCGAGGAACCAACATGAAATAACTACGTCAAAACAATAAATAAACATTGTAAAGTGAATGTAGTATCGTAATATATTTCGGACAATTTGCACAATATTTTTATAATTTATAGCCTACGAGCGACCCGCCCCGGCTCCGCATGGGAAAATGGTTATTGTGGGTTATCCTTCAGTATATTATGCATGTATTATACATATAAAACTACCTCTTGAATCACTCTATCTATTAAAAAAACCGCATTAAAATCCGTTGCGTAGTTTTAAAGATTTAAGCATACATAGGGACAGAGAAAGCGACTTTGTTTTATACTATGTAGTGATGTATTATTCTGATGTACAAGCTATGTTCTTGTAAAGTTTCATTAAAATCAGTTCATCCTCATAATTAAACTTTCGCGTTTATAATATTAGTAAGATAGCGTCGCTCTACCATTTTCATTTGTTTCGTAGTGCATCTATTGACAGGTTGCAACCTGGCAACCTGGCAACCGGTTGCCAGCTTGTCGCCTACACGGCAAATAAACCCAATTCACTTAGTCGTCTTCTACAACACCCAATAGGAAGAAACGGGATGATCCTATTGTAATGCTGGGATCTCACTTACTTACTAGAGTGGCTCAGCGACCCAAAGTGGGTCTTGGCCTCCGACACGAGAATTAGCCACTAGTCTCGGTCTTGCGCCGATTGGGATCACATGGCGTAGCATAAATACTCCACTTATTAATCTACTGCAGACAGGAATAATAAGTATCTTAGATTAAACCGATATTTTGACTGGGCTGATAGGGCGAGCGTCCGGCCCAGCGGCCTCTCTGCACGGCCGATGGCCTCCGCCGCGGATAATACCGACGCCAGCGCCCTGCGACTACGAACCCATCAAAGCAATGCCCAAGGTCCTCGACCAGGCACCAGCCTTCTCCATAGGACTCCGGGTCGCGCCTCCGATGCCCGGCTCTAAGTCGCCAGGTGGAAAGACGCAGATTTTTTAACTAGCTCCAGTATTATTCGTGCATTCGCTGCTTTTAGCATGTAGATATTTTTGTTTTCGAGTATCCTTATTTTTCTTTTTATTCTTTTATGACTGCAGATTTCTATGCAAATCGTTGAAGTTGTTTTGTTTCATGTTTTCGCCAGGCTTATTTAGTCACAATCACGTGTCAGTCTTTTATTTTTAGTAGTATCTAGCTAGTATAGCTATTTATCAATTTCTTTTTCTCATTCATTCTTTTCTATTGCTTTTATATTAGTGGTAACCCTTCGGCCACTTTCGAAATCAGTCATTTTGTAACACTGTGTTGTGCCGCAACTCTCCTATTCCTAGATTGTGTAGACTGTATAATATAGCATCAGTATAGTTGGCATGGTTGAATAATATTGTTAACTACTTGATTTGTTTTGTTATGTATTTTTAATTAAGACGTAATAGTAGGGTTTTGTTGTGACTAGAAGTGCAAACTGATTACTTTATTTTATATTTATAGCATGTGCTTACAGTCTTTTACTTTTCTTGCACTTATCACTATTCTATAATCCTAAAGTACTACAAAATGGTTAATATTATAATGCCTTTTGTTTCTATTTCCAGCACCCAACATCTATTCTATGCCACCGGTCCTCGGTGAAGCTAAAGAAGGCGGGAAAAGAGCAGCTCCAGCATTCAGCATAACAGGGCGAGGGAGGACCTTGGAATCCAAAACGCTAATGCCAGGTCCAGGCGCTTATACGCCGGAGAAAGCTGCCCAGGCGCTCACGAAGAAGCCCCCAGCGTACACTATGGCCCCAAGAAGGGAACTTCCACATCCAACAGCTGCTGTTCCTGGTCCTGGAGTATATTGTCCAGAAAAGGTATAAACACAAATCTTTATACTAATATGTCTATGCCTCGTGCTTGGGTGCTAAACTCATGCTCTTACATCCATGATTCTTACAGCTCAGTAACTTTTAAAATTCCTCCTCCTTGCGTCGATATCCTCATCACTGAGGGCCATGATCCCCTCAAGGAATCAATTTATTGCTGACAATGTTCCGCCATCTGTGCCTGTCTTTGGCGATTTCGAGTGCTTCTTGAACCTTTGCGTTGAGGGTTGAACTGATTTCATCAGACCATCTTAACGGGCTGCGACCTCTAGGACGTTTACCGGATACTTTCCCCGTAACCATCAGCTGCTCCAAGCTATAACTAACTTTAAAATTAAAATCAATATCTTAGAAGCAGAATCTGCTTCGATTTAGACTTAGAAACTAGATCCTAGTATACGAAACAAAAGAAAAAAAATGTTTCAGATTTGATGTGGTATACTGCACTGTGAGAATAAACACATTTGATTCTATTTCATTATCGAATGCATGTCACATGAAATAACATGATCATTTTGTTGTAATACTAATATTTGTTCATACTAACATTGGGCTGGGTGCATATAACAGGTGTGCGTGAATCTGCCGTGGGCGCCCGCGCACACGTTCGGCATCAGGCACTCTCCCTTCGCCGGGCAGGCCGTGGCCTACCAAGCTCCTGGAGGAATACTTGTCTAACTCCTCGGCCGTATGAAGTCCTATTTCTAACATCTCCAAACTACACCTCATCTTTTCGCTTTTGCAAGCTAGTGACATAATTGTGAAAAATGTATATTTTTAAAATTGTAATAAGCTTGTTATTAAAATATTATTTACAACGCAAATAGCACTTTTATATGATTAAGTATTTAACTATCTTAAGATTTGCGTTTGCATGCAGCCGATTTTTGATGATGAAATTGAGGTAATACTTATTAGTGTTTACAATAGTAGTTACTTATTACTTACTTACTTTAGCATAGTTAAATATAATGGTTAAATTTTTTCATGTGTACGAGTAACAAGTATACCAGAGTAGCTATTGAATTAATGGTAGTTTAATTGATGCCATTATTAGATTTGGTGTTCCAGTTATCGCATTGGTCTATCTTTCTAAGATGTAATTTATTAATAAAAGCGCATTAATTTCCAGGTGGAAACAACTCTACGCCAAAGGGCCCCAAGATATACAATTTCGACAAAGAGTAGAATGTACAAGACTGTTGAGCAAGTTCCTGCGCCGAATGCATATTGCCCTGAGAAAGCCGACCGATTACTGAGAGAGAAATCTCCTGCATACACATTTAGAACGAAGACTGAAATAACCAAAACGTCATTTGCTCCAGCCCCGAACGTATATTCTCCCGAGAAATCCATCAGCAGCCTTAAAAGTGGACCCAAATATACTCTCGCAGGGAAAGGAATTGACGAGAAGCATGAGGTTACACCTGCTCCTAACGCATATTGCCCCGAAAAGGCTGACAAAGTGCTACATGAAAAGTCACCTGCTTACACAATGCGGTGTAAGGAGGTTGTTGAGAAAATCGAACAAACTCCAGCTCCTAATGTGTACGCTCCAGAAAAATCTATGCATATGTTGAACGGGGGTCCAAAATATACCATGTCTGGTAAAACTGGTTGTGTTAAAATATCTGATACCCCTGCTCCTAATAGTTACGAACCTCAAAAAGCTGATAAAGTACTACATGAAAGTTCACCAGCTTATTCATTCAGAATCAAAGAACAGTCTGAGATTAGAAGTGAGTCACCAGCACCAAATGTTTATGCTCCTGAGAAATCAATGCATATGTTAGATGGTGCACCGAGATTTACTATTAGTGGAAAGGGACCTTCAAGTAAAATACCAGATACCCCTGGACCCAATGCTTACAGCCCAGATAAAGCTGATAAATTATTGCACGATTCGTCTCCTGCTTATACTTTTAGAGTAAAAGATCAGATACATAAGGTTGATGATACACCAGCTCCAAACATTTATGCACCAGAAAAAAGTATTCATATGTTGAATGGAACACCAAAATATACGATCGCAGGAAAAGGTCCGTCACCTAAAATTGACAATCTTCCAGGGCCAAACGCGTATTCGCCGGATAAAGCTGACAAGTTACTCCATGATTCTTCACCTGCTTACACTTTTAGGCCTAAAATTGTTGTTGAAAAGCCAAGCGATACCCCAGCCCCAAATGTTTATGATCCACACATTTTAGACGGTACTCCTAAATTCAGCATGTATGGTAAAGGACCTGATGGGAAACCATCAGATACACCTGGACCAAATGCCTACAATCCTCATTTGCCTGATGGAACACCTAAATTCAGTATGTATGGAAAGGGGCCAGATGGCAAACCATCTGATACACCTGGACCTAATGCCTATAATCCACATTTACCTGATGGAACACCTAAATTCAGCATGTATGGAAAAGGGCCAGACGGAAAACCATCAGATACACCTGGACCAAATGCCTACAATCCTCATTTGTCTGATGGATCACCTAAATTTAGTATGTGTGGAAATAGGCCAGATGGAAAACCATCGGATACACCTGGACCCAATGCATATAATCCACATTTACCTGATGGAACACCTAAATTCAGCATGTATGGAAAGGGGCCAGACGGAAAACCATCAGAAACACCTGGACCAAATGCCTACAATCCTCATTTGTCTGATGGGTCACCTAAATTTAGTATGTGTGGAAATAGGCCAGATGGAAAACCATCGGATACACCTGGACCTAATGCATACAATCCACATTTACCTGATGGAACACCTAAATTCAGCATGTATGGAAAGGGGCCAGACGGAAAACCATCAGAAACACCTGGACCAAATGCCTACAATCCTCATTTGTCTGATGGGTCACCTAAATTTAGTATGTGTGGAAATAGGCCAGATGGAAAACCATCGGATACACCTGGACCTAATGCATATAATCCACATTTACCTGATGGAACACCTAAATTCAGCATGTATGGAAAGGGGCCAGACGGAAAACCATCAGATACACCTGGACCAAATGCCTACAATCCTCATTTGCCTGATGGAACACCTAAATTCAGTATGTATGGAAAAGGACCAGATGGAAAACCATCGGATACACCTGGACCAAATGCCTACAATCCTCATTTGCCTGATGGAACACCTAAATTTAGTATGTGTGGAAAGGGATCTGATAGTAAACCATCTGATACCCCAGGACCAAATGCTTACGATCCTCACTTACCCGATGGAACGCCAAAGTTTACTATTGCTGGGAAAGGACTGGACAGAAAAGTATCGGATGTTCCTGGACCGAATGTTTACGATCCACATCTACCTAGCAACTCGCCAGTGTATACAATCTCTGGAAAAGGCAAGGATGGGAAAATATCTGACACACCTGGCCCGACAACTTATGACCCTCATTTACCCTATAGTAGCATTAAATATACAATGCAAGGAAAAGGCCCAGACTCAAAGATATCTGATGTTCCTGCACCTAACGCTTACGATCCTAGTAAATATGATTATATTTTGAGTGGGTCACCTAAACATAGTTTTGGAATTAAACCTTCAGATCATGCTCCGCAGAACACTCCAGCACCGAATACTTATAATCCTGACACAGCTGATAAAGTTCTTTATGAATCTTCACCTACTTATACGTTTAGACCTAAAATTGAATGCGGAAAATTTCCGGATACTCCCGGTCCTACTGCTTATGATCCACAGAAGGCTGATAAAGTTATATTGGACAAATCTCCTGCGTATACCATGGCTCCTAAGGGCAAAGATGGAAAAGTCATCGATACTCCAGCACCGAATGTGTACAATCCGGAAAAAGCTGACAAGATACTTTTGGACAACGCTCCTCGTTACTCATTCAGAATTAAAACTAATGCTCATAAGCCAGACAATATCCCGGCACCGAACAGCTATAACCCTGATAAAGCTGACAAAGTACTAAAAACAAGTGCTCCTCAATATACTTTTAGAATTAAAACTGATACTCTTAAAGTTCTCAACACTCCTGGTAGGTTTCTTTTCCTTTGATCCTCTTAATTGACACAAGCAGTTCTCGATATTGAGTATGACTCACCTATGTTTAATTTGTTTTCATTTTTCAGCGCCAAATCAATACACCATTCCAATACCTGTGAAGACTCCACTGTACACCATATCTGGAAGACACAAGGAACCCATTGACGAACGTTTGAAGGTACCCGCGCCGGGAACATACAGTCCCGAGAAAAGCACCAAGTTTATACTGACTTATTCTCCTGAATACACATTTGGAATTAAAGTTCAGACTTTAAAGTTCGCAGATACACCTGGTAAGTTGATAAAAATTGCCATATTTTTTATCCGTCGTAGTTGAACTTTATTATTTACTATCTTTCCGCCCTTCGGCTCCGCCCGCGTTAAACGTTTTTCCTGTGGGAATGAGGTACTTTCCTGCGGTAAAAAGTAGCTTATGTGTTATTCTGATAATCTAGCTAGATTACTGTAAAGTTTCATTAAAATCCATTCGTTATTGCGTGAAAGAGTAACAAACGTACATCCATCCATACTCACAAACTTTCGCGTTTATAATAATAATATTAGTACGAGTAGGATGAGTGGCCTATTTTACGAAGCCACGATTTTATAATTCTTGTTAAAATACCTCAAGTAGCAACATTAATGGTAATATAATGTATTGACATTCTGTCAAAATCTGCTATATTGAACGTGTTTATAATATGATTGCAACTTTGTGAATTGTTACTACTAACTATTTAATGTTTTCTTAATTTACATTTGTTTGTTACAGCCCCGAACACTTATCGCATTCCGTCTGTATTGGACACTCCAGTGTACACAATATCGGGCCGCCATAAAGAGCCGATAGACGATCGAGTCCGGGTTCCCGCCCCGGGAACCTATTCACCTGAAAAGGTAATTTCTTTTACTGAATTAGTTTAGGTACATATAGTAGTTTAGGTACACTGCAATATGTAGTAGTAACTACTACTACAAATTGCAGTGTGTAACAGCCCACTGCCTGGACTAAGACTTCTTCCAAAATAGGAAGGCGCTGCCATACAAAAATACCGCTTGGCAGCCGATAATCTTCACTTTGTAATTAATCTTCACGAAGTGAAGAGATGTTGGTTGACAGAGGAGAGATCTGTTTTTATTATGATATAATCTTGATAGAATAGAATATACTTTATTGCACACTAGAAAAACAATAGGTACAGTAAACTTCACAAAAAAGAGGAAGAAATTTATACCAGGCAATCTTGTTTTTACACAAAAAATAACAAAAATTTAAACCAACGATTTAATTGTTATTGGGTGCGTGCACTATACAGTCAAGAGCACGCTAAAATGAACACTTTGGACTTCGCACCGTTCTTATTTTCGTTTATAAGGAAATCGCGGTGTGCATGTTCAGCTTACCATGCACTTGACATTATGAAGTTTTTATTCATACGTAATTATTATAATGAAATTTACTTTTCTTTTTTAAGGTGCAATTGACCAAAACTCCACAAATAACCTTCGGGATCAAACATTCACCATTACTTGGGCAATTAAAACCAATTGAACCAACCCGCCGCAATGAGAAAGAGGTAACCCAGAAAATCACTTCATACAGTACAAAAGAAATGTTACAAAATCGTGAAATTAATCAATCGAACGAAAACCGAGTTCAAGTACAAAGACAAGACACAGAAGTAATAAGAACAAATGAAAATAACGACGAACACGTATCGAACGATATCAACTCACAAAGAGTTGTGAATGTATCGAATGAATCTAACACGCACATAGAAAATGTTCGGTCTCACGTTACTCAGGTAAGAGCAGGCAGTGAAATCAGGAGCTCAACCGGAACACCCGAACCGGTTCAGGTACAAGAGACTTTGACGCAAGAACTCGTGTGGGTACCAGAAAAACCGATCCGCCGTGGTTCGTATACGATTGATACATCCGATGGGATTGTAGAGCGATTCCAAAGTAGTGAAGTGATCCCAGTGGAGAATGGAGTGATTAAAGCCGATGCCAGAGGGGAACGCAGTGGTGCCTGCACTAATGAGAGCAGCAGCGAATTAATTAAGCGAGAAGGTTTTGAACAAAGTATAAAGAAAAACAAGACAACAGCTAGTGCTCAGGAAAAAACACAGGCTTCTACAGAAGAAGTTCGCACGGGTACCAATGTGCAGCAGCTCGCTAACGGGGGTATCGCTAAAACTACTACAACTACTACGATAAGAAAGATAGGTACAGCAGCTAGAACTGCAAATGCAACTACGACTGTCACTCGTACAGCCACTGCTGTAACCTCACGGGATGTCGGCGCAAAGTAAATTTTAATAGAAACAGTTTCTCTTCTTGAAAATGATCCGCTGCCTAAATTATTAACACTTGACATTATACGAACTAGCTTAAGCACAAGCAATTTAACTATAAGAAGTCGCGTATTAGATTTAAAAACAAATATAACGTTATCTCGTGCCTTTAATTTTTATGAACTGTGTTTTATTTATTTATTTTTTATAATAATACGTGATCTCTCTACGATGCGTGTTATAACTTATTTATATCGACTTTGCTATTATATAAGGAAATGTTGCTTTTTTATTAATGTTATTAATTAACTTTACTAATGTTGTTTTACGATGCAGAATATATAAATAAACATTTATTTTTAAACATCTTGTCGGTTTTTTTAATAGCCCTAAAAATTATCAAAGCCATAACAACCCAATGCTGGATATATGTATAGGCCTTTCCTAATAAGTAAGCTGCCGCCTGAGACACACCCTGTGTGTACCGGGTTGGTGCTATTAGACATAATTGTACTACTGTCTTAATTACCATAATTACTGAAAGCATTCAGTATATTTTCATATATTCTTGCTAATATCTACATTGTAAGTTTATAGGATGTCTTTGTACCTAGCGATTGACCAATAAATAATAAAATAAATAAATAAAATAAGTTTTTATTTCTTTAACATAAAGTCTTAAATTACTAGTGAGATGGGGTCTCCATTTAAGCAAACATTGCCTGTGTTTGGAGGCCCCGCTCTTCCTTAACAATAAATGGGATATGTTATACAGCTAATGGAGTACTTTTAAATTATTTTCTTCTGTGCTTTTACTACAATTTATAGCAATTTATTAAAAATAGGAAAGGAAGTGGAAAAAGAAATGACGTGCAAAGACACTAAAAATCTAAGATTTAAAAGTGTACGTTTAGATAGTGAGTGTATCTATTTATTTATGTTACTGGGTTTATGTGTGTGTGTTGTGTGTGTGTGCGTGTGTGTGTGTGTATGTGTGTATGTTGTGTGTGTATGCGTGGGTGTGTGTGTATGTGTGTTTGTTTGTAATATGTACGTATAATACGAGCGTGAATTAATTTATTAGTGGTAATTAATTTATTATTAATTTATTAATTTACCAATGCCCTGCGTTTTAACGGATACACTAAATAATTAATTCTATATTATTTATCGAAATACATATTATAATATAAAACGCAAGTCAAGAAGAAGTAAATTTTTATAAAAATAAACGGAATTTCAGTTCACATTAATAAATTTAGCTGGGTAAAGGAGGATGCCCAAAAACAACCCCGATTCGATTAAAATAATTTATGAACAGCAAAGTAGACCTTAAATAGTAGGTCGCAAATACGCAACAAGTTTCACTTAAAACCATTTCCTAAACAGGTCGGCAGGCGGCAGTATACCACAATTCTGAGAATCAGAGCGCTTTAAATAACTGGTTCCTTCTTTTGTTATTGTGTTTGTTTCTCGCTCGTGAAGGAGATAAAGAATACAGATAAGGGTTTACAATTACGAGAAAGAAAGAGATAGCAGATATATATTTAATTGTGACACTGTCCCTGACAACTAATTGTAACCCCTACTTTTGAAGAAAATAAAGATTATTATTATTATTATTGTTATCCAGGTGACCGTGACCGACCTTGTCCCGCGCGCAGTCCCTCGTAAGCTTTCTAATAGTGAAAGAATTTTTGAAATCGGTTCAGTAGTTTTTGAGTTTATTCATTACAAACATACACACAAATATACAAATCTTTCCTCTTTATAATATTATATTAGTACCTATGATAATACCAGTAAAGTCCCACAGCTTTTATATTGAAAAATAGCTCACCTGATGACGCTACTAGAATACTTTTGCATAATTAGTACGTAGGTAGTAAAACAATATTATGTAATAATATAATAAAACATGAAATACATATACATAACTCGAAATATTACGTACTATTCGTCAGAGAGTCACAATATCGTTTGTAAAATCGTCCTAAATATCATAGATTCCTATGAGTATAGTCAAATAGTTACGATTTTTTTTCAAGTACTTGGTGATCGTTTAATCAATATAGATTATTGTATTTAGGATATAGTATGTTTACTCTACCCTACCCTACATAACTCGTTTTAATCGATTCCGGGTTTTTGCTCCATACATTTTTGGGCATTATCCTTTTTAGCAGAAAGACTGAACTATCTAAATGTTTCATAGATTTTCGCTTCAAATTATAAGTAGTAAAATAATGTTTCTTGTTTGAATTTCTTACAATTAGTTCAAAGATTACTTGCCTTTTAAAACTGAAAGAAAAAAAAAGCGTGATGAATGGTTTTATACATAGTAAATATTTCAAAGACTCAGAAAGTAGGTAAATCGATGATTGGCGGAAACTGATATTACACGATTCAATGGGGAAAAAATCTGAAAAAAATAAACAACGGAAGCGCTCTTTGATTCCAAGTAATGGGAGTATTTAAGTCTTTAAAAATGTTAATTTTGAATGTTATCGTGGAGCATTCCTGTACAACGGGCAGGCAAGCGGATGTTTTTGCATGATAACTGGCATTCAGTCAGACTGGGGAACGGAAGCCATGGACCGTGGATAAGGACGGTGAACTGTGCGTGGGTGCTCTTGGTATCGATACCAAATACCAGGAGATGATAAAAACACACATTGCTATTTAAAGCATGCAACGGACGGAGGTGGAAGGACAATAGCATCTATCAGCTTCAAATTCTGACGTCATAAGTGCCCTAATTGCTTTCAAATTAGGTTGATTGTAGCTCGAAATGGTGAAACAGATAAGTTATCTGTTTAAAAACATTTTTGTTCATGCTTTAAAAATGAAGTTTCCCTTTTGTAACTAACCATGTTATTCTATAAAAACATTGTATTACTTCGCGTTGGCATATTGGTCGAGGATAAATAATTATGAATAAGTTATTGACTGCACCTAACATTTTCAAGTAACAACGGTTTAACTAATGGTGTAAGTGATGATGTAGGTAAGAATCTGCCTATTTGCGAAGAAGCTGCCTTCTAACAGCAGAAAGTGTGAACCACGCCTTACTTCAGAACGACTTTACTAAATTCGAAATTATTTTTGTTTGCGATCTTCATTGTCGAGGCTTGGGAAGGTTTGCATAAACTATTTTGAAGCAGGATAAAGAAATAAATTTTCTTTATCGGCACTAAAAGAGAAAACACAAGTTTTACAATAAGGTAAGCAGGCAGGTAAGTATAGCAAGCAAAGCCACGGGGCGGTCACTGCCGGTCACAGCTCTGCTAGTAAAATACAAAAAAGGCCCAAACTCAATATAACAAACGCTTAAATACTTAAATGTTATTTAACTAATCTAATAATACCGAAATGAAAATTTCCATTCAGTGTGAAATTCCATTGTTGTTCGGGGCTTGTTCTTTTGTACTCGTATATTTTTGGGTATTTTTCCGAGCTGCGACGTCAGACTGAGCTCTGACGTAAAAGAAACTTTTAAATAATTATGCCACACAAAGTATAATACTGTGGAGTTTGCATGATCGCGTTTGCAACTCCTTTTAAATGTAACTGGCGCTTATGCCGTAATTCTAGAAAAACTATTTGATTTTTAATTATGAATTGCCTCGCGTAAAAAAAAAAGAATATACTTGATTATGATTAGTGTGTGGGTCGTGAAATGACCATTTTACTATAAAAAAAGAATTAATAAAATATTAAAGAAGATACCCGATTCTATTATTGTCGAGGGATCTCAGAGTACCTACACACAATATAATCTGATACCAAGGTTTGTGAGGTACGTTAACCTCGAAACCCACACGATAAGCAAGCAAGCAGTAAATATTAGGGACCTATCAGCTGAGAGCGGTCACGCGGTCAAGCGTTCAAGCGATCGACTCAAGATCAGTTTCGCATTCTTTGTGTTATATTAAATTACGTAGATATACTCACACAGGAGGCATTCTGACCGCGTCGACGACGGTTCATCAGAGGTTCGTTCGTGAGCAATTGCACGCTCGAACGCAGAACGCTTGACCGCGTGACCGCTCTCTGTCTGATAGGACCCTTAACATTAGAAACAACAACATCCAACTGTTTCCCAAGTCCGGGTGGGCCTTAATATTTTAGGTAAACTAGACACAAGCCTTGATAAATTAAAATTAGGTCATCAGACTTTACACTATACTACTTTTTAGAGTACCCGGGTTAAATAGGCTAACCTAATTCTTCCTCTCTTCCTTGTAGGCATAGGTAAGAGTCAACCAAAATAATTACCCCGGGAATGTGCAGTGTTCACCTGTGTTAATATTTAGATGTTCACATTTTGCTATTTGTTGATTTGGCATTTTACGTATAAAATGTATTTGAAAAGTTCAAATCGATTTTGAAAGCAATCCGTTAAGAAACAAAAAACTTCAAAATGGCGGATTCTCTCGTGCGTCTCGAAAATAAAGCACACATCAATTAAGTATTTTCATAAAACTTTTCGACCTTATGTGGTGTCGAACTATAGTTATTCGCGACGCGGTGGTGTCGCGCTTCCGTGATTCGCTCCTACGTGTTTAGTACTGAAGTGGTAATTTCGATACTTTGCTGCGAAAGGCATAGGACAGGTTATAGGCTGTAATTCAAAAGCACCAGTAGTAGCCCTTATCGATGAAGTTTATTGATCATTGGCACTATTTATAATACTAGCTTACCGCCACGGCTCCGCCCGCGTTATCAGTTTTTCCCGTGGCAAAGAGGCATTTTCCCGCGGTAAAAGGTATAGGTACTTGTTGCACCTAGTCGTAGGTTACACGCTCAGTCTGGCGTCAGTTCAGTCCATCAGGTTGGTCCGGCTAAGACTGATGCCAGAATGATGGATGAAAAACACGGTAATAATATAACCATCAGTCCGTCAGTCAACCGGTTAAACGATAATTCTATTGTCATTCTGAGCAGACTGATTAGACCAGACTGACGCCAGACTGAGCGTGTAACCTTTGACTTAGAACTAATTTGGCGCTCTGTGAGTCCACGTAATTTACATACAAACAATTATTGGCTAGTGAAAGGTCCGCGGGGTTGCGAGGGTGTCACCCTTGTTATTGACGTAATCGCCCCGGCGAGCGACGGCCGCTCACGCCCAACGGATACTCCTATTAGGAAGTTTTCCGGTAAAAAATTAAAAAAAAAAATCTTTACAAAATGACTCAACAGATGGCACTAGTGAATAATGAGTTAATAAATATCAAAGTATTGGATTGCAAAAAATATTCAAATTAGTCAACTAATTATCCTAAAATTAATCTCAGTCAGAACCATGTACATACAAGCCGACAAAAATAAAGTCTCTATAACAAATCTCACTGTTCTCATTATTTTACTAGCGTCATCTATGGAAATCTTAAGGAACGTTCGTTTTTCTTTTAATTTCAAGCTGTCAGAAAATCTCCTGATTTAGACTGAGCGAGCGTATATAATGTTGTGATTTGTGAGTCGTAGAGAGACTAATTTAGATTTGACAAATAATGAATGAATTTAATTTCTTGAAATATCCATCAAATGAAAAAATGATTAACTAAGACAATTAATTATATTGTGTAATAATGATAGCACTTTCCAAATTTTGCCACCCCAGAAAAACCGTCCTGAGTACTAGCCCTTAATGATTTTTCATATTTTCCTTAGGTAATTTTACACTTATCTGAGGAATATGACTAAATCAGAGGAATTTGATTGGTCCCGGATAATTCCCGATATAAAATAACGTTCGGTACAGTTAGGAGTGCCCCGAGTACAGTACATCAGTACGTTGGCACCAAATAACCACTAGCCGCGATCCTAACGAGCTTATTACGTACGGCTCTTTGTACTTTATCTATAGAGACATTTGTTAAACAATGTAATAAAAGAATATTGCTGCTGCTGAATGAAAGTAAAACATTTTGAATTTGAAAAGAAAAGTCTATTATTGCTTTCAGTTTTGAGACGTAGTACTAATTAATCGTTATTTCAACAACAAAATCTCAACTGCAAACTCTCACTTTCAAAGGTCTTCTGTGCTGCCTAAAACGTGCTAAAGTATGCATTTTTGAATCTTTTTTATTCTTTTTATTACCAAGCTGGAGGAAATAAAATATATTAAAATTGCTATCGGAAATTGAATCAGGTCAGGTACGTTCATGCAATAGACCATGGTCCATGAAAACAAGGTCTAACAAGAAGACCACGTGATTGACACAAGCTACGTCATTTCTACGTCATTTTGCCTATTCATCCTTGTCGAATGCATGTAATAGACAAGGATGAACAGCGCAAAATGACGTAGGCTTGTGTCAGTCACATGGTCTTCTTGTTAGAGATTGTTTTCTTTGACCATGCAATAGACGAGAGAGCTTTTTATGCGACGCGTAATATATTATTGTTATGAACGCTGACATTGAAATAACATCATAATTTTATTACCTCTCATTCGCTTGTTTGTGACATGTTGTTCACAAAAATGCTCTTTGTGATAGAGCTTTAAGTGCTTTTAAGAGCTTTTAAGCTTTTATGCAAGGTCGATTAATTTGCTACGGAAAAAAAGCTTTTTAATTTCTGACGTCATTAAAATTCACAATTATTTTATCTGCAGTACATCAAACTATAATAAACAATGACGATGGTATTTACATCCTACTGCACCACATCTTTAAAATGTTCTACCGAATTCTTGATTTTTTTAAATTCAGCGGGTGATTATTTTTTAACGGACGGTAGCGCCAATTAGCCCCATGTAGCCCCTTAAGAGAATTGCCTTGCATTTAATGATAGATTTACTAAAGCACTAACGTTTTAGACGTCGCGTCGTCGTTAAGTAATTAAAGTTTCAAACACCGCGGTTTGAACTGAAACACGTTTGCTTGTACTTTTATTTTGGTCTCTCGCTCGAATCCAAATTCAGACACTTACACTATAAAATAAGAATTAAAGAATCACTGGTAATAAATTATGATTGGTTTACAATCAACGGACACTAAAAGTTGCCAGATAATGATTTGGTATGCACCTAAATGAAAATACGTCAATCATTGTATTTTTTTACGCCTGATTTAGCCATGTGGTTTTAGGTTGATAAATTAAATCAACGAGGTACAAGGCGGCTAAAGGTACAAGGTACAGGATCAGCAGGTTTCACCTATTCGACCAAAAACTCCCAATAAGATTATACCAGCACCTTCCTTTGAAGGGACAGACCTATATGCAATAATGAACTGCGTTAGTCATCATCATCACCATTCCAGTCTGTAGACGTCCACTGCTGGACAAAAGCCTCCCAGATTTAGATTTTTTTAAAAGCTTTATGCCCTGCAATTTCAGACTAGCGTTACTAGCCAGTGGGATCCCAGGTGTATTACCGTCGAAAACGTACTATTCTCAGTAATTTTGTTTCAATTGCAAGAAAATTACAAGTCAGCAAATATAGTCAAAAAAGTATAGTCAAAATTACTTGAAGATAATTTCAATCAATAACTATTCTCAGTTGAATAAACTTAATTAATATAATTTGAAGGAATATACTATACCCATATAGCAACATCAAAAGTTGTACTGTATAAGCCAGACCGATTGGACTATGTCTGTCATTAAATCGGCTCCTATATTTAGAAACGACGTAACCTGCAGAATCTTCACCAAACTCTTAAAATATAAATAGGTTCAGGTTACTGTTTTACTAGAATAGATCTAGTATTTATAGGTTCTAAATTAATTACCAAGAAATTAATAGAGATTCCGTGTGAATTTCAGCATAAACTACTTTTTTTTTTAAATTGACCTATGCTTGTGTCGAAAAGGTACGACACGGATCAAGCTTCACCGGACTTACCTACAATTTATACCTACATATTGACATTGTATATTTAATACAAAAATAAAGAATATGAATATGAATATGAATATGAGGTAACTAAATGAATATCTACAACTAAACGCACTTTTTATTATTGTTATAAATTTCTTACCTATATCATCATACATACTTCATACTAACATTGTATTTTATAGATGAAAGATTTGTATTTTTGTATGAGTGTATGTTTGTAATGAATAAACTCAAAAACTACTGAACCGATTTCAAATATTCTTTCACCATTAGAAAGCTATATTCACCTTAAGTAACGTAAGCTACCTTTTACCGCGGGAAAATGCCTCATTCCCACGGGAAAAAATTGTGAACGCCGCCGGCGGAGCCGCGGCAGAAAGCTTTTTTGTTATAAAATTCATGTAAATCATACTTATAGAGCGACCCCATGACAAAACCATGCTAAGTCATTTTGTATTAAGGTGTATTAAGCCTTCAAACACCCTTGAAAATTATTTGTTACCGTTATTACTACCACTCACTACTAAGTCGGTTTCGTGTATTTTATAATGTTGCCGTCGATATTCTTGCGACATTTACTAAAACACACGCAATGGGTGAAGGTCAGCTGGCTGTGGGACGCACGTAGGGTTACCAGATGGAAAAATCCAAATTCCTTAGTAAACTCCTGATTCTGGTAAAATATCCTTACTTTCGCACTAACAACATAATTACTAAAGTATGCATACTTATTTAAGGGGACAATAAATAAAATAAAATGCTAATTAATACTTTGATGCCAAACAGAATAGTTAAGTTATATTTACATAAATTGTCGAAATGTCATACGGCTTGGAATTTCCCCCGTATGTTGAATAATAAATTGTAATTTTGGTTGATTTGTAATATCCAAGGATATTTTAAAGACTTTCAGTGGCTGGGATATCTACCTACCTACCTACCTACGCGTAGCTACGTCCGGAAAAATTAGTATGTATGTTTGGCAACCCCAGACGCGCAGCAACTTACAAATTGTCATTTAGACCAATTTGGGGAATTAATGTCCGAAGGGCACACCTACTAACCTAACACATAACATTACTTGATTTAATTAACTTGATGTTAGAACAGCGCCTGACGCAATGAAATAGCAAAATAAAAATGGAAGTAAAATCTACGTGTTGTGGCGCTTATATCTTCTTCTTCCTAACTAAGGTTAACCTACCTCACAAACCCTGGTGTCGGAATTGTTGAGCCGCCTTAGGCTTCCGACATGGCTCATATAACGTAAAATATCATACTTAGCGTAGAGTTTTAAAAAACTATTCTTATCACACGAGCAGAATGAAATCTCAATCATGTCATAGAACACTATTTACTCCTAAAGTGGGTCATCAACCTCACAAGTAAATATTTACAAGTGTAACACTAATTCTGTTTCTCGAAAAGTTGCGTTGACACTTGTAATTTTATTAATTTTGCTAGCTGCAATTATTATGAATCGTTCAGTTTATTATTCAAATATACGAGCTGCATTATCGAATGTTTCAATATATTTCTGGTGTTTGTATTTTACCTCCGATTCATGAAATAAGGTGGAAAATTCGATAACTTCGAAAAATTGAAAAAAAAAAAATCCGCGGATGAATTTCTAACTGAAAGTTATTCAGAATCATGGTCGAGAAAGCATCCTACCATGTAGAGAGCCGCAATTATTATTAAATAACCTGTATTGTGTTGCAACAAAAATAAATGTTTGAAATCGAATACGAGTAATGCGTAAAATGTCATAATTATTTGTAAAATTCTGTTCTATTCTGATCAACTATTGACACTGGAATCGGGAACCGGGAACAAAGATACAACTGGATGGTCTCTCAGAGTTTATATGGCGTTACTATGGTTACGCACTTGTTAATACAAGTGCCTTGTAATCAAGGCTTGTGTCTTTCGAAAAACAGGGCCTAGTCTTCACATACATACTAATTAGTCCGGTCAATTTACACATTCGAAGTTACATAAATTCCCATCAAGCTGAAAATCGGTACGATTGTTTAAAATATGATTAAAAGTAAAATTTGAAAGTTCCCCATGTTTCCCCTGTATGGAAAAGTTTTTATTCAAGGTCAAAGGTCAAAAAAATGTTTTTTTCGTGATTTTCAGCAAAACGGTAAGTTTGATCATAAAACACTTCAGGCGAAGATTGTAGATCATAAAATTATCTACAAAAGTATACCAATATTTTTTTCCTACTAGGCACTGTTTTTGAGATATAACGATTCAAAAAGTTGTAAAAGTTGAAATGGTCATGATAGTAGACTATTTAGTGCAAAGAACTATTGAAATTGGACAAGTTAATGAAACTTGGCATGGTTGTAGAATAGGTAGTCTTGAGTAGAAATCCACCGGAACCCATGACTCGTACCCCCTCTGAAGCCGGGGGGAGGGGGATGAAGTTGGGTTTTGCCGCCCTTCTTGTTGACCCTTATATCTCTAAAACCGTATGTACTATGACAAGTTTGGTATCATTTTCGGATAACTCGTTAACGTAGAGTTCATTTTTGAAATTATAAAATAGGGTTGCCATACAAAAAAACTAAATTAGAAGACAAAATTCTCAAAACACGAATGAATTTTTTCACATAAACGTCGTTTACTTTTCCCACGGTAATAGTATTGATACAAAAACAATATGGTCGGGTAGCAACATTCACGGGCTTTACAAATATATAACTTTTATGGCACATAATTGATAAAAAATGGGTTAAAAAAAATAAAATTGCATGTGCGGTAGACAAAGGTATATACATGGAACTAGCTCCAAGACCAAATTAGTTCCAAAATAGTGGTATTAAGGGGTGATAATGTATGGCAGAAATGTTTTAGGTGTTACAAAACCTTCCAAACATACAAAAGATGTATAAGGTGAGGTCAAAATGGAAAGTTAGAGCGGCCGGAATTTATGTGGTATTTGTATGGTAACAACAGTAACATAGGCTCAATTCTAGGCAGTTTCCTGAAATTTTATACTTCTTTTTATCATTTTGTTAAATGAATTATAAAAATAAAAAAGTGTCACTATTATACTATTAATGGTGTATATCTCGATGTGGAATTTGGAAGTGGGCAAGCAAATAAATATAGAACTGTTATCGATAGGTACAGTAAGCAGCACATGCGGCTGGACACTCGCACTACGAAACTCGCTTCTACTGCTACGGAATAACGGCGCTCTCAAGGTCAAAATGTCCAGCCGCATGTACTGCCTACTGTACATTTTATTTGAAAGACGGTTTTTTCAGCTATAACATTCTTTATATACAATCGGAGCAGCGCCATCTAATGAATTAAGGTCAAACTACTTACTTAATTGAGCTACCACGATGATCAAGGAACGATAACACGCAATACAGCCTAAACTTATGTAGGTTGTTAACTGTTAGCAATGACGTCTCATAGATGGCGTGCTAACAAATGGATTTAATAAAAATAAAAAAAATAAAAATACATAATATGTTTATATTTTCACTTTATTCTTTATTAAATATTTATATTATTATCTAAGTCAGTTTGTTATATTTTTACGGTCGTCACAAAATATTATAAGTGTAAGTTACAATGACCGATAGAAACATATTGTAACATATATTACAACTATACAGATGTACGTGGCGTACTCATGCATATTATGTAGATTACAACTATTTGAATCGTTATATCTCAATTCCATGTATATACCTTTGTCTGCCGCACACGCAATTTTATTTATTTTATCCCATTTTTTATCAAGTAAGTGCCATAAAAGTCATATATTTGTAAAGCCCGTGAATGTTGCTACCCGACCATATTATTTTTGTATCGATACCATTCCCATGGGAAAAGTAAACGACGTTTATGTGGAAAAAATCATTCGTGATTTGAGAATTTTTTCTTAAAATTTAGTTTTTTTGTATAGCAACCCTATTTTATAATTCCAAAAATGAATTCTACGTTAACGAGTTATCCGAAAATGATACCAAACTTGTCATAGTACATACGGTTTTAGAGATATAAGGGTCAACAAGAAGGGCGGCAAAACCCAACTTCATCCCCCTCCCCCCGGCTTCAGAGGGGGTACGAGTCTTGGGTTCCGGTGGATTTCTACTCAAGACTACCTATTCTACAACCATGCCAAGTTTCATTAACTTGTCCAATTTCAATAGTTCTTTGCACTAAATAGTCTACTATCATGACCATTTCAACTTTTACAACTTTTTGAATCGTTATATCTCAAAAACAGTGCCTCGTAGGAAAAAAATATTGGTATACTTTTGTAGATAATTTTATGATCTACAATCTTTGCCTGAAGTGTTTTATGATCAAACTTACCGTTTTGCTGAAAATTACGAAAAAAACATTTTTTTGACCTTTGACCTTGAATAAAAAATTTTCCATACAGGGGAAACATGGGGAACTTTCAAATTTTACTTATAATCATATTTTAAACAATCGTACCGATTTTCAGCTTGATGGGAATTTATGTAACTTTACCCCTATTTTTTGGCGTATTTTGACCGGGCTATAATATTATTTGGCAGAAAAAAGGTCGATAACGAGAAAAATTGTGCGAAAAACGCTCATTGATATACTATTTATCTAGTACTTATAACATCCTTGTATTTATCACTTCAATAATTTGTTACAAGAAAATTACTGTTGTTTATTCTTAGATCAATTTATTTATTGACGTGGGCTACAGAATAGAAGCCACGGGAAATTTTAGTATTTATACAATATTATACATATTAGAACAATAGCTGGCCAGAACATGCTCAGGACAGAGAGAGGTGGAAACAGTTTGGGGGAGGCCTGTGCCTAGCAGGATCAAAAAACCTAAAAAACTAAACTGAAAGACTACCTTGTAAGAGAGGTGTTGCGGTAATAACCGCGATCGGCTTGGGGATCGCAGTGGTTCTTGTTATACAAATAAACGATGCTGCCTATTTCCCGGATTATATACCTTTAGTTGTCTAGTACACAGAAAGAGTTGGGTCGGTGCCTTCCGTAGCAAGTGAGCTGAAACCAAGTTGGATTCTAAGCCAGTATAGGTATACATGAAAAGAAAAAAAAATCTCTATTGTTTGGTTCTTCAAGGGTAGCGTAGTAAATGTAAAAAATATATATTTATTTTATTGCTAAAAGGAAGTATTTGCTAAGCATAAGACACGAAATGTATATTTTAGAAAAAAATTATATACTTAACATAAAAATAAATCACTACATAGTATAAAACAAAGTCGCCTTCTCTGTCCCTATGTCCCTTTGTATGCTTAAATTTTTAAAACTACGCAACGGATGCGGTTTTTTTAATAGGTAGAGTAATTCAAGAGTAAGGTTTATATGTATAATACATGCATAATATACTTAAAGATAACCCACAATAACCATTTCCCCGTGCGGAGCCGGGGCGGGTCGCTAGTAAGTAATATTTTGTATCTATATTTCAGATACAAGAAGAGTGTTTATATTTTCAAACAAGAAAATCCCTGATACCCTGTATCTTTTCTAAACACTGGTTCCATTATCACGATACCGTGAACGTCAAAGCACAGTTACACAGAAAATAAATACAAATCCCGTCCATTATCGGTGTTATCAGTAATTGTTATCACAATATCGCGCTGCACACAACATTTTGTGATACCGCTGCGTTTTAGAGATGTCATGTCGCGTTGAGTGTTCTATCTAGCGTACATACATAATTATATACCTATCATACTTATTTCGATGATCAGTGACCCGAGTTGAACCCTTACTTATTTATTTATCTTATATATAAAATTTTCGTGTCACAGTTTTCGTTCCCATACTCCTCCGAAACGGCTTGACCGATCTTTATGAAATTTTATATGCATATTCAGTAGGTCTGAGAATCGGCTACTATCTATTTTTCATACCCTTGAGAGCAGGCGGAGCCGCGGGGCGAACAGCTAGTACTTTATAAATTTCATTGCACGTTCTCTGCCTGCCAACAAGACAAATCGAGGTTTCAGAGATTAGCCCAAACAACAGTTACAAACAGATAAACAGAGACACAAAAATAAAATAAAAATCTGGATATTATCGTATCCCCCTGACTCGGTACTTGGCATTTTTCTTCTATGTACAGATTTTCGACCTCTACAGTTTTATCATACTAATAATTATTATAAAGAGGAAAGATTTGTATTTTTGTGTGTATGTTTGTAATGAATAAACTCAAAAACTACTGTGCCGATTTCAAAAATTCTTTCACCATTACAAAGCTTCATTCACCTTGAGTAACATAGGCCTCATTTCCATTTCCATGGGAAAAACTGTCAATCCGGGCAAAGCCGCGGCGGAAAGCTAGTGTTTTATAAGATTGGTAGACGGGATGGTAAACAAGTTGAACGCTTCTGCCAATTCTTTGGGTTTGGTTATGTTATGATGTTCTTTGGTAATGTAAAGAAAGAAAATGGTTAACATTCATAGGAAGACTAGGGTTACGCATATTCAAACCTACACAGGGAATATACATCAATACATAGTATAAAACAAAGTCGCTTTCTCTGTCCCTATGTCCCTCCCTATGTCCCTCCCTTTGTACGCTTAAATCTTTAAAACTACGCAACGGATTTTGATGCGGTTTTTTTAATAGATAGAAGGATTCAAGAGGAAGGTTTATATGTATAATACATGCATAATATACTTAAGGATAATCCACAATAACCATTTTCCCGTGCGGAGCCGGGGCGGGTCGCTAGTGATAAATAAAATAAACCTAACTAAATTCGTTTAGCAACACACACTTCTTATCATAACAGTTGTTTTTCTCGGACAATCGGGTGATTCAGCCTGCCATGTCGAAACAGGCGTAAAAACAATGCTATAATAATAACAACGGATTATTTTATTTACATAACATTTAATACTCATGACAGCTAAACTGGAAAACTCTGTGCTAAATATATGCTGTATGGGGAGCCAAGTAAACATTACACAAGTATAAAATCAATCATGAGACTTATGAATAAAATGATGAAATAAATATATTTTATTATCATATTTTAAGTAAACGTAAGCAAATGGGTATTAAACAATTAAACTCTATTTCTACCAATAATTTATAAAACTTTATGAAAGTGTAAGCTGTTGAAAAGTCCTTCAGCAATTACATCAAATGCCTTTCAAACTATAAATTACATACTTGTAATATGACTATCTAATTATATTAAATTTAAAAGATTTACGAATCGGAAAAAGGCGACGAGTCTAATTTTTTTTAACTTTTTAAGTACATACTTAGATTCTGTAACATAATGCAAAAACTTTTTTTACTGCCGTTTTCAAAGCCTTTCGTTGTACGTATGATTTAATTAACTCTACCAATTTACAAAAACGATATACATGACGCAAAACATTATATCCACGAGCGAACTGTGTGTATGTGTGTGATCTATATTTTGCACGCATTGTAAATATAGTGCCACACACGTGCTGAGTTTACTATATTACTTATACATATTATTTATCATGCAAATGTATTATTTTGATAAAACACTGCAAAGTGGGCTCAACTTTATCGATATAAGGTCGTAAGTCGTAAAATTCGTAAATTTTCCGATGTGAAAAAATCTCTATCATACACACATAATGGACTGTTACTTACTTGTTCATAGTATATAAAAATATATAATGTATGTAAGAGCGTTTCACACTTGGCTGGATCCCGCGATTAAATCGCCAAACGCTCTAAAAGAAATAAGGTATTTTTTTAAATAATTTTGAGGTGAACATACAATTAACAGCTTTAAAAAAAATTATGGACCTAAATAATACAGTTAGTTTTTCTTTGTAATATTTAATTATTTTAGGTGAGATGGCAAAGCGTTTGTTTCCAACCTTTGACGTTAGTCACAGAATACGAAATATGCCTTAGTCAACAATAAAATCATTTCAAAAGTACCAAAATGAAAGAAAAAGATCAAATACTGAAAAATATTTACAGAAATATAACCTTTTACAGTTGATATTTCATAGATTTGTGAATTGAAAAGTAGATGGATTCACTAGTGGAACCTAGCTGGAACCAACCGGAATAAATGGAATGGACTGTCATTCATTCAATTATAAAAAATATAATAGTTTATTACATTAGAGTACTTTTTTTTTATATTATACTCTAAGGTTTATTACTTTTAAACAGACGACGGCTTTCAAATTACTTTAAATCGAAATGAAAAAAAGGCCAACACAGTTAACGTCCCAAAGCGTTTGTGTGATAAGCACTTGTGTTTGCCTTGTATGTGGATGTTGTATATTTATATATGTATGGACAACTGATTGTCTGACACCTATAGTGCAGGCTTTGTCTAGCTTGCGGTCAGATAGCCGTGTGTGAGATGTCCCCACATATTTATTTATTTATTCCGAGCTGTCGGTCCGCGGATACGCTCGCGTTGATTTTCGACTTTTCCCGTTTGAACGAGATATTTTTCTACAGTAAAAAGTCATGTCACTCTCCAGCCCTCGATATACATCCATGCCAAAAATCTGAGTGCCGAGTGCGAGTTTTTTACTCACGAAACGCGCTCGATAACTACAACGTAAACGAGCAATTAGTATGGAGAGATTTTAGTTCAGCGAACTGTCTACAGATGGCGTAGTTTCAATTCCATACAAAATCGCGTTTACGCTCTCGCTATCGAGCGCGTTTACTTTGGTTGCAAAACTCGCACTCGGCACCCAGGTTAATCCACGGAGGACGGAAAACCCCTATCATCCGTAGGTCAATCCGTTGCTTACTTTCAATGTGAAAGAAGGACAAACATACACACTTTCTCATTTATGTTAGTAGGTCCATACCTACTAACATTTCAACAGTATTTCTTTACTCTGTCTGAACATTTGTATTAGTAGAAGCTGGCTTGAAAAAGCTTCACGGAATAGGGAAGTGTTCTGGAAAAAAGAAATCGATTCTAATTAGTATGTCGTATTAGATTATCGAAGAAAATTGAACACGTATTTTATTATTTTTCAATTTGACGAAGATATATCGCATCAAAAAGGAGAATAGTGTGCTATGACGTCACTTTTTCCGTAGAATTTGTGTGGTGGCGGCGGCGTGTCGTCACTGGAAATTTCAAAGTGCTGTATCGTCAGCATTTTTCGTTTGCCAGACAAAAAAAAAACGTGTACATTATTTTTTAGTAGGTACTTAATCTAACTGACGGACTAATTAGATTTTTTTAGGACACTTCCTCATTATGAACTAATACACAGTGAAATTTATCTGATTGTTTATCCGTAGCATAGTGGTAGTAGGTACTCATGAAACTGTACAACTTATTCTAAGGAATATAGGTGAAATTTAAAAAAAAACATCAGCTTTTCATATAAACTTCAGTCACGTGACCGGCCTCTTTGTATGACAAGTTGAATTTGAATACTGAGATTTCAACCTATGTCCTTTCGGGAAAGTTATTCAGTGTCATTGGAGTAAAATTTCACGGTGTATAAAGTGAATTTTTATACGTAATGAATTAAAATAATATTACTTCTGAAAAAAAAAAAAACTATTTTACTTAACAGAAATACTAAAATTCATAAAAGAAGTTTTGTATTGTCCGTTAGGGTTACTTTTAGATTTTTATTCGGGAGTTTAGTATTTGGGCAAAGTAAATTTGTTACAATCCCATAATAAATGGTGGTATTGCCATAGGGGTAGAATAAAAACCAGTTTGTAAATAATTTGTATGTTTTATGGTATGTACGTTTTCGACCTTATTGTCATGGCGTTGGTTGTAATGATAAACGGTTATTTTAATATAAGGACGCTCTTTATCATTGTTCGTACCCAAAAACTCTCTTATGAGCTGATAGTATTTAGTAAAAGTTAGTTAGAAATCCTTCACAAAAGCCGTCATTGTATTCCCGTCTTATTAAATTAAAAGGGTTATACTGATAAATGGTTATTTCAATAAGAACGCAAGTGGTTATGTATCGTGCAAGACCGACTTTGCGGAACCTCCAGGGAAGCCTGTATATTAATTACTCTGCAGCTAGTTTTTTAATTACCTTAGTCTTTATTTATGCTGAAGATACATCTTTATTCATGTGCTTAAACACTAAATGAACTTACAGTGAACTAATTAAAAAATAACGTGAAAAACTGCTAGGTTGATGAAAATTGAAAGTTATTATCTACTAACCAATTCAGCGGAAAATTGAACTTATATTTGAAGAGTTAAGGTACACAACTGTTTAGTTCAGCGAACACGGTTTTGTACTTTACTTAGCATTTATATTATTATTAATACGAGTATCCATACTTTCATACAAATATTGTAAATGCAAAAATGTGATCTTTCATTTTCAGATTATAACTTATGCTACTAAAAAAAAAATGTCAGCTACCGGCATTGTACGCATAATTAGCAGTTGTCTACTGGGCTATTGAAATTTAATTATGGAACTAACTAAATATATAAATATGAGACTCAAAAAAAATAATTTGCGCAATAACGCTCTGGATGAAAAAAGTGTTATATTCCTTTTTCACATTTTTAAGGATTATGCAAAAGTAATGGACACATCAAAGAAGAGAGTCGAACGAAGCGTGTTTTACGATGGTGATGCCCTTTCCGTCTCCAGCTAGGCAGACATCAATTTAAATTTCAAATGTTTATAGCGCTATAAAATATACTATGTAGACATTTTCTCCTTCAAACCTTTTTTACGTGATGCAAAGAAGAAAAAACTAGGTGCACTCAAATTTCACTAATCCTCTATATAGCCGAGTAGTAAACGTTCGTCTCACTTTATGGACGCTCCGGGTTCGATTCCTAGTCAACGAAATATCATTTTGCGAGATTTACCCCATTTCGGTTAGAAAATATTAGACTGAATCACCTGATTGTCAGAAAAGAGAAATGTAAATTTCCTGACATCAACCCGTTAGAATTAACTTGTTAGAGAGAATTTTCCTGTCATAATTTTAATTTAGGTAAAGAAACGTACAAAGAATTTAAATAATGAACAGAACAATTTTCAAAATAAGGAAAATAATGAAAAACAACGAGAGGTATTATTTATATTTTACGAATACTAGCTTTCCGCCACGCGGCTCCGCCTATCAGTTTTTCCTGTGGAAATTAAGGATTTTCCGCGGCAAAAGTGTATGTGTTATTTCACCAAAAGTACTGAAGTCTTGACATACGCATATTGTTAAGGACTAACTTTTAAATGCGATAATGCTTATAAATACATTGCAAAGAACGCCATGATTGAAACGACCATGACACCGCATCGGCGTGCAAAATACCAAGTACGTACGTATTACATCAACGTGCAGCGCTCGTCGCGCACACACGTTTTTATCCAAAACAATTTTAGGAAAACAATCCAAGTTTCACTAATTTTACGGTCCATTGCTCGCTTGTTTTAGTCTGATGATAAAATTGATAAGGTGGTTACGGTATGTTCATCTCTTTTCATCGTTGTAGGAGCGGTATGGTGTTATCTCATCGTTTGGGTTTGGGTTGCGACGTCAGCAGCTGTTATACTAGTGTCAGTGAGGCTCGCGTTTGCTAGCGCAGTGGACGGGTTTACAAGCGACCGTATTTTCTTTCCGCCGCGTTTCCCGACGTCACGTGGCTGGAATACTCAAACCAACTTCCCTGAAGATCTAAAACTGTTTAAAGTATTGAGGAAAACTTTGTTGTTTTTTTTAATGTGACATCGTGTTGACGAATGATTTGATTGAATAATGACTCAGTGTTGCGAAGTTTAAAGTGTTTACCTTTACGGTCAAGTCTGTGATAGTAAATTATAGCAACAATAATGTGCGTCGAACGCCTCTGGAGAACACGGCTGTATAAATAGAATGCCCGATTAACATTCTATGTAGCGGAATTGGGGCTATGATTGTAATTCATGGCAGAAACCACTTGTGTTTATATATTGGACTTTAAATAAATCGGGTCAGAATGATGGCCGGGCGGAGAATGCTGGCTGTTTTAGCCGGCGTTGTATTATTAACTGCAGGTTTGATCATTCTCCTTTAGAATTGAACGCTGTAACTTTCTGTTTAATACACATCTCTTCCTTGAAACAACTCTAACACGTTAATCAAACTGTTGCACCTTGTTCTGAAATCAGTGGAACTCCAAAGCCCTTACTTATTCGTGAAAAAACCGATACGATGTTGCTACATACGCAATTTGGTTTGCTTACATAGCAGATTCTATAATGAGACATCGAAACAAAAAACCTGTTTGTGGCGGTGAAGGTTAATTGAGACTTCCATTCATACTAACAAAACAACGTATTCTTTGAACAACATAACAGACAGATAATATTATATAACGTTTTATTGCACACACAATAATATTAAAATTTACAAAATTTAAAAACGGGAAGATGTAGAGATAGGCAATTTTATTGCTAGGTAGCAATTTCTTACAGATATATTCCTTTAACATATTTGTATTTTTTGAACAACGTACGACTATAATAACAGAAGTCAAGAAAAAAATGCAATTGATTACATTGGCGGCTTTATTGCTAGGTAGCGATCTATTTCAGGAAAAATTAAAAAATATATATTTTTAGGAAAAATTAAGAAAATTATTACGATACAGTCAAAATACAAATATTTTTTCTTACGCAATTAACATAATTTTTTGAAAAGATTTGAATTCTTGTGTAATTTATGAAATACACTCTTTAAACTTACCTTAAATAGTAATAATTTGGTTTTTAAGCAGATTTTGTAAAGCAATGTTCTCTATAAATAATACATCGCTTTTTGAAAAGTATTTCTGTGTTACGTTAAAAGGAATATAATGTTTTTGTTTGTACGACTCCCGACTTAACGAACATGACGAATGTCACCTACTATACATACGTAAGTATGACATTGGCTTAAAATTGTCATTTATTATAAATTAATTATTCAGTTGGAACCTGCGCAGCTAAGTAAAAGGTCATACAAATGACGACGCCTGCTTAAAATATTTCGTTTGTTTTTATTTCTTCAATTGAAAGTATAATATTATTATAGTAAAACAAATTAAAAATAACACTATTCAGTCAAAATGGTTCACCTCATTAGTCATTAATTGGATACATTTGAGTTTAGATTAGGCATTTTTCATGTTGAAGATTTCAATTTCAGAAAATTTTCAGGCGTACTAATGTCAAAGTGATCAAAACTGGTAGACAACTTTTCAGAATTGGTATCGCTTAATAGGTATTATGTTATGATATGAATGACAATGAATTAATTATGAACGCTGACCTTGACTATGACTATCTCTCATTCGCTTACTCCTAATATAAAATGGAAATTACCTACTTCTCTAGACACAAAATACCTATACAGGGTTTTAAGTGACGACGAAAAAACGAAAAACATATGCTCGTTAATGAATCAGTCAGATCAACTTTTTCAAATTAATATTTTTTGGAAATGAAAGAAAGAGAAAGACTTTGGGGGCAGTTACAAGTATTATAGAAAAATATGCAAAGGGAAATAGTTTAGTAGTTACAGTTTTTCTACGAAACAACCACTTTTTGGTAAAATTATGTACTAATTTCAAACGCACGTCTGTCTATTGTACTATTTGTACTGCATACTTGACGTTCTGTTAAATGAAAAATTAATTATAGTCAAATGTACTAGGTAGCTTAAGGTTAGCCCCTCTAACTTGCCCGGTCCACGCGTGACAGACATAATTTTGTCGAGCGTATTCTCTTATCCTATTGGAGGATATTTCAATACGGCGGGTTTTTCGACAGTAAAATGTGCGACAAACTTTTGTCATAACACTGCATGTTACGGGGGGTCAAGCAGTAATTGTCTTTCGGGTTAAATGATGATGTATCGTAAACTATTACATCTCAATGACACCATCTTCACTAGTCTAGAAATTTTGGTACCAATAAATCTGTCATAACCAAACAGAGTACTCCATATATCATGTAATAAATTAATAGACGTTCATTTGTTTACGAGTCATTAGCGAATGTCATAGGATTGTGTCACGCTCTACAATAGGGCGCGTGTTCTCATTGTAAAGGAATGTTTGTTATTTAGGTAATGGGATTGGATTTGAGAACGTCGTCGGTGGTATTGTTAGAATTATGAGCTCCTGTGACGATGGTTCAAATTCAGTACCACCTAGTACAAGGATGGCGAACAAACGGCACGCACTACGTAATATCAAAATTATTTCATGGCACATCATTTAACATTTCTATTAGAAAAATGGCACGTTGGTACATAAAGCTTCGCCATCCCTGACCTAGTACATTCAAATTTTGAAGTTGATCATTATAAAGAGTCCTTTTCCAATCAAAATATTTACTTGCAAAGAACGGTGTATAAATAGCTATTTATGCTACTAGTGCGGAAAGTATGTGATTTCCGATGAGTGTCATTTTATTCACGAGCGAGCAAAGCGAGCGAGTTTATAAGCCGACACGAGTCGGAAATCATCTTTCGCACGTGTATCATACAAGATTTTACAATGCATTGTGCAAGAAAAAAAAACTGTTATATTAAAAAGGCGTATAAAATGACGGGCTTCATAAACAAAACACATTCGCGCTGAAAAAAACATCTACTGCGATGTGCAAAGCTGTCGAATCGCAATAAGGCAATGAGTAAAATGTATTCAGCCACGCAAATTTTTAATTAATATTTGAACGTAATTTATAAATTAAAATCAATTTCTAAAGTAATTATACTAATTTTAAACGCGTTTATTGAATTGTTATTTTTATTGTTCCCTTTATATTAGTAACAATTGGTAATAAAAATATCTCAAACACTGAAATGTTAGGTTGACTGGCTGAGCAAAAATAAAAAAAAAAACTGAAAAGTAAAAAGCATTCGTGCGGAAAAGTGCTACTTTCCGCACTGTTTGGCTGCTTAGAAAACGCTCTTTTCGAGCACATGCATTGTAAAATATTTTACAATGCATGTGCTCGAAAAGAGCGTTTTAGAAATTGATTTTTATTGATAAATTACGTTCAAATATTAATTAAAAATTTGCGTGGCTGAATAAATTTTACTCATTGCCTTATTGCGATTCGACAGCTTTGCACATGCGCAGTAGATGTTTTTTTCAGCGCGAATGTGTTTTGTTTATGAAGCCCGTCATTTTATACGCCTTTTTAATATAACTGTTTTTTTTTCTTGCACAATGCATTGTAAAATCTTGTATGATACACGTGCGAAAGATGATTTCCGACTCGTGTCGGCTTATAAACTCGCTCGCTTTGCTCGCTCGTGAATAAAATGACACTCATCGGAAATCACATACTTTCCGCACTAGTATCATAAATAACTATTTTTATGGCCAGAATTTATCCAGCCAGCATGCAAGTGTTAAAATGTTATGAAAAATTAGACCTTATGGCAAAGGAAAATGTCGTGAGAAAATTTTCACGTGCTTGTCGGATCAAAGGATATAACGGCCCTTGTGTGTGACCACAGCTCGTAACGTAAGAGAGGATTACTAATATCTTAATCGGTAGGAAGTTCTAGGTATTTAAAACGTAAAATAACCGTTTCTGTTTATTAAGTTTTAGTTCTGTTTACAACAATATTTTTTTCGTTCTGTTTCCTTAATTGTGGTATTGTTTGATATCTAGTTAAACTCGGCTTATTTGTACAACGTATATAAATAATGCAGATTATTATTAAAAGAATACGCGATAAGCCACTTCCTACCATTTCAATTAAAATATATTTATTTACAATTTATCAATTGGATTATAAGGAAATAAAGTATTAAAATTATTCTAAACCATTCATTAATCATAAATGAAACGTTTAATCCAAATAAGTTGTTTTTGAATTTATTGCATCGTTAAAAGTTTATTTTACTAAATATTAATTTTAGAGCTGTTTACTTAAGGACGTTAGAGATTAGAACGTATTTTATTGGTTAGTGTTTAATACTCTTTGCAGTTAGCAATAAGTATAACATTAAACTAAAAAATATAAAAACCCCCGCCATTAAACCGTTACTTGATCCTTTCATAAGAACTAGAAAAAAACTAATAATCGCTTCGTTGAGCGTCGCCTTGGTGGGTAGTCGCCATGGTGAGAAGTCACCGTAGTGGGAAAAAATTACAAAAATAAACGCGTCGCCATGGTGGGAATCGACATACTGTGAACAGCTCTCTTCAAATGGTTGAAGAAGACATTTTCTTGGATCATAGCTAAGAATACTCTCGATTATGACACCTAGCAAACAAAAAAAACTAGATCGAAATCGGCCTATCCATTTAGGAGCTACGATGCCACAGACAGACAGACAGACACACACGTCAAACTTATAATATAACACCCCTCTATTTCGTCGCGAGGTAAAAAGACACGATGAGGATAAAATATGTTTATTTAAATTAGTACTTATAACATCCTCGATTAAAAGTAACACTCTATAAAACTTACTTTGGCCATCTGGGAGACGCGAGCGAGTGATAAACACGATTAAATCGGTCTTGATAGATACATAATCTTTTCTTCGTTGGTACATAAACATTTTTTTATCAGCTAGGCAAGTAGGCCCTATATTTTGTGATAGCATTCAAATCGGTAAAGTTTGTTCACAAAATCTAATCTTTAATTGATTAATTAGGAACGAATATAACATTTTATTTTTAAATATGATGCATTCTCTTTGAAAATAATCAAATACACGTTAAAATTAATTGAACGCATTTTAAAGTAATGATCTAGTCTAGCAATAAAATAATTTTTCAACATTTAATTTAATCATCTTAATGGACGATGAGAATAGTTGTAATTTGGCATAATATTTTTAAAATGAGAATGTTTTAAATCAATTTGAACACGTTGCCGGCTTAGCTTAACCTATTTACATCTAATTATCAATGCTTGAAGTATTAATCGTATATCGTAGATGTTAGACCTGGAACGATTATTCTAGATTTGGTTTATAAATATCCCTTTTTGAGTTTATTAAAATATTCTGGTTTTGAACAATAACAATACACTTGTAATGACAAAGGTGTCAAGATTTCGGACATAAATGATGTTGAAGGCAAATTAGGATGGGAAAGATAGAATGAATAATTATATTTTACTAAATAAATGTCGTACCTATTCGACACAAGCATAGGTCAATTAAAAAAAAAAAAACGACAAGTAAAGGCTTTGGAGCAACACTGTAGCAACCCCACACAATTAATAATGTGAATAACAGAACCTTGTGATTAATTACTTCTTAATCACGTTACTACTTTCTATGCAATCTGCATTTTTGAATTTAGTTTAGTCACTAATATGTTTATAATAAGGCTTGAGTCTTGACTTTTGTGAATAATAAATGAAATGAGGTGAAATGCTATGGGATGTTGGTGACCGTGTTTAAAACGTGTGATTGTAAAACGCCAAGATTGTCAAATTAACCTTTCTTTTCAGGTACCTACAGTGTCCAATATTATGTATTGTGTAATAATTGAACGAGAGAATTTTAAAAACGTTAAGATTGTAGTAAACTTTCTTAGTCAGTGGCATAAAAATAGAGATAACCGACATCAAATTGAAATGACATAATACAAAGTTAAACTGATTAGGTATCATTGGGTAATCACGCTTATTCATTTATTTATGTACTTAAGAAAAATATAGAATAGAATTTGAATATTTTCTGTGATATCTCTGTCTTAGCATATTTCTGAGCAAGTCCAGTAAAGCTTGATTAGTCGTACCTACCTTTTCGACACAAAACAAGGGTAGGTTAATTAAAAATATTACAATTTATTAATTTAGAACTGTGCTCTTCTCGGTGAAGTATTCGCAGAGTATTTGTAAATTTTCTCTTTACTCTGCTTTTTCCTGATACGATTGAACCTACTTTCATTTTTATTTCGTGCGTATAAGAATGAAAAATTCGCAAAAAAAGAAATGATTATAAAAGTTCAAAATGAAAACCTTATACTTAAAAATAGTTTGGTTCGTTCGATTGATGTTATTTACATATATCTACCTATTATTGAAGTCGATTATAAATTATAGTTAATACAATGAGCTAACTTCTTACGTCTGAAAATTGCGATGACGTCGTGTGTTATCGTACCGACAGATATACATTAAAATTAATGATCGGCCACATGGGAACCATTGAAATTCATTGGAATTATGTGTTAAACATTAAAATTAACTACGTACTACTTACTATAAGGTACTTAAGCAAACAGATGAAATCATCATACAAATACATACATTCACATTCATTGGGATACACAGAATGTTCGCATGTTCTACGAATACATCCAGAATGTATGGACTAATAAATAACATTGGGTTTTTTGCATTAAACGCAGCATGTTTAGTTGGGTTAATTATACGAGGATATTTCACACAAAAAAAAACTATTAGGTAGTTAATATTCTTGAACTTTTTTGATAGATTGGTTCCTGGCTTGGAATGGAATAAATTCTAATGTAGATATGCGTATCGCTTGAGATCACTACAGATAAGAATGAAACTCAGAGAATAAACAGCAGCGTTCACTTGGCTAATCAACAACAACTGCGATCCCCAATCCACCCGCTAATTAGTAGCATATTTATAAAGACTTATTTTATCTACCTACATGTTTTAGAGTTGTTGAGGTAAATAAAATCATAATAATATGGTGATCTAAATACTATATGATTTGAGCTCTGATATAATGATTTTGATAGACGAACAGAGCTACGAGTGATTCTGGTATAAGGACCTCGTTATTCCTTTTTAAGTACGGAACCCGAAAAATGAGCCTACACACTAGACAGAAAATTATGTACGGAATGTTGTATGGGTATCGAGATTACATAAACAGATCACACTCGTCAAGGTAACGGCTATAAAGAACTGATTTGTATGGCAACCATACAACCTACGGACCACCTTACGTGTTAGACAATTAAGTCCATATTTACATTCCATTTTCCGAGAACATTGTATGAAATCGGGGTTTATTTAAGTTCAAACAGTAATACAACTGAGAAACTCGTGATGTAAAGGAAAACAGACTGGAAATATATATATAGGTATACGTATATACATTGTGTAGAATGATTCAACAATATCTCTAACATTTTTCCATTGAACGCTTTATCCTCTTAATGAATCTATTTACGGAACTTAGGTACTGAAAAAAAAAAGAATATAATTCTATCTTATATGTAGTCTCTAGATTCAAAGTCTAGTTTTTCTTCGAGACGTTCAGACGCGGAAAGCAGCGCGGCGCGACGGGAACAGTCAGTCACACATGTGTTATTTAAATGAGTTGTTAATTTTATAACCTTCAGTTTTATTTTAATTATGCTCTTTAATTTCTAACCTTTCAGTTGGTAACTTAGACCATGAAACTGAACAACTTTAGTTTTGGAAATCTGTTTGCAAACTTATCAGCTGGCCGGGTCAATTAGTATAGATTTCGTATTACTTAAATAGCTACGTTGTAGAAAGTGGACGCAATTAGTGTTACAGGTCGCAAATAAATAATACTAAGTATTATTAAATTATTGAACTTGTTTTCGAAATACGAGAATTGCTTGAGAAATACGATCTGTAGCTATACAGAAAACATAATCTGTATTGAAGAAAAGAAAGGCAGATAGATGGACTTACGAATGAATTTTTGTCTAAGAGATTAGACCACCAGTAGACTCTAGCTAGAGAGACGAATTTTAGAGTTAAAATGCACAGAGTTGCGGAAAGTATTAAACGACTATTGTTTTTCTGTACTATAAATTACAATTCTCGTAACGCTACGCCTGTGGTTGCGGTTGAATGTCGGCCAATCTTCGGACACACAGTTTTGCTAGGTAGAAAAAAATATTATAATATAAATACATGGTATTTAGTTGACCCAAAAATACAATATTGGGCTCAGTACGTCGGCATCGTAATGTCTAGAGCCATAATAATTCCAAAGTATCATAATTTATTTTTGCAGGTGACACAAGTGGAACATAAAAAAATAAGCAACAAAGTTGCTACTATCATATTATTATGTTTAATTTCCTGTTCAGTAAAATACGCGCTGGGACCAACAGTTTGAGTGGTAAAAAATATGGAAAGCTAACAAAATGGTCTGCGAATATTATCGATTCAAATTCAAAATTTATTTTTCGCTTTTCTGTAACATCATTATAAGTAAATTTAAATTTACTACAAATACTTTTGTTGTAACGTCCAACGTGGTCTAAAATTCCGGTACATTAAACCTTTATCCTCACTAATGGCACATACAAGTCAAATTCTAAACTTATTTTAATTCAGATGAAAACTGAAAAGGACAGTAGAAGAATGGATCGAGTTTTTTAGTCATCATACATACGTTAACAGCTCAGATATGTCCCCACCGAGGGGCTACATTATTGTGATATTTTCGCATGCATCATAAAGTTGAGTAAAAACTAAATTTACATTTTAAGTCCCTTTTTGTCCTTAAAAGCGTAAGTACTAAGTGTTGATTTTAAATTTAGGATACGACGCGAATTTAGGATTTTAGCTAAATTTAGGATAATAGCGACTAAATCTCTACTCAATGTGCTGCATATAAAAATGTAGAGTTATGTGACTCAGTCTCTTGAATTGCAATAAAAAATGCAACTTTCGACACAATCCAGGTAATGTTTAGGTACCGTGGATTATACTATGTATGAAAAAGAAGTTAAAAAAAGTAAAAAAATATTAGGTATAACGTTTTTATTTCTTGTTGTTGGACTTTGTTATGGAAATAGTATGGGTGCAGCTGTTATACATAAACTCATTTAAAAAGCAATATACGACTTAGGTATTTATTTATAAGTTGTGTCATCACTAAACGTGTTTTATGATTCAGAGTCCAACCCGACTATTGTTTTTATAAAGTATACTTACTATAATACTATATTAAGGCAGACACATTTTGTTAGACATGAATGAAACTGAGTCAGACGCGTATAAAAATAATAAGAAAGGTTATCTGAAATGAGACATCGTCGCCAATGGTTTCTTGTCTCGTTGCGATATTGCACCCGATTTTAGCAAAAACTGCTTTAAGGGGGGCCTACAGGAGCTAAGTGGCGCCGCCTCTCTTTAAAAAATAATAACTCGAAAAATAATCAATATTTCAAAAATCAAAAACGTCGAGGAACTAGACGGTGTTCTGTAGGATATATAGAAGCCATTAACTTTTTTTATTGTATCTCGCTAGTATTTAAAGATGGAACAATTGCGAAAAGTGGCCGTTTTCCGAAACTGTTCCATCTTTAACTACTAGCGAGCATTAACTAACTAACTTAGCACCTGTAGGCCCCTTAAAATTAAATAATTAATAAATTTTATTTCGTTTAAAACCCAACATTTAAGTTAAAAATTGATTGGAGTCTCTAAGTAAGCTACAATGACGTATATAGGGATTTTACTAGCTTTCCAACTTGCAGATTCACCTGCAGAATTATGAATTTTTTCGCTGCAATAAACCTTAAATTCGACAATGTTCTTTTTTGTGACAACAAAAAATAATTACTTACGCAAATCTAGTGCAGCTGTTCTGAAGTGATGCGTACATACTCGTATATATTTTACATGATATATACGTGTACCTATTTATTAGAAGATTAAACATACATACCTACATAGTTTGGTAGATATTTTATAATTTCAAAAATAAAAAGCAAATGAAATAAATATAATTTTATTAAATATTATAAAGAATTTGGCTTGGCGCTCTTCCGAATTAGATTAATTTATTTATAAATTTGATTAGCGCTTCCAAATTATTACGTTGTGGTTGACGCGGCCAAGGATGTTTTACGGGCATTCCTATTCCGTCCCTCGTTAATCTTGTCGCCGCCGAAATTGGTATCTCTATATCCCCTTTCTATCGAGCAGAGTCTATATTACAGAAAGGGGAAGGCAACTACAGAATCTATACTAGAAAGAGACTCCATAGAGTTGCCAAATATATTATATTACGGGAATGAAAATCATCTATACAAGTTAGTTAAAGGATAATTTTATACCTGGAAAAGTATTAAAAAAAAATTAAACACTACTAAAGTTTAAAGTTCAAAGTTCGAAAAGTTTTTATTCGAAGTAAGATTTTACAAATTTTTTTTAAATTTAATAGGGAAAAGTATTCTTTTCCCTATTAAAATTTATACAAACTTTGCTCTGACAACCACTAAGAAAAAAAAAAACATCCAATTTGGTGCAGTCGTTTGATAATTATGCACGAACAAGTCGATTCAGTACAAGCGAGTGTAACAATTCTTTCTATCATTTTAAAGATTCTTCGTTTCAATTTAAACAAAAAAGGAGAGAACAATGCTAAAATGGAATAGTCTCTGCTAGACAAGCAAGCTAAAAATAACACGTAGTATGGGTACATACAGCCTCCAAACTGACGCGGCGCAGACGATGAGTCATCGGTCACCGGTAACTACAACCGACTTTTGAGAACTGCGCTGTGATTCATTGAAGTTAAATACAACGAAGAGATCTGTTCCGCTTCAATTCCTATAATGAAGGATGAAGGCAACTATAGTATAAGCATTGCATGTAATTTGTTGATACAAAAATTCCTCTGAATCAGTTGCTGGCTTATCTTGTGGGTTTCAAGGTTAACCTACCACACAAACCTGTTTCTGCTCTCAGAATTATTGAGGAAAGCTTTCGTTTAACCTGGCTACTATCTACGGATGCGGTCGATATAGGAGTCACAACGACCGCATCCGTACATGGTAGCCGGGACTAATTGCTTTACGTGCCTTCTGAAGCACGCAATCAAGTACAATTTCAGACAATTAGGTGATCGTGATTCAGCCTGCAATCTCCTAACCAAACTAGGGGAAGTCTCAGAAAGTGATATATATTTTTCTACATTTGTACCACGGAGATTCGAACCCGGAATCTTAGTAACCGTGAGGTGAGAATTTGACCACTCGGCTACGTAGGCTGTTAAATGTAGGCGATATTTTTTACTGGTAAAGTCAATTCAACGATTCTGTAAAATTGAACAAAAATAATGTACAGAAGCCAGCACATGCGGTACTTGTTAAAACAGATTTTCCTTCCTTGATCTTTTTTGTACCTTGTTTATATATCTATCTATTACGTAGTACCTTTACAACGACTTAAAGTCTGAAGTTACTTGTTTACCTTATTTATTGTTGGGTCTTACCTGTTTAAGATTTAATTAAATCAATATATATAAACGTGATAGTTTGTTTGTTACATCTTCTCGTAAAAACACTCGGAAAATAAATAAGCTTAAAGACATTTCGTGTGAAAAAAGCTGCGTCTGTTGTGTCATTCTTATAAATGTATGTTTCTGGTTCATATTTTTGTGTTCAATATAATAATAAATAAATAAAATAAATAAATAAATTCCAGGTTGTACTAAAATAACAATGCAAGTACATCATGTTGGACTAACTCCTATATTGGCAACGATATAATTTACTAAACGTGTTTCAATATCAGGAATGAAATAAAATTAAAGTTCACAACAGAATCACAAAATAAAAAGTTAAAGCGCCGCCGCTATACGTAATTTGTGACAGAATTTTATACTGAACGTAATAAAGCATCCGACTGCTTAGACTTTTTGCTGTTTTTATAAAATAAACTGATACAAATTTGAACGTCCCTAACACGTGGGTCATCCGTCGCGATGTCGCCGTCTCCGTTCGTCTCGATCGGATTATATAAGAATAATAAATTATGGTAGGTACATTATAGCACAAACCTGTTTTCAATACGTATTTACTTTAACAGATGTACAATTGGTATTGCGAATTTGTAACACGTACTCTTCAACTCAGGAATTTTATAAATGGTAGAGCAAAGCTATACGAATACTGATTAAATTGCCAGTCATAGCTAACCAATGAAGTTAATCTTAGGAGAATAGAGCTATGTGATAGGAAGAGTTAATTAGTAATTAGAGTATTCAATTCTATTTCTCACTAGTTTGGCACTAGTACTACATAACCGAAGTAATAAGACAACTTTTAATAAGTCCAAAGCTCTACCATCGAACAAATAAGAAGAAAAAATATCTCATTAGTTAGCGAAGTATGCAAAAAGATAAGTCAACGCCAACATACATTATGAATTACGGTTTATCACCCAGATTTAATTTTGAACTAGCGTTCCGCCCCGCGGCTCCGCCTCGTTAACTGGTTTTCCCGTGGGAAATAAATATTTTCCCGCGGTAAAAAGTAACCTATGTGTTATTCTGATGTATATGCTATATTATTGTAAAGTTTCATTAAAATCCGTCCAGTAGTTCCAGAGATTAGCGTGTAAAAACAGACAGACAGACGGTAATTTTTTTCAAATCTTGTGTTTTTGTGTTCAGCTACACTCACTTTATCAACTACAATCAGTTTTTTGAAAAACTAATCAGTGTACAGACACGCCGATTCTTCAGTTTTATTACTGGGTTCTCAGGAAACCGTAAAAATCTGCATGTGTAGTTAACAACCGAGACAATCTAATAAATGTTCAAGATAGTTCTATTTCTTTATTCAAAAGCTAACAGATACATACAGAAAAATATCGGGACGTCTGTCTGTATGAAATTAAAATGGCTTCCACTAAAATCAATAACTACAAAGCTCTGGATGATGTTGATGACAGAATAATGACTGAGTTTTGAAAACAGATGGTGCTTTGAATGTTGTAATAATATTACAAAGACCCGACGGATAGACGCTCTTCGATTTATTTTAGGAACATAAGTGTTATGATGAATGTGGGCACGGTAATTTTTATTTTTACTCTTAATCGAAAACCATTTCGAGACAGTACTAATAAACAATATTTGCTAAGTTTTGAGCTGTAATATCAACAGATTTCGATTTTTTTATGCTACGAATACTCTGATATTGAATAAATGTTAACAAAAATGTTTTTGAATGCCAGTCAACTGCCAGAATACGGATCAGGATAGTGTAAATAATATATTTGTCGGAATCAGAGTTTTATGCTGGGTGGCAATGAATATATTGGTTTTTGAGAGCGGACTAGTAAATCGAGAATATAAATTAATTATAGTAAATAAGGATAAAGTAACGGAACTGATCTCTTAAAATGAGCTAACGTATTGCTTGGTACTAAAACCAATTAAACATACACAAAAACGACGATAATATATAATATGTGTACATTTTTGTTAATCAATTACCGACCCACGTTGTTTTCGACTGTCTATCTTGTAAATACCTAAGATAATTTCGATAGGCCTGACCTATGTTAGCGACATTTACAACTATCTTAATAAATAGACTAGCTTCCTGTCGCGGCTCCGCCTGCGTTCATAGTTTTTCCCTTGGGAATGAGGAATTTTCTCGCGGTAAAAGTAAACCTATGTTCTTCTGCAAGATCGATTTATTTTTGTGCCAACTCCGCTCGCTTCAACGATTTTTCCCGTGAGAATAAGAAATTTTCGAAAGAATTTTTGAAATCAGTTCAGTAGTCCTTGAATTTATACACACACACACACACAATAACACTAAATTAATACATTTAATAACCCCCGACACAAAACCGTTACTTGATCCTTTCAACAACTAGAAAGGAGCTGATAATCTTCAAATGGCTGAGGATATTTTCTTGGATCAAAGCTAAGAACACTCTCGATTGTGACACCTTGCAAACAAAAAAAACAAGATCAAAATCGGCGCATCTGTTTAGGAGCTACGATGCTACAGACAGACAGACAGACACACACACACGTCAAACTTATAACACCCCTCCTTAGAGTATAAATAGAAAAAATATTCTCTAAGCAGCCCTCTTTTTCGTCGGGGGTTAAAGATACATATCTTTCCTCTTTATAATATTAGTATGATAAATATAAAAATAAATAGATATTAGTAAAGTATTTGAGGTCATTATGTTGTAAGTTTATATTATGCAAGAAAAATAAAAAAGCTTTTTTTTATGGGAATCGGGTCTTTTACTAAACTATTTTTGAAATATACCACATACAAGAATGTTCCGAGATGATTTACGTTTAGAATGCTTCGACTCTACTCTGGGTTAACTCCGAGTCTACTCTTGAATGTTCTAGACTAGGCAAAACTTGCGGCTCTCATATATTTGAAAGCCTGCTCTTAAAACGGAAATTCGTTACGGGGATGAAGGGTCACCGCACCATATTATTTAAGAATACGTAAATTTAAATAGTTTATTTCTGAATAATTATCATAGTGCACCTTTGATCCTACAGGATCACCTCTTTTTTTTCTCTAGTGTAATAATAATATAAGTTTGTAATTGAATAATATACTGTCATCTTTTCTAGTATTACCTAGTCATGTCGAGATTCACAATGTTTGACAAGGTTGAATAGTCCTAATACTATAAGTCCTATATATAGAATTTTCCAATTTGAAGTTGATATAATACCTACATCACATTTGTCTGGACGTCTGCAATAATGTGGATTGTGCCGACGACCAGCGACCATTTTACTAGTTGAGTGTGGGTGATGAAAACATCGTCAATCTTCCATCTGGACGGATTCCCTTTTACTCCGAGTGTTGCGACAAACATTCGGAGAGTTTTACTGAATGCCTTGCCATATTTTATTTATTATTACTAGCCTTATAATTTTTTTCATATAACTTCGGGAATAGTAAAATTAACTACCAGTGTGTTTGGCCTGCACGTCACAACAATAATAGAGATCTATTCGTCTTTCTGTTCATTTAAGAGTCCTGTCGTCTGATAAATATCAGATGTTCTTTATTTGTAAAATTACCAATTTATAAACAAAATGTATGAATTTTACATTGTTTAATTCAGTATAAAGTATATGTCTAGTCTAATAGTAAATAGTTTATACAGTATACGTCTGACTTAAAATATTCCTAAATTGACGGCTAAGCCCTGTTTAACTAACAACAAGGTCTTTGCAGTTTTTATAAAAAAAGTCTTTTAACAGGGTTGAATTACGTTCATTTAATTTGACAATTGAAAGGCAACTAATTTCCTTTATGCTTATACATAGCCCTTTTTGAAGCTTTTCAACATCCTTACAACATTGTTACAGATAACTACGAGTATTAATCAAATGTCACATTTTGTATTGTATAGGTTTATTATTACGACTTCTGTCTGATACATCGTTAGTACCACATTGGGCCTTTACCCTACATTATTCTGTTTTATTGACAATAACCATAAATTCCGCTATTTTATGGCCAAAACAAATCCATCAACTATTCTAGTCAGTCTTCTTACATGCCATAAAATTAATCCATTTTAGACAATACCATTTCTCACTATATTTATTAAATAAATTGTGAAATTATTGTTCTGTGAATAAAAAGAATTATGATATACTTATCTCTCTTTTAGAGGAGTTAAATAGTGGATTGTTAAAGATTAGTTGCAGTAGTAGAACTTTATTGGTACGTAGGCGTACGGTAAAACTTGCGCTATACATAATATTTTATAACATTCTGTGGCTATATACACTAAGACAAGTATAGGGCAGATATTAACAATAAAAAAATCTGTTAAACACAATGTAAAGTATAAATTATTAAGATAAGGTCGACTTTCACCTCAAAAATAAAAAATATAATATTTGAGATAGCCACAACAAGGCTTTCAGTTCAATGGATGTTGACTGTATTCAAAATAAATTATCTTACACTATGTAGGCAATAAAACATCTGAATCTGAAATACTCTAGTTATAACTTATGTAGGGGCGATTTTTGCCAATTTTATGATTTGTTATTTTAAATCGAAACAAAAATCGTACAAAAACGTCAATACAAGCTTGTTACATCATAAGCTAGTATTCCACAAAAATCGTACAAAAATGACAATACAAGCTTGTGACGTCATAAGCTAGTATTCCCTGTTCTTATAAAATATTGTTTTTGACATTTCATAATAAGAAGCTCTTTTGACTTTTGAGAGTCAACATCCCTATTGGGGTTTAAGTACTTACTAAAACAATTATCGCCCAGAATTCGAAATTCCACAATAGGTCCATTAGTTTTGGCTGATGGTGATGAACTTCGTACATAAGAAACCATCTTTACGTTGTATTAGTGTCTCATTCGTGTCTTCCTACACGAGCATGTCAGCGGAAATACTTCATTCTGTTACAATTTACTTGCAGGATGCTCTCGGTAACGATATTTAAACGAAACATCCGCTGTTGTAGCTATTCATATTATATAAATTTACTGTTTAATACTTTGAAATGAAGTTATAGTTAAAGGAAAAAAGTTTCATACCAAAAAAATCTACTACAACAATGGTCTGTAAAATAACAGTCTAAGAGAGGGAAATGTGCAGTAATTTTCTGAATTAGCAAGGATTATAAGGATAATATAAGATTAAAGGCTTAGGTTGGACCTATTCTAAGACCGAAATCACTTAATTCAAAGAAAAATATATTAGGTTCTGGGACATTCTCAGATAAAAGAGATAAACTGGCACGGAACAATTATGAATCTCTAGATTCCAACCTAAAGCAGTCATAGATATTAGACCAAACACTATAAAACAAGCACATTATTTAAATTGTTGTAGGTTTATTTACAAAGGCTATCTCTGCAACAAAAATACGAGTAGTATATACTAAAGACGTCATAGCTTTAATATATCCTAATTACTATCAGTTAGCGATATTGGACATCATGGGGGGTCCTAATCGCTTAATAGGCCGCAGTTTCCACAACTTGATACGATCAATTGTTGATTTACTCCTACTAGTAAGATTAATTTGCCGAAAAATGCCGCACCCCGTCGCGCCCTGTTTTACCGACGCTAATTAATTGTGGTTTCGATACGTGACCGTAGTTGGAGCTGGCTCACGTTACAACCATTAGCCTGATAAGGTTCATCTACTCCTACGTGGCATGTCATCGATTGACGTGTTAAGCCACCAATACCACCTCTTTCAATATCGCCCCCTAAGTCAAGGTCAGAAATGTTTGTTTCACAAACACGATTAACTACTTGATGGTTTGCTTATCATTCTACCTTGTCATTAAGATGATTATCTTAGAATGTATAGCTTCATTAGCATTCTGAAGATACAAAGCTAACTTTAGGTACTTTAATTTAAAAAATATTAAAGGTCAATATGATTGTCCTGAAGTCCAAGTATCTGATTAAATATATATTTAAGTTAATGTCATTTTGTGAAGGTTTATCTACCAACCAACGAGGCGTAACACTAAACCATTAATACAACTTTGCGTGTACCAAAAGCGATAAGACTGGCCTTTTTCCTTCAAATAGAGAACTCTTATCGTTTTCAGATGCTCAAGAAACAGGCGGCCCTAAAATTACTGTACCTTCCGAAAACGAAATAATATTACAAAGTGGACAAAATTACACGTTACAATGTAAAAGTTCAAGGCCAATACAATTTAAACAACAAGAGCTACCAGAAGAAATAAATGGAGCGTTTCAGATTGAATACAGAAATGGAACTTCCGAAGACAAATCTGAGTATTGGGTGGCATTGGATCTTTTCAATGTTGATCACTATGCAGTTGGGTATTACGCCTGTTTTGACGATAACATTGACAGCACAGATATGCTTCGATTTGTTTATGAAGAGCCTGAAAATGCAACGGATCATGTAGCGTATACATATATCTATGTTAATGGTAAGAATCCGTATCATCGAGCAGTACCATTTGGCGTGATTGTATTCGATTATTCACCCTCTGTAATTTTTAGGCTCGACATTGGCTGCACCTCTAAATTCATACGTTGTCGTAAATGGTGATTCGTTTCTAGTTCAGTGTAAACCTACTTCACCCGACATAACAGTGAAATTATTTTTGGTACGTATTAAATCGCAGTAGGTGTATAAACCGGTAACTGTGTATTGTTAAAAACTTTAAAATTTACTCAAGTTGTAATAAAAAAGGTACATAGCATGACATTGAAGTATGCTAAAATAGCGCTGAATTTCTAGATAATGTTTTTGCATGATCCGAATTTTGGAAAAAATAACAAAACGTCATTTTAAGCTTAAGTTTTTTGCCAAATTTATAAATTTAATAACAAACACTTGTGACAATAATTACTGTGATAATTTTCTTGAAGCACGATAGTTACTAACGCTTATTGCTAAAATTGAAGCATGCGATTCAAGTACAAAAACTTTCAATAACTTCATTCTTCATATTCAGGAGTCAGAACACATAGAAAATGATCGATACACCTATGATCCCAAAGTTGGGTTCCACATCGATAGCCATGTGCTCTTGTCCAAACAGCAACCCATTTTTACTATAACTTGCGACTATATGAAACAAGACAAAAGTGATACCCAACTTGTAGTGGTACACAAATGTAGGTGATTGACCAAGTATATAATTTAAAATTTTGCTTGTAATGCCAACCACATCCACGATAAAAGAATCAAAATCTAAGTAAATACTATTATAAAATTTTATTATTACTGTCCAGAGCGAACAAATTTTTCGTGAATGTGGATTTTAGTAAGTTTTTCAATTTTTTATTTCAGTTCTCTAGTAAAACTATTTTGACATAACATAATGTATTTCTTCTCATTAAAATCGAATTTCAGATGTAATATTTCGGTATGAGTTAAAATTGAAAAACATACTGGCATATTGTATTTTTTCTACTAACAAACTGTTATTTATTGGCGATATGATACTTAGTCGCAGAGTAACAACAAGCCACATGGTAGTAAAAAAAAAAAGATTCCCAAGACACAAAATAATACAGGAAAGTATAATCCGAAAATTGGGTTTACATTTTCAAATAGAAGCCTGTATTTGGAGCGTTTTAGTAAAGGCCAGGAATGCGTCCTCCGACGGGGAAATGAAACAAATATTTTGCAGATCAAAAGTAGTAAGTAAAGCAATGTTGGTGTCACCTAACCTACAATGGGTTTCTTGGTTGAGTTGAAATTCGTTTTGTGTTATCGCTTTTAAATTTACTTTCCTCTTTAATTTTACTCATTTCTTCTTGGTGTGTTGCTCTGCGCTTTACTTTTTGCACGATAAATGTATGGACTAATCATTAACACTAACTCTTTTTGATGTATTTTGAACAATAATAATAATATGTAAGTATGTAGATCTGTAAATACTTGTCGGAATGTTTTGATAGAACCCTTTTTTAACAGGTACAATGCATTAGAAATAGCTCAATAATTTGAATAAGCGCTGTCGTCGATTATTTTAGTTATCTTATTTACTGCATTTAATATGTATTGAATTGAGATATATTATTTTATTTTACATGTAGTTTTTTGTACTAAGTTTACTTAAATACTCGTACGTATTTATTGTAGTATAAGTTTTTTTGTGTCGTAAATTGTTGTCGTCCTCGTGTTTAAATTTTGACGCCCCATAACCGACGCCTGCCCCGTAACCTAGTCGTAGTACGCCTGTATTTGAAGCACAGTGCCATGGGTTCGAATCTCACCTAAACTACGGTGTGATGAGAACTTGTTTTTGCCTTTTATTTCAATGTTGTTTATTTATGTAGCTATTTATTCGTATATTAAAGTATTATCAGCTGTTTGATACTCACTTAAGTTGTACCCTTAAAGATTTTATTATTGACAATAATATTCGTTTTTTTTTTTTCTTTGCGCCTAGGTTTGGTATCAAGTCTACTAGCCGTTTGAAAGAAGTGCCCTACATATTCTGTTACAATACTAACTTTAAAGATTGATTTCAACTAGAACTTCTTTAATGCATGTATGGACCAAATTGATTTATTCTATAGCCTATTTATTTAACGAAGGTATTATAATTTAAACAAATATGACAGCAATCGTCATGTCAATACAAAAATCTTATATAAGGCTTTTAATATTTAAAAACAAGACAACTTAAACTTTAATGAACAGCACCTTTTCGGTGGGCGGTTCCAGAAAAAACTTAAAACTTCTTTCCTTTTTATGAATAGGGTGGTATATGCATTTTAAATTAAAGATATGCGTTCGAATATTTAGTAGGTAAATAAATTTAATAGTTATTTATTTGTGCATACCTAAAGGAAGATTTGTTTTTAGTTGTGACAGCGGAGGCTCCGCCGCCGACAATAGAGGGGGGATATAAGGAATTCCTCCAAGGAGAGACGTTTACTATCAACTGCACTGTGGTCAAACCGGATAATATGCCAGTGGACTTGCAGTGGACCTACCCGTCCACGGCTGACGTAACTAAGGTATTTACAATAGAATACAGTATTAGACATGCGCAAAACAGTACGTTTTAATGCCATATCACATTACTCATTACTTTCGTAAAGGTGATATCAACCCGTACCATTACACATCACCCTAAACATTACCCGAAATGTTGAATGAAACTTATTACTTAGTACGAAGAAATGCTGTGTAGCATTCTGTACCGTCAGTACATATTACTTTATTATAACATTACCTGCACGCGACCGCATTACTCGATTTAGATAGCTCACAAAAAAGTGTTTTTGTTTTTATTTTTTACTAACTGATCCGAAAGAAGTTGATTTTCTTCCATAATAGCTAATATGTGATGTGTACATACGTGTAGGTACTGGTTACAATACTCGCGTTATGTGTGAAATTGCATTACCTTTTAGTGTGATATTACTTTTATGATCACGCATTACCTACACATCTTTAAACAGTATAACTTATTCGGGTCTTTAGTAGGAAGCATATAAGTTTAATATGCCTATTACAATGACGACGTGTTAAACCTAGCGTGGGACCACTGTTAAAGAAATTGAAATGTTTTTTATGTTCAAATAAATCTTTTTTATCTTTATCTTTATAAATATGCATAATTTTAAATCCTGTAATTTAATACGTAGATGCATGTTTCCATTAACAAAGCGTATGTTTGATAAGTCTAATGTTACTTTTAATACGCATGAGAAATCATGAATTTTGCATATAAAAACCTTGCTAATAATAAATATACAACAAGTAAACAGCCCTTCTGAAGGCGCATACACACATTTCGGCCTTAAAATTGTATTAAACAGAATAAAGAAGGGTAATCCCTTGATGATAATTCATCTGAGCTAAAATATAAAAGGTTAAAGGTCTCCACCAAAGATCTCCGCAACGACCAATTTTAACCGTTCCACAATCAGTGGCTTCCTGAAAACCTCACCATTTCGTCCGATGTACAAATACGAATATAAATAAATGTAAATTCATATTTTCATACATATAAATCCGTAAAAATACATACACATCTTATTATTTTCAGATAAATGATAGCAACACAAATAGTCACGATCCATTAGATACCAACTCAATTTTGTATAGAAACATCACCGTGAAAAATGCGTCTAAAAGCGAAGAAGGTGTATATTACTGTACTCGTACGTGCAATAATGTGAAAGATGTGAAAGTTAAACAATTTACTAAAAAATTTCTTGGTGAGTATTTTCTATTCTTTTTATAATATATATAATGTCGCCGGCAAATTATGTGTAGTTCGCCAGATTATAAACGGCATTTACCATCTCGTTATCTTGCACTATGCCAGTGACATAATGTCTTAACGAGCAGTGGATCATAGAGTGGGTTGGTGTTTTCAAATGATCACCAATGACTTTAGTTAAAAATATTATTTATGAATTAAGTAAATAGGTACATTAAAGATTGGTATAAAAATCACCTAGTCCACGCTAGAACTCCACTAAATTCGCTTCATGCCCAGATTTGCTGTTGACATTATGGTTTGTTTCATATTAATCCGGACAAAAGGTTATTGACGCCTGCATACAATGCGCACATTTTTTTCAAACGTTACGATAAAACTATAGGAAATTAGCGCAAGATACGTAATTTGGCATACCGTAGTAAAAGGCGCGGTGAGCGTGTAACCTTGCCGGACATTTTGGCGTTACATTATTTTTAATAACTTTCAAGAAAAGAAAGAGGCCAATGAACTTTTGTCCGGATTTATATGAAAGATCATAGGTAGGTATAGTCAGCTGCAGAAATTGCTATCCAGCTGCGCCACAATAAATTTTTTTTTCACTGTTTTTAATGACATAAGTTCATGATTTTTCGACACAAGCACATTATGTACGCCAGACGTACACTTTGTAATAAATCATTGCGAAGTTAGGTTGTGGCGCAGTTGCAGAGTATTACATAGATTTTTGCCGTGGTGGACACCTAATTCTGGAAAAGGCTGCTCTTAGAAGCTGGCTGACAAGACCTCTAAAGCTTGATTCGTCGTACTTTTGCGACACAAGCTGGATAAGAACACTTTTTAACCGAAGTTCTCAATTCATACGTATGTTTATTTTTGAAACAGGTTTGTAATGTACATGGTCATTACTTTTCAGAAAACCCAGTGCTTGAAATCACTAAAAGAACTGAGGACGGAAATATTAGTAAGCCTGACAGTGGAACCACTTCTGTTAGACTAATGTCATATATCAATAATGCTTACCCCGCACCTACTGTAGCGGTGTAAGTATGATTTCTTACCTTTATAAGCATGTACTTTGTATCTTTTTATGTAAGACTAGCTTTACGCGCCGCGGCTCCGCTTGCGTTAACAGGTTTTCCCGTGTGAAAGAATTATTTTCCCGCGATAAAAAGTAGCCTATGTGGTTTTCTGATGTATAAGCTATATTATTGTAAAGTTTCATTAAAATCCGTCCAGTAGTTCCAGAGATTAGCACAAACAGACAGACAGACAGACGGTAATTTTTTTCTAAACTTGTATTCTTGGGTTCAGCTACACTCCCCTTATCACCTACAATCAGTTTTTTGAAAAACAAATCAATGTACATGATTCTTCAGTTTTATTAATAATATGTAAGTACCCGAAATACTTAATAGTCCGGTTCATTTTAGACCAAAAGTGCTCTAGAACTTGAGTTTCATCTGTCACTCCTGTAAATGGTAACGACTCCTACCGTTGGATTCGTCTTGATGTCCTGAACGTGAAACTGTCGGTCGTCAAGTGCTAAAGTGGTGGAGGGATGAGGGGGGGGTAATCAAAGATCGCTGGATTTTACGTTGTAATTTGAAAACTAGTGGACCGATTTCTTTATTATTAGTATTATTGAACGGGTATAACATTATCTACAACACGTTCATATACATCGAATACGTCAATGCAGTGGTTACCGCGTAATAATACGAAACATAATAAAAAATAATTGTGTTTAAATAATATCACAGATTACGCTAAATCTATAAAGTTTTTGTGATAAAAATGTTGCTTACTTTAATTCTACAACAAATTACCTAATCAATAAGGTAACAATAATTACTATAGGATTTATGGTGCCTGAGCTAGAGTTAATTAACTAAACGTAGTTGCAGGTCAATATACTACGAGTACGCAATAAAAAATTGTTTTCCGCGTTAATTGTTACAAATTAAACTGTACTAACATGTAATTGTATGTACTGAATTGTCTAAAATAAACATAATTATTTTTTTATTTTTTTTTATTTTTTTTCGACATAAATTTCTTTTATTTTTATATCATGGGTAGATATTACCAATATAATATCCCCTGGCATAGTTTTTATCCTGTCAGGAACTTTAGGCCAGGGGCTACAGGCAAATTAAAAACTACTATATAGTGAAAACTAAAAAAATGTTTTCTGCGTTATTTCGACGTAAATTTCTTTTATTTTTTTATCATGGTTAGATATTACCAATATCTATCCCCTGACATAGTTTTTATTCTGTCAGGTACCTCGGGTCAGGTGCTACAGGCAAAGTCAAAACTACTATAGTGTAAAGCTAAAAGATTGTTTCCGCGTTATTTCGACGTAAATTTTGTTTTATTTCTTTATCATAGGTAGGTGTTACAGATATCTATCTTCTGATGTAGGTTTTATCCCGTCAGGTACCTTGAGTCAGGTGCTACAGGCAAAGTTAAAACAACTATAGTGAAAACTAAAACATTGTTTTCCGTGTCATTTCGACGTAAATTTCATTTAATTTTTTATCATGGAAAGGGATAACTAAAATCTATCACCTGACATAAGTTTAATCTCGTCAGGTACCTTGGGTCAGATGCTACAGGGAAAGTCAAAAATACTATAGTGAAAACCTAAAAAAATGTTTCTGGGGTTATTTCGCCGTAGATTTCTTTTATTTTTTTATCATGGGTAGGTATTACTAATATCTACCCCTGACAAAAGTTTTATCTTGTCACGTACCTTGGGTCAGATGCTACAGGCAAATTCAAAACTACTAATAGTGAAAAACAAAAAAAAAATATCCTCTTTATTTCGACGTAAAGTCTTTTTTCAAGGTATTATTTGAAAAATGTAAGCTTGAAATATATAATTAAAGTAATATGGTGATTACTTACCCATCTCTTCTCATTCATTTACTTATATTTGCGTACTCGTAGTATAGTGATCCTACGACTACGTTTTGTAAATTAGCTCTAGCTCAGGCACCATAAATCATATAGTAATTATTGTTACCTTTTTGATTAGGTAATTTGTTTTAGAATTAAAGTAGTAAACATTGTTTCCACGAAAACGTTATAGATTTAGCGTAATCTGTGATATTATTTATACACAATTTCTTTTTTCAATGTTTCATATTATTGCGCGGTAACCGCTGAATTGGCGTATTCGATGTATAAGAACGTCTTTTAGGTAATATTATACACTTTCAAATAATACCAGTAACAAAGAAATCGGTCCACTAGTTTTCAAATTACAGCGTAAAAACAAAAGTACAAATTCGCCAACTTTGATTACCCCTCCCCTCCTCCCTCCACCACTTTAGAACTTGACGACCGACAGTTCCACGTACAGGACACCAAGACGAATCCAACGGTATGAGTCGTTGCCATTTACAGGAATGACAGATAGAATTTTTTCATTCAGTACTGAAGCGAACCGGACTATAATGTTTTTGGTCATCTAATTACCGTATACTCGTTGATTTAGTATATTTTTAGGTTTTACAACTATTAGATTTTGTAAATAAAAATATTTTTATTCAAATAAATATTCTGAGTAACCGGAAATTTTATTTTAGATACCGGAACAATAAAGGGGACAATATTTTGCGGGCGACGGGCGCTGCCAAAAAGTATAAACCGAAACTTGACAAAACTACATTTAAGTTAGTAATTATGGACCTATCTGCAGAAGATACCGGACAATACACATTTAATTTCACTAATGGTTATTTAAATAAAAGTTTAATTTACTATCTCGAGGTGAAAGGTGACTATAATGAAGATTTTTCTAAGTGTAAATTTTATAAAAGTGCTTTTATTTCACATACATACAATTTATTTCCATTCAGATCCTCCTCGGATATACTGCGGTTTAAATACTAACAAGAAACATGTAAAAGGATCTTTTGCTTCTTTGAAATGTGAAATCATTGGATTTCCGTTACCTACCGTTAAATGGGAGTTCATTGATGAAGATAATGTGACGACACCCCTTGTAAAGGCAAGTATTAATATAAGCCCTACATGAAAATCGTGATTTTTGAATATAATCATGTTTATAATAGTACTAGGTACATAATAATAATATTTATTTAATCACGTTGTTACGTTTAACCCTTAATCATTTATCAAGTTTTTTTGTTATAGAGTGATCTAGTGAAAATTGAAAATACTCCATTAGCAAGATATCAATTGGAGTCAAGACTTACGCTTCCTGTAAAAGTTTCGGGTAAAATAAAATGTATAGCAACCAATGATGAGGGACAGGATTCTGCTGAACAAATATTCCTGGTGTGGGAAGTGGAGAATGGTTTCGGTATTGAGAATGCAGACAAAACCTGGTACCCTGAAGGCGACTCAGCAGATTTAAATTGCTTTGCTTCAAAATATGACTATGCTGATGTTACATGGGTCGATGAAAACTATGAAGAAATGCCAATGGGTAAGATAATTAAAATATAGATAACGAAAAACCTAAAATGTTAAAACCTCAAAAAATTATTCACATTTTGCTTATTCTTTATTTCATAATTCTGAATTCAACTTTCCTTTTAATCACTAAAATATGTTTATAAAAGGAGACTTATTTGATCTGCTAATAAATAACTATGTTTTTCTTGGTATAACAGTAAAAAAAACAGAGAGCAAGTTCTCTTGGATAGCGAACTTAAAAATAGATCCCATATCATTTGAACAAGCGGGCATCTATCACTGCATGGGAACAAGGAACGAGTCCAGTGGTCTAACGTATGCAATCACAAACATAACGATCACTGTGGAAAGTAAGCATTTGCTCTAAATTATTATTTAGTATTACAGAATCATCATTTCAGCCGAAAGATGTCCACGAACAAAGTCCACAAAGATCTCCACAAGAAAACATCGCGCAGGGAAACTCCAAGCATAGCCTACTCTTAAAAAACCTGATACTGTTTTGGAAAGATTTGTCACAAATAATTATCAATTTTATTGAACAACAATATTTTTCAGCTTATTATTTGACCAAACTCTTTTTTAATTTTGTAGAAATTCAGCCACCAACATTTGTGGGTTCCGATGTGGAAACCCGGACAGTTAATCTATTTGAGAGAGTTAATATTTCCTGTATAGCTGATGCTATCCCACCACCCACAATTGAGTGGTACAAGGTAATACAAGTTTATGCTTATTTGTTTCTGATATAATATAGCGTAGTGTGAAAGGAATGGGGCGTATGATCCTGGCATTAGAATAGAACCATACCACATCTTTCCATTGGGTGTAGTAGAAGGCGACCGAATCTTGACCCAATCACTTTGCTAATGGTGGTTTCAGTTTAGTCTCCCTGTGAGTTTACTAAAACTTTGCTCACCCCGTTAGGGTTAAGAGCGTGTCTTCATATATGTATGTACATAGGTAAAACAGATGAGATTAATTAATAACACACACAGGACAATACTGAATATGGTCGATGTTATTAGTTTTTTGGGTTTTGGGGGGACGTTTTGACACATCATCCTTTGTGAAAATTTTCCAGGATGGTTCCGTGCTATTATTCACAACCGAAATTGAAAATGAAGCAAAGCAAGTGAATCGTACAACAGTGAACTCAACTATTACTATTTATCCAATGCAAAATAGTTATGGTGGTGAATACCAATGCAGAATATCTAGCAAAGACAACGTAGAAGTAAAAACTTTTAATCTTCTAGTAAATGGTAAGCATACTTTATACTATATAGGTACGTATATTTCAACAGTCATAATTGAAATATTTTGTTGAAATATTTCGGCCTGCCTTCTCCCGAAACTGGTGGGTTTAGCTAGAAACAGCAAAGAACTCTTGTTATAACGTAAATACTAAGAAAGGATTTTTATTCATTCGCCCTGTAAAGGGGTGAAATTGAGGATCTTTAAATATTCTTTTTTCTTATATCTTTTAATATTTAATTTCAGATAAAACAAAACACAACAAAATTATCTATGGTAGCTTAGCAGGTGCAATATTTTTCGTACTCATTGTGGTAGTGATGTATTTGATATGGAAGGTAAGGAAAGAGAGACAGTTCAGGAAGGAACTGGCGGCAGCTGGACTACTCTACTTCAAGGAAGGAGTTACCAAGTCTATTAATCCTGATCTAGGAATTGACGAACAAGCTGAGTTACTCCCTTATGACGATCGATTTGAATTCCCACCTGAAAAGCTTGCTTTAGGTGAGTAAATGAGTTTAGTTATAGATTAATAATTATATAAAACGGGTTTACACCCGCAGCAGTTGATAAAATAAAATCTACCCCCCAACAGTACTTAACTTTTTCACTACGACCGACAAACACAGCGATATTTTCATCATCATCGTCATCAACCTTCAACCAAAAGACGACCGCGGCTGCTGGACAAAGGTCTCTCCAAAAGATCACTACAAGAACAATCTATCTTCTGCCCGGCCTTGTTTTTAGTTATTTTTCGAGAATATTTTTTGTCATCTGAGTCTTGTAAAGAAGGAAGGGCTTATGGTAGAAAATAGTAATTTTATTAGAATAAAGCCTAAGAACATGTAATCTAAGGCGCAGAACACACCGTGTCATTTGTCGCTGAGCAGAATTTACTACAAGCGTTCGCGTGGATCTTATACAAGTTCATTGTAAGATAAGCTTCGCTCGCGACAATGTGACTGTATCAAACAGTCTTCTTCTTCACAATTTCGTTCTGTCTTCCGTCCTCTGTTTGATCTCTTGATACGACACGACATCTATTCCTTCCTTAATTTTGTTTAAATATGTTTCTAGGTCGTCTTCTTTTCCTTTTCCGTTCTATCTTTCCTTCAATTATGTTTTTGACAAAGTCATCGTGTCGTATCAGGTGATCCAGCATCTTTCGTATCGTGTGTTTTTAGCTTAAGTTATTAGATAAACATACTAATTTTGTTTATCTATGTTGTCTTTATTTTCTAGGCAAACAACTAGGAGCTGGCGCGTTTGGTGTGGTATACAAAGCAGAGGCTCGAGGCATCATCAACGCTGAAGAAACAACTACAGTTGCTGTCAAAATGGTCAAGAAAACTGCAGATAATATGTACATAAAGGCACTCGCTTCGGAACTTAAGATTATGGTGCACCTCGGCAAACACATTAATATCGTAAACCTCATTGGAGCCTGTACTAAGAACGTTGGGAAACGTGAGTAGTGAATATTTAAAATCGGTCTTCATAAATCATTTTTTTTTGTAATTGAAATATTAACTTTGTTTTGCATCCTATTGAAATACAATAATATAAAGCATATGAAAATGTGTGACTGTGAATATCTACTTGTATTATGTTATCATATCAGCAATGTTTTTTATAGAAATTATCAGAATTTATTGATGTCATATTTAGATTTGTAACAACGATTGACACAACAAATGTGTCTGTGATGTGTATTTCATGTACGTACTATATATTATCAAAAAATACATATGTAGTATAATAATCATTTCCGTGGTCGTTGGCATATATATAGATTGACTAATAAATCTCTTATGATTAGCTTATCCGACAAAATATCCTTTTGATATTGACTGCATTATCTACTTAACCTTTAACATCATAAATTGGTTAACTATGCCTTTCAAATTTTGTTAAGTATTTTTGGTCATTAAAAACATAGCACTTAACAAAAATCAAAACTCGAAATAAGCTTGAGTAATAATAATAACAAATACGAGACTTATATTATTATTACCTACTCAATTATTATTAATACTTAGTACATGGGGATATACCACATACGGCCATCTGACCCCAAATAGGCAGAGCCTGTACTAATGGTTGTCAGGCAGTTGATTAACATACATATATAAATATACGACAGCCAGACACAAGGCAAACATTATTGCTCATCACATTAATGTTGAACCTAAGCGTGATACGAGCCCACAACCCTGTGCTTTAAAGGCAGACGTACTAGCAATTAAGGTACAGCCACAGAAGAAAATAATAGTACTAACCCGTACAGAAAGGACACTCACCCCCCCCGCGCCAAAATAAGTTTCCGCCCGATATAGCGCCCCACGCCCCGCACCCCGCAGGCGCCGCGGGACTCCGCCGGTGGTGGAGGGGGTGTTTTACATAGCAACTAGCGCCATTGACTTGTAGTTGATATTCAAAAAGAAGTAGCTTGTCAAAACGCGTTTTCTCTATGGAGTGACCGCCCAGTGATACAGCTACGGGGTCGTCCTTCCTTTAATCAATACTCCAGGGCAGTAGCTCATATTATAACAAACAGCAAGTGCTATCTCCAATCCAGGGCAAGGCTGCTATCAGGGTAGATATATAGAGAGAAAAACACATTTACACAATTTATCTGAAAAACAATACGCCACTACAATAAACAAGGAGAAAGAAAAAAATATCATAATAAAAACAAGAGTCTAACAGAGGCTATTGTGGTTGATGTCATGAATCGTCAAAAATATATTTTTTTATTCCATTTAGGAGATATTTTCTCGTCGTAAAAAGTATTTAAGATGTTGAAATTGGTGGCTTAAAAGAAGTCTGAAATAATTAGGTTCTAATTTGGACTTTCACTGGTTTTCAGGAGAGCTGATTGTGATAGTGGAATATTGCAAGTTCGGGAATATTCACAACTACCTACAGAAGCACCGGGAGGTGTACATCGATCAACTGAACGACAATACTGAGAGGGGCTTGGGGAAAGTGAACCGGGGATTCTCGAGCAGCAGTGGAAACAGTGCGTAAGTAGAAATTCATTTCATATTAATTTTATTATACAACTAGCGACCCGCCCCGGCTCCGCACGGGAAAATGGTTACTGTGGGTTATCCTTAAGTATATTATGTAAGTATTATACATATGAACCTTCCTCTTGAATTCCTCTTTCTACGAAAAAAAACCGCATCAAAATCCGTTGCGTAGTTTTAAAGATTTAAGCATACAAAGGGACATAGATGGGGACATAGGGACGGAGAAAGGAGAAAGCGACTTTGTTTTATAATAAGTAGTTATTTCCAATATTACGTAGTCTACCAGGTTAGTACCTAAATTTACATTGTTTATACCTAAATTGATAATGACTACTCCACTACTAATCTACTTACAAATAAGAGATCAAGTTTTTGACTAATATTTTGGACTTATTTACTAGCTGCCCCGCCCGCGGCTACGCTCGCGTTGGTTTTCGACTTTTCCCTGTACCATTTCTATCTCTGTAATAAAATTTAATTAAAACTTTTTGCCCACTCTACCATTTTTACCGTGGGAATAAAGTTTTTTCCCCCGGTAAAAGGTAACCTTTATCCAAGCCCAAAATCTTTTACATTCCTGTACCAAGTTTCATCGAAAATTTCCGCCCGCCCTTCCAATTTTAATTGACAACAAAATAAACAGTACATAAGTAGTATTTTTTTATGTTTTCAGGTTAACTTCAGACTACTTTGGGGCAAACCACACGCAAGCGACAGACAACACATTCTTGAATACGGCTAACAGTAACAGGTCGGGAAGAAAAGGTGATTATTTATTTAAAAGATAAGCTCGCAATAGTTTTCTTCGTATTGTGATATAGGTATCCCTATGTCTTTGTGATTTATGAATTGAACTGGTAGGGACTACTATTTGGTATTCTGTGCTCTGGTGGCAATACTGAAAATATCTTCAACGTATCCTATAAAGAAATCAAACCTTGGGTAAGCGATACTCCTTACTTAAAACTGTTAACAGCTCATATATGTCCTCACCGAGGGGCTCGAGCCTACCTCGAAATCAGGGTGATATGTGTATGGGTTGCACTTTCCTTTTTATGTAGGTCTTACTGGTGGTAGCGATGAAATTATTACAAATACAAAAAATACAATTATTCAACATTATCTTTGAGTTGAATTTTACATATTTGTTATTATTAAACTTACCTATTTATTTATTTTTTATCAGACAATAATACACTTGAAGAAAAACAAAATAAGCCAGTGGAATTAAAAAAAGGTAAATCGTGCACTTAGATTTGTTACACTTTTTTACCATACATCTCTGTAGCATTAAATCTAATCTATAATTGCACTGTATTCTATGTCTTGGAATTGCACTGATTTATTTACGCACTTCTTTCTATAAATTCTGCACTTGATTTTGGCATGTACATTTTACAATGAAGCATAGTTACTATATTATTTTTACGAGTATTGTACAGAATATAGGAGATGAAAGGACATGTTCAGTTAATGGATCTTTTTATTACTTAGATAGATATATAGATGAAACGTTTATTGCATTACACAAAACATACACGGTCATGTCACAAATATCGTTCAAAACAAACAAATAAACTACACATAGTAAAAATATAGATAGAGATGCACATGTGTGCGTTGTTGCAATGCAGAAGGGTCAATCCTCAGCGATACACTTGCCTAGGGAGCAACACTGATTTTCAGCCCTCACCCAGGAGATGAACGCGGGTATTTAGAAAACAGTTTAAACTAGCTCACTAAATATGAGGCTCTTCAATAATAAACACCTTTGTTTTAGAAATGTTCTAAACGTTCTCAGAATTTCTTTCTACTTCTTACTTCCCTAGTTTTTTTTTCACGTAAAGAAGAAACAAAAGCTTCTCTATAGAAACTGTTTGATTAATAGATTGTATGGGAGCGTCGTTTTTTTGTCGTGATAAGTTTATTTGGGAAAAAGGCATTGATTTGTAACATATATCATATACATCAATAGGAAAAGGGCTCGAAATCGTTCACGGAGCGTGTTCTTTCAGCATACCTATTTGCTAAAAACCCTTTGTTAAGACACCATTTGACCCTGTGCTCTTATTCTGTATATGCATGCAATGGATGTAATCTTCGTGTGGAAGTAATCTGTATTAAACAATAATTGTTGATTATTATGATTTTCAAAAGTTTGTTGTTTTGACTGTATGTGGTGAAAAACTGTAATCAATCCTCAAATAAATGTTACTTAGGTGAGGATTGTAGTTTTATATACCACGATTTTTAACGAGTATTATCCAAAACCAAAACTGCTGATTTAGATTATGACCGAATCCAGCTTGATCTCTTCAACTTTGCACGGTTTGAATTCAAAAACCAGAACCAGAACTGCATGACATAAAGTAATAATAAGTAGTTTTTTTTGTCAAGTCGACTACTTACTAAACATTTGCATGCTAATCTATTGTAAGCAAAACTGACTGTTCCTTATGAAATTTTTACCAACTGATATAACTAAACTACCATGTTTTAAGTAAATAAATATCTTTATCTTTATCTTTAAAAATATTTAGTAACATTCATAGATAACTACTAAGATTTAAAACGGGATATTTACCGTGGTATTTGTTTTGTGTGCGTGGCCGATATTTCGATGCAGTTGCATAATCATGATCAAGGGACGACTGATCATTCATAGATGATCGCCGTAACCCGGTCGAAATATCGGTAATCTCAATTCTAAAGTAAATATTGAGTACTTTGCTACATGGACTTCTTCAAGGTAACGATTGAATCAATTACGTTACAAGTGGTTCGTTACATTTTTGCTCCGGAGACTGAGTAGACACAAGGGGTCAATTGGGGCATTTTATCGTTTCAATCACCTCTATATCAATGAGGAGGTCGGATAAAATAAATCTTTTTAAATTTCGCTATCGATCATAATGTACAGTAGGCAGCACATGCGGCTGGACATTTTGACATTGAGAGCGCAGTTATTCCGTAGCAGTAGAAGCGAGATTCGAAGTGCGGTTGTCCAGTCGCATGTTTACCTAGTAAACGCGATTGGGGCCCATATGATTATATTTAAAAACACAATTCGACGTATTGTTTGTTATTTATTAAAAGTTTAGCGAAGTTAGTTAGGTGATTAAACTTTCATCGTTTTTAAATTATTTTTTTTACCCATTTGCATTGTAGTTGCATTTTTATTTAGTTGTGTGTGTACACCTCTTGACGACAACATTGTCAGTCAAACTTCATAATTATAAAGGGCTTCACACACAGCAGCTATAATGTACATCTTTACATTATAGCACGATACATCTCATTACATCTTTCCATAGAAATCCCCAGGAGACAACACACAGCAGCTATAATGTATATTTTTACATCTTTGTATCTTAAGATACAGAGCGATACGGAAATATACATTAAATAGTTCGATATATCTTGATACATCTTAATACATCTTAATATATTTCCGTATATCTCTTATTATAGAGGGTGTTCAACAAGTTGCTAGTTATTAAACACACAGTACAGTCTGTCTCAGTCTCAATCGCTCAATTAAAATCAGGATATTATGATTTCCTCGGATTTGACCCTTAACGGATTGACTATTTATTTTGAAGACTTGGCTTCGGCCTTTTATATACATTGAAGCATTATTGACCATAGCTTCCCGCCGCGGCTCCGCCCGCGTTAATAGCTTTTTCCGTGGGAATGAGACATTTTCCCGCGGTAAAAGTTAACCTATGTTCTTCCGCAATGTCTATTCTATCTTTGTGCTAACTCCGCCCGCTTTAATATTTTTTCTCGTGGGAATGAGAAATTTTCCTGTGGTAAATTGTAGTACTTGTAGCCTATGTTCTTTCCCAAGGTCTATTGTCTTTGTGCCAAGTTTTCCAATATCGGTTTATAGGTTTCGGAGCCTATTCAATTATTAGGAATAATAATATATTTTAGGTATTTTTTTACACCTTAGGGTTATATTATTGAATTTTGGTAAGGATTTTTTTTTTTCAATAAAATATAGCCTATGTTACTCAGGAATCATGTAGATTCTTAACAATTTTCTCGATCCACAATTTTCTGTTTTTGGCGCATGTTGCAATACGCCCATCAAAATCACAATCCGGATCATCTTCTGATGAACTATCTAGTAAATCTAACAGTAAACTAGTCGACGGGTCCATAATATTATAATAATCAGAATAGAACACCCTGTATAACACTTTTAGCAGCTGGGAAGTGCGTCAATGGGTACGTGTACCTATGGAATGAAGGAAAATATACCTTACATTACCTGTTGTGTGTGTGATACGTTAAGATAAGGTATAGCTATACATCCCAGGATGTAATATACATTATAGCTGCTGTGTGTGATGCCCTTAATAGTCTTGTAAATAAACAAAACAATTAAAATAATAAATATTCAATCAACTTGATTGAATGCATTCATTTGATCTTAGTTTTTTAATTAAATTATTTATTGATTAAATCAATAAATTGGTCTAAAAATGATTCCAGTGTCAGAATCCGGTTATGTGCAACCAGAATGGCGGTCGAACTACGAGAGCGATTACAGCTTCGATGGCCGCAGCCCTCGACCACTGTGCTCCAGAGATCTGCTTGCCTGGTCGTTCCAGATCGCCAGGGGAATGGAGTACCTGGCCAGCAGAAAAGTGAGGAACGGGTTTATTATGTTTAGACTTGTGACACCCGCGGCTCGCCAGGTCCTGGGCGAGCCAGCGAGCGCGCACAAGAAGATAACAGGGCAATCCATGATGATTATATAAACACAAAATTAAAAAAGACAGAACTTTATTAAAATAGAGGATTATTAGATGAAACTAGAATTTTGAATCACGGCCGACATGGCCGAGAGGTGAGAGAAAAGTGAATAAAAAAATGAATGAAAGTCATCACCCGTCAGGGTGATAATTGACTGAATTCCAAAATTAAATATATTCGAATTTAGACGAAAATGGTAAATGAGATGAGGGTGAAGCAACGGGGTGGCATGCACCACGTTACAGACTTAAGACGTGCTCTTGTCGGTGGAGTTTACGCCATTCTATTTTATTTTATATGTTAGACCTCCTGATATGACACTGCATTTATACCGTCCTAAATTCGGTTTTTGAGAGTTTTTCTTTGTCGTTTTTTATTTTTCTTTCCTTTTACCTGTCCTTCATTGATGTTTCTAATATAGCTGTCATGTCGTTTCAGAAGAACTAGCATGGCAAACTTTATAAGAACTTTTTTAAAAAGCAACGAATATGCATCACCGGGCTAGAGAGTGCAAAGCTCATACTCCTAGTAAATGTTTCAATACAACTAGCCAAGAAAGTGAAATTATGAGTTTAATGATCTTTACAAAGCTCATGTCTAGGTTTATATTATTCACTTTAATAAACACATCCCCTTTGATTCCCTGTTTGAGATTAGAAAAGTTAGACAGCTGAAAAAACGTACCCAGGATATATCAATGACCCAGGGTATCTCCATCCAACAATGTGTCTTCGTCAATTTTCTACCGATGCCTTTTTATTAATATCGTTTTCTTTTCAGATACTGCATGGTGATTTGGCTGCCAGAAATATACTACTAGCAGAGGATAACGTAGTCAAAATTTGTGATTTCGGATTAGCTCGCAGTATTTACAAGAACGACGAATATCAAAAGAAAGAAAATGTAAGTATAATATTTTTCGTTAATAAGTACATACTTTCTTTGCTTATCTGACGCCTAGAGCTTGGTGGCCAAGTGGCTAGGGCCGTTGACTTTCGTTCGTAAGTTCGCGGGTTCGAACCTCGGCACGTACCAATGTGTTTTAGATTTTCGAATTCATATGTAATTCATACGGGTGAGCATCCCGCCAAAACTGCCTTCGAGTGGAGACCCAGTGGCAGGAGAAGACCGGGTAGACCTGCTACGACGTGGCGTCGATCTGTGGAGAGCGAGCTGAAAGCGGCCGGAGTTACGTGGAGCGAAGCCAAGGCCACGGCGCAGGACAGGGGGAACTGGAAGAATCTCTTGAAGGCCCTATGTATCCCCTGGGTACCTTAGGATTTCAACAACAACAACAACATATGTACGTTTATTCGACGCTCTTACGGGGAAGGAAAACATCGTGAGGAAACCTGCACACACTTGGGAAGTAATTCAAAGGTTGTGTGAGAAGTTGACCAACCCGCCCTGGGCCAGCGTGGTCGACTAAGGCCTATTTACCATGATATCTGGGTAGGCTCGAGCCCCTCGGAGGGGCATACACTACATATTTTAGCAATCATTTTTATTGAAATTATAAAATCCATTAAACGAACTAATTAGGGTCGTACATTTAAAGGAACATTTTATAATTAATACCTGTGTGTGAAATCATAGACGAGGGAAAAAGTGGACACAGGGACAATATCAGACTTTATATGCAGCGTATGTTACATAGAAACGGGCGCGATCAGTGTACGAACTCGGATATTATTTCGCAGCCTAGCTATAGAAAGCTTAGAAATAATCAAAATAATCCGCAAAAGAGCCTTTTTTGGAATAGTGTGTAGTGTAAGTGGCGTCAATCGTATCTTACAGACAAAAATCTCAAGTAAGATTATTTTTTAATTGAATACTTACTATGTATGTCCAATGTTTCATTTCAGAGCCCATTACCAGTGAAGTGGTTGGCGATCGAATGTATGACGGATCGCATCTTCACCACCCAGTCAGATGTGTGGTCGTTCGGGATCGTGCTTTGGGAGATATTTTCCCTCGCTAAAACCCCTTATCCCAACATCAGCCCGCCTAGCTTATTGCAGTGGCTTACTGAAGGGTACGTAAAAGAATTCACTTCTTGTAATTTACAGTGTACTTTTATAAAAAACGGTATTTTCTAAAAAAAGATATAATCAGCTAGCTCAACTAACATATCATAAACTATGTAATACAGTAAATGAGGTCATAAAATACAATAGTCGTAAAAATAATAATAATGGAAAATCTTAAGAAGCTGGACTATGAGGAAACAGAACAGCTTTTTCTCAGGGTACAAGTACAATAACTCATAATGCACATACACACACACGCACACATACACACACATACACACACATATATATAAGGCATATACACTTAGTTCTTATGTTGATTATTAATTAATTCTTAACTATTTAGATTTAGACATAGTAGAGGAAGACTGAAGTCTGTAGCACAGCTTACGCTATTGCAGGCTCCAGCATCATGTATTAATTGGTTTATTTAATTAATAACGTTATCATTATTATTATTATTTTTGGCATTTTTTTTCCCGGCTTTCACCGGTTTACCAATATGCACGGGACTAAGCCAAGTGCGTATCAAGCCGGGTTTGAGTAGACGGTCAAGTTGGTCGGCTGAGTACGGTAAATTACGGTCAGATGTAGAGCCTGTAGGGATATCTTTAACCTTTTTCTTAGCGCCAGCGTGTAAGTTATGTCTGTAGTTGACTGTACTATCTCCCCCTAATCTACTATACCTACTCGGCCTAAGGTCTCTATACTAAACTTTATGTCGACGAATTTAGCGGTATATTGTGAAACAGTTTTGGATTTCCTTAATAGATCGTATGATTGCTCTTAAAAAAATGATGTCTGTGAGCGTATATCTATTTGTTAAATAGAAGTGGAAATGCTACAGCATTGGACTGTAGACTCCTTCTTTTTCTTTAGCGTGTGGGTTTCGAGGTAAACGTACGTCACAAACCCTGATGTCAGAGTAATTGAGCCGCCTATGGCTTCTGACATGGCTCATGTGACGACTACATCCGTAGATAGTAACCGGGACCAACGGCTTTACGTGTCCTCCGAAGCACGGAATCATCTTCCTTTTCGGACAATCAGGTGTTTCAGTCTGCAATGTCCTAACCAAACTGGAGAAAGTCCCACAAAGTGATATTTGTTCGACGAATCCTACCGGGATTCGAACCCGAAACCTCCGTAACGTCAGGCGAGCTTTTGACTACTCGACCACGGAGGCAATTGGATTGGACTATAGACTGAATAATGATAACTATGACAAGGTATCTAATGTTGACTAATTTATTCCATCAGGCATAGACTAGAAAAACCCACGTACGCCAATGACAAACTGTACGATCTGATGAAGCGATGCTGGTTCCAAAAACCCACTACCCGACCTACCTTCACTCAGCTACAAGAAATACTTGGAACGTTTTTGGAGGATAATGTCCGGAACGTAAGTAGTGAAAAGCATGGTAATAGGGAAATCCTTTTGAGCTTTATACTGACAGATCTATGTTTTGCATCCACAATGCAATAATATTTAACTACACACAATAGTCAACTTACTTCCAAGGAAAAGATAAATACATGTTAGAACCACGTCAATATCAACACCGATAAAAAGTACTGTTTGAGACAAACATAAAGTTGTTTATTATTAATTTGTATAATCAAAATATGTTTTCATAGTTTTTTTTAAACCCTGATTTAACTATTTTAAGCTGTTGTCAATTTAAGGATAACTCTCGTTTCAGTAAAAGAACAAATACAAAAAAAGATATCACTCTAAACAGCGGTTTCATCGTAGTCTGCCATTGAGTATAAATATTAAAATAATAATAATAAAAAAACATTATGTTACATACGTTACTACCAAAGTCACTTATTTATTTATTTTTATTTATTTATTTATTATCCAATACAAATTTTCCTTAAAAACTAATCATAGTCCCACAAAACTGCACAGCAGTTTGTCTGTGGGATCTAATACTTAATACATAGTTATTTTTTACACTGTAGAGTTAATTCAGTGAGTTAATTAAATGTTTTTTAAACTTAGACTTAAAAATAACTTTTTTTGCTGTATAACAGCACCGGATGTCATCAGGCAAATTGTTCAATAAGTATGGAAGACGTTTCTTTAAAGTTCTATCTTCATAATAGTTAGATACTCTAGGAACGACATATTTCCCTGATGACATCGTCCTAGTATTGTGATCACTATGGTTAACAGTTGTTAACAGTGATTCTAGTTCTCGACTGCTATGGTTGTTTACAGCGAGTAAGTACTTATGCTTTAATCCGGCGGGTAGAATTTTACAGTAGCTGAATAATTTGTTATAATCATGTTTGTGTTTATTTCTGACTTTTTTATTGACTAGTAGTTTCAAAAATCTAATCTGGATATTTTCAATTTTATCAATGTGCGTTTTGAATGTAAGTCCATAGCAGTCGAGAGCATAATCAATAACTGACTCAACAAGAGTCGAATATAACAGTCTTAAGGTACTAATAGGAACTCTATGGCTAAGATGATGGAATTTACTTAGAATAGCCCTAAGTTTGATACATACAAAGTTTATATGTTCGACCCAAGAAAAGTGTTCGTCAATTTTTACCCCTAAGTATGTTACATAGCTTACTCTTTCTATTGGTTTACATGTGCAGTTAATAAGCTTGCGGTGAATACAATCAAATGTGTGTGTGAAAAGGGAGGTTGGCATATCCTTTAGAGGCAAGTAAGGTGAATGTATGATTAATAATTTAGTTTTATCTGAATTTAATATTATTCCGTTATCGTGCGACCATTTGACGATAGCGTCCACATCTTGTTGCACGAGCTCTAACGTCTCAGTTAGGTCGGTGCCAGCTCGTAGTATGCACAGGTCGTCTGCGAACATGTATGCCGAGCAGTGTTGGAGGACACCGCACTGACTGTTCACGTGCATTAAGTAGCACACAGGTCCACACCCGGAACCCTGTGGGACCCCACAGTGAACCAGCCTTTCCTCGCTGTAAGAGTCACCGACCTTTACTCGGAATGTGCGTGAAGTGAGATAGTCTCTGAACCATTTATTCAGTGGCTCTCCCACTCCACACTCTTCTATAGCGTTAAGTAGAGTCTTTGTCTCCAAGGTGTCGAACGCTTTTTTATAGTCGAAGAATATAGATATGACAAATTGTTTACTACCTAGGTAATGGTTTATTTCATCGGTAAATTTAGATAGTAATGTACTGGTGCCTTTACCTTTCTGAAACCCGTGTTGTGATTTGTTTAATATTTCATTTGACTGTAGGTAATGTCCAAGTTGGTTAACAATGCATTTTTCGACGACTTTGTCTACACTAGATAGAATAGCTATTTGTCTGTAGTTTGAGTGTGTTTTATGGTCGCCTTTTTTATATATAGGTCGTATTATAGCTTCTTTTAATTTGTCAGGAAATGTTTGTTGCTTAACCGATAGGTTAACCAGCTTGGCCAATACTGGAGATATCTTATCACTAATAGACTGCAAATCAGACATGCGTATGAGATCGCTTCCAGGTGACTTTTTAGAATGCATGTTTTTTAATACTTTTTTTACATCCGACTTACTAACTTCTTGCCATCTCATACACCTGTCTGCTTTTTGTACATAATCTTCTCTATTTAACCATATATCTGTACATACATGCTTAATATTCAGTATTTCCTCATCAAAGGTAGCTGCAAACTTATTCGATATTTGTTTAGTGTTTCCCTGATCGTGCATATTGGCTAATATAATGCTATCTGGACATTTCTTTTCTTTTCCTATTAATATATTTATTCTATCCCATATCTTCTTTATATTTTTGTTACAGTTAATAATACATTGTTTATCGTAGTCGTTACTACATTTATTTATTACTTTCGTACATTTATTTCTGTACTTAGTATACGTGAGTCGTTTAACCATATTCTTTGGGTCATTGCTCCATAGTACAAATAGTCTATCCCTCTCTGTGATCATATTTTTTAAGTTTTCTGTAATCCAACATTTATTATTTCTATTACTAGGTCGAACTATCTGTGTTTTACTACATTCATCATAAATATTACTAAACAATTGTTTCAATGCTTCATATAATTTTACAGGGCATTCTATATCTACCTATATAAATACTGAAATCGGTTGCTAGCAACTTTTCCCTAACCATACGATTGTTGAGGACCGTGCGTTGAGTGGTAGGTGGAGTTTGGCAGCGCGGGGCGCGGGGGGCGCGGGCGGCGCGGGCGCGGGCTACAGGAGAGCCGCTGCGTGCTCTCCGAACGTCCGCAGCGCGCGGCGGAGCGCGTGCCCACTGCACCGCAGCCGAGACAAAGTAGTGATCCGATATTTTATGTTGTATGACGGCAGATTTTATAAGTGCTAGAGGCGCTCGTATATAAATATGATCTAGGCAAGATTCGACAACATTTCCGTTCAGAATTTCTCTACGTGTTACTTTATCTATACATTGGGTTAATCCAAATTCGGAAAGTAGGTTTTGATATTCTGTGACATGAGCATGATTTTCTAGCAAATTAATATTGATATCGCCACAAAAAACTATTTTTGTATTGACCGGTAAACTCTCTAAGGCGTTACGGAGTTCATTAAGGAATTGTGGTATATTATGTTTCTTGTTTATTCTAGGCGGTCTGTACATCGCTATATGTCGCGGCACGAATCTCTAGCGCTGACCGTTATTGCGCAGAAGTCTAAAATAAGGGTCGCGGGGGAGTTACAGGGTCGCGGGGAGTATGGGGAAACATGCGCGGGAATCAAGGTCAGCGCTAGAGTTTCGTGCCGCGACTTGTAATAGGTGTATAGGATCACTATCGTCCCGGCAGCGGCTCAGCACAATGGAGACGCTCTCGGCCGCGCGCACGGCGCTGGTAGTGGACTCGCTCAGCTGCGCGGTCCAAGTGTCGCGCGTATAAACTAGAACTCCTCCACCAGTACGATTCACGCGCGTAAAACTATTCATGTTATATCCTGTAATTTTATAAAAATTTAACATGGAAAAATTTATGTTTGGTTCGGTTAATACTAGAACATCAATATCCTTTATCTTTGGTTTCAAGGTTACCATAAGTTCTTTAAAGTTTTTCTTTATAGATCTAATATTTATGTGCACTATACAAAGATCTCGATTATTATTTATGGATAAAAACCAGCTATTTAAACTTTTAACCTCTGTTGCACTTACAGTATTTTCAGTTATACAATCAATATTATATAATGGTGTGAATTTTATAAAATAAATAAACTCTATTATGACATAACATATTATAAATTATTGAGATCGATAGAATAATATAGTAATTTAATTATTTTGCCTTAAGTAAGTCATTGATGTCTTTATCAGACCTTATCCATGTAGATTTGTCACCTTCAGCCTTTCTGACTAGGATCTTGCCGTTGGCCACCCAGATGTACCTATAGGTACCGTACTTGTATAGAGTATAGGCTACAAATTTTATTGCAAGCGTTAGTAATTCAACCTCCACGTGTCTGCTGTACTGGACTCAGTAATTTTCCAATTGAATCAATTCGCCAACGTCTTCCAAATAATTTAAAATGGCTACTATACTAGTTAGTGTAGAGGTCAACCGCTGCAATCAATCAAAATCAAGATGCTTCTTGTAAAATATTATACTATTAAAATTTGAAGTAGCCAACAAAGCAGGTATAGTAGGTACATTAAGGAATTTATAAAATATTTGAGGTTCAATCATAGAAGTAGACTTTGTTTTACTTTACTTACATTCTATATCTATGGGTTCAATAGTAAAGTATAATTTTTTTGACTACGAGTTTCTGATCCATATATAAATGACAAGAAATACCATTTCCTGATCAATATAAATGTATGTATTTGGGTCACATAAACTTTTATAAATTACGAAGGATGGAACCTATTAACCCCAAGCTCGCTTGAGCAGATTTTTTCTTATTGTTATTTGTGCATAAGTTATAGACCAACCCCTTCCCACCACCCGATCGATTTAATTTTTTTTTGGGTGTACTGGGAGTACAGAGCAACTGTTTGAAAAAAAAAAATTAAAGTCGCGATGAACGCGGAAAGGGACCAATAGTCGCTACGATTACATTCGCTGCGAATAAATTTGAACACGCTCAGTTACAAATTCCCAGCAAATAGCTCTGCCGCACTGAGCGAGTTCTTGCTGCGAGTGACTAATCGCTGTGTGTGACCGAGGCTTAAGTCAACAAGAGTCTGTTTAAAATTACGTAGACGGTGGTGTTGCAAAAGAAAAGCAGCTGCTGATTCCGAACTCATGGCACGAATACCTTTTGTTGCGATGAAAACTGATTATAATATGATTAGTGGGCCATTATTATTTAATTATAAGTTCGACGACCCCATAGCCTAGGTGCCTACGAAGCACAGGGTCGCGGGTTCGAATCTCGCCCAAGGCAAACATTCGTGTGATGAGCACTTGTGTTTGCCTTGTGTCTGGATGTTGTATACTTATATACATATGTAGGTATATTAGCTGTCCGACACCCATAGTACAGGCTCTGCCTAGTTTGGGGTCAGATGATGTCCCCATACATTTATTTATTTATTTATTTAATTTAGATTCTTGTTGGACTGAATATAATCCAAGATGATTAAATGAAATAGATACTCGTACTTACACTGACATCTCTTTTCCAGCATTACGTAGATTTGAACGCGACATACATGGACATGAACGCGAAGCAAGCAGGGGAAGAGGATTACTTAGCGATGGTGTCTGCGCCAGATTACAACAACCTGGTGACCCCCAGTCCCCACCATTATGTAAACGACGCCAATAGCTTCTTCCCTGTCACTCCCAACCAGCTTCAGCACGGTAATTATCTCTTTCTCTTTTTTTCTATTGACGTGGGTTATATACTTCGTTTTAATAAGATTAGACATGCCATGTAAATTTATGTCTAAAGTCAAATTTATCTACAGCTCAAGTATTTTATGAGAAAAAAAATGCAAAAATGCATACGGCTATGTTATCTGAACCGAACTTAAAATAGTAAAGCCTGACTAGGTGACGTGAGTGATAAAAACTGAATGACGCCACAAGTATTTTTCATGTTTTTATTCCGCAATATTTTGTCGAGGCTTTCCATTTGTCTGGTCTGGCTTTATTATTCCTTAAGTAATATCTACTACTTAATATGTTGGCTATTATCACTATTTTATTAATGCCCACTTGCGGCATAAAATATTACTATTTTCAAGATGGATTCTAATATTTATTGAGTTACATGTTATAATATAAAACGACTTAAAATATTTATAAATACCTACACAGACAATATGGGGTCTGTTTTGGCACCACAATTTCATTTTTGTTTTTAATTGCTCAGACTAGCAAAGTTTTTATTACAAAATATATATTTTATTTAAATCAGAAGTAAATCAGATTAATTCAGCCCAAAAGCACACATAGGGTCGCAAAACGTTGGCTTTGGAAGGGTTCCGAATCAAGGTCAAAAATATCACTTTTGTTGCTTTAGGAGTAAGGCTTAGGTCGTTATGAGATTTTTAGATAAAGAACAAACAAACGAGGTCGATATTGACATACAAAACCTCAGAAATGCCAAAGGTCCATGTGCCTTCGGAACCAGAGAATATCTTCTTTTTATTTAGTGCCAGATCCCCACACTCACATACTGTGTTTCATGACAATTTTAAAGAAAACTCGTATCCTTCTGTAGTAAAGAAAAAAAACACATATTACAACTTGAATATGTACGTCAATAACAAATGTGATTAATATGTAAATCCGTCCAGCAGGCGAAATCGAAATGTCCAATTGCTGATTCGACAAATAGCCATTGGTAAAGATATTTTGTTGTGCGTGATGCTTTGTGTGTGTATGTTTGTCGTGGCATTACAGGCAATGCGCGTTACTAATCCAAAATTTGTGTTTCTTTCCACTAAACAATATTGTACGATGTTTTTCTGGATTATGACTGTTTTACACTTACAGTTTTACACGCTTGTTTAACTTTGCAATAGACGTCCATGACTAAAACTATTGTCTCTTGTGTATTGCAGACGACGAAGGCTACTTACAAATGAGTCCAGCATCGCGGCCAGCCATATTCAATGCACGCGCCCAAGGTACCAAATTCGATTTTGACGTTAGGAAATTGTCCCCTAGAGTACCGGAGGCGAATAACTACGGGTCTGAGTCCACCCCAATGCTGACTTTAAATAACCTGGCAAGAAGCGGCTCGGAATCCGATCACGACAGCAACTCCTCACCTTACATGAACATGTGCAAGAAAATTGTCGAGGAGACGGATGATGACGTGTTTGGAACTAAAGAAAACAATGCGAAGAATATTCAGTCCCTAGCAGTGACTAATCCTACTTACATCACGTTATCAGTGGACGATGAGAAGAAACCACAGAACTTGAATAATTATATAAATATTAATGGGCCGAATGGTTGCGTGAAGTAAATGCTGTGACTGTGTGGAATGGTAATGATCTCTCGATTTGTAAAATTTTCAACGTCAGGGCCGGTTGACACGCTTTCAGTGATTTTCAACGCTCGATCGCCGTTGAATCAGCCATTTTGAACTATGTAGTTTGATGTTTTGACGATTCTTTCATTTGCGAGAAGTTTTTTAAACTTATTTAACTTATTCTTTGACCCGCAAAGGCGAGACACGGAATATATAAAATTATATTGATGCAATTAATGTTTGTAAATAGCATAAATCAGCTGTGAATGTATGACTTTATTAACTAGTATTTGTATATTTGATCCTTGAACCCCACCAGTATATATAATATATACGTACCTAATTTTAAATATTGTAGTTAAAGCCTAATCATTCCCGGTTTTGTTCTTTTATTTTATTTCGATACTTTTAATACAATTTTTATCAAAGTTGTGTTAGCAAAATGAAAAGATAAATCGATTTCACGTAGAGTAGAAACGTAACGCTTGGTTTGTAATAAAATTTTAATTATTTGATTCAAAAACCAATCATACTGTAATGTAAGATGTCATGAAATAAAAAGAAACCGGAAATTTTTGAAGATTATTCGACAGATTTTCTTTGTGCTTGCGATCTTTTAAAAAAATGGTATGTAAAATCTCATTGTGGTAAATACGAGTAATTTTACGAAATGTTGAAATCTTGTAAAATTATGGGTTAAAATCGTCCCTGACCTCCGCTCGCATGCTCAAGTTATTTGCAGATTTCTATATGAGTAAATACAAAACTGTACGTAATATAAATACACTCTTGAAAGTGTACCTGAACACTGATTGTAATTTTTTATAGCGCGTACCTACTGGGCGCTTTACCTGAGTAATACTTGACTAAGCGCAAACTTAAAGCTCTTAGCTTTTTTTAAGTCATTTTAATTTAAATAATCTGGAAAGGTTTTCTATAAGGCAGATATTATTTTTTGTTGGCGCAGCCCTAATACTTGATATTCAAGTACGTTTTATAAGTTTGGTTTTAATTTTATTGTAAATAGTAATTGCTTAGAGGTTTTTAAGTTGGTTTAAGTAGGCAAAGATGATTTATTTTTCTATTATTTTGTATGAGTATTGTGTCTAGTCGAATTTGATAAATGCAAATAAAATAAAAATACAAATTTATGTTATAATATTATTATTTGTCGCATTTTGTAGATGTTTTTCTTCTAATAATAAACTGGAAGAGAATGAGAGATTTTGGTACATAACTCTTATGTAGGTATTTATTGAAACTGATTTAGGTGTGCTGTGAGCATGGTAAAAAAACTCTATATACAAGCAAGGTAGGTAAGGTCTTTGGGAATCATCCAAAAGAAGTGATGTTTGGATACGTTTGTATATTATATAAAATACCACATAGTTTTGAACAAAATCGTAATACCTACTTAGTTTAGTACAATTATATCAATGCCATACTTATACCATGTATACCTAATGTGTCTAAATAAATGTGATATTACAAATTGAAAAATGGTATAGCACTTTTCATTTTTGTCACTTACTAGCTGCGGCTCCGCCCGCGCTAACAGTTTTTCCCGTAGGTCTTGTTTTTTTTCTAAGGTGAGAACCTTTTACATAGTATAGTATTTTCCTTTTCGATTCCCTTATGAATGAAAAGGAAAAAAGAACTTAAATTTAAAGATTTTAGCGGCCACCCTGGAATTAAGCCCAATGTTTGAATTTCGCGTCTGCCAGTCAGACGGCCGCAGCCCTCGCTGCGTGCCGGACAATTTGATAGTCTTCCCAAGACATCACTACATAGTATAAAACAAAATCGCTTTCTCTGTCCCTATGTCCCTATGTATGCTTAAATCTTTAAAACTACGCAACGGATTTTGATGCGGTTTTTTTAATAGATAGAGTGATTCAAGAGGAAGGTTTATATGTATAATACATGCATAATATACTTAAGTATAACCCACAATAATCATTTTCCCGTGCGGAGCCGGGGCGAGTCGCTAGTTCTGTATATAAGACATTCACAAAAAAAGCGTATAGAAGACTCTGCTGTATTAATTATGAGGATATATCTACGAGTTGCGTAGAGCTAGCAAGAGCCCTATCATCCATCACTGTGCTTTAAAATGATTTTTTACACGCTTTATATTAGCTTCACTTGTAAGTAACTATGTATGTAAGAAAATCTTGGAATCCTAATTTGACCCACTTCTCGGTATTCGATTAGGATGAAATTTTGCACACGCTCTGAGTTCTGATGACAATACATGACTAGTTAAGAAACGTCATTACAAATCCAATATGGCGGCCTCCCCATTAATGTATCTAAAAAAATCTTGGAATCTTAATTTGACCCACTTCCTGGTCTTCGATTCGGATGAAAATTTGCACACGCTCTGAGTTTTGATGACAATACATGACTAGCTAAGAAACGTCATTACAAATTCAATATGGCGGCCTCCCCATTAATGTATCTAAAAAAATCTTGGAATCTTTATTTGACCCACTTCCCGGTCTTCGATTAGGATGAAATTTTGCACACGCTCTAAGTTTTGATGACAATGCATGACTAGCTAAGAAACTTCATTACAAATCCAATATGGCGGCCTCCCGAAGATGGCGAACTGGCTGTTTGAAATCCACCCCCATGATATGGGTATCAAATGAAAGGGTTTGCTGTCAGGAATACGAAAAAAAAAAGTCACGTGACTTAAATCCAATGTGGCGGACGTCCAAGGTGGCGGACAGAAAGCGTGTTTTTTAGTTTTTTAAACTATGTATTATTATTTTCCTACTTTTTTCACCCGACTATGGCGCAGCGAAAAGCAGAGTTATTTTGACCCGTACGTATTACTAAACATTGTTTTCAGGTTTTAATAGTCTCTTTGGATATGAGTTAGATTAATTCTATTGATGTCCTGTAGTTGTATCTTCATCACTTGAACAGGCCTCTCATCACAGTCACTATAACACTTTCAATCACCTCGGCTCCCTGTAAGGAAAATAATTGAATTGACTAGAGAATAACACTTAAAAAGTACAGAGAAAACAGTACAATATGAAAAAACTAAAGAATACCAAAAATACGCCATATTATAAAAATATATATGTGGAGACACAGCCATCTCACACGCAGCCATCTGACCCCAAACTAGTCAGAGCCTGTACTATAGACATCAGATAGCTCTGGGCGGGATTCGAACCCGCGACCCTTTGCTTCGAAGGCAGGCTAAGGACCGTCGATGCTAAGGTAGCAATTTTAACCAGGCAACCCTTTAGGTTAGGAGTTGTTACAATTGAAGAGAGTGCGTTAACAACGTGTAACAGACCAACTCGGCTTTCCCTACGACTATGATCTATTAGGTACATATATCTGGACAAAAGTTCACTGACACAACCTCTACCAAGTATACCAAGTATATTAGTTACTCTGTGGTATAACGTATCGTCAAAATGTTTGCTACGCCTGGCAAAGTCACACGCTCACCCCGCCTTCTACTACGGATGCCAGTAATTTCGTATTTTACGATAATTTCCTATAGTTTTATCGTATCGTTCGAAAAAAATGTGCGCATTGGTACGCAGGAATCAATGGCTTTTTGTCCAGATTAATTATGAAAAATACTATAGAGGTGACTAAAAATTCATAACCCAGGCAAAGGGCAGCTGATGCTAAATAAGGTGGCAGGGAAATACCGAACAAATCCTCAGTATTTTTAATAGCCAGAAGGGTTCACTTGTGCAACCAACTACTGTGATCCCCAACCCATAACACACAAACAGTAATAAATAATGTTCAGTTGGTAGGTAATCTCTAGATTAAGTCCATTATTTATTCAAAATTCAAATTAGGAAGGTTTTTATTCTAAATTCTATTTCCATTCTTTGACAATTTAATAAAGTTAGAAATTTAGTAACAAGAAGTTAAAAAAAACGCGACATGACAGTGTTTTAACATAATAGCTGTCTATATTCGTTTGATGACCTAATAAAGTAAAAATCTTCCCCAACTCAATATCTACTAATTGGTAAAAATTGTAACAAAAACTTACGTCTTTGAAGGCTTCTACTACTCCCATTGGTATATCAATCAACATCTTCGCTAAGCTCGCTAGTGCCTAAGGACCAAATGAATAAATTTATGATTATGAAATTATTGATTGCATTTGCGTCGCAGGGCGGTGTCTATCTATACTAATATTATGAATAGGAAAGTTTGATTGTTTGTTTGAACCAATTTCAAAAATTATTTCACGGTTGAGAAGCTACATGATCCCTGAGTAACATAGGTTACAGTGATTTTCAAAAAAGTTTGGGATCCTTATTAAAACTTTAATAATGTAACCCAAGGTGTAAAAAAATACCTAAATTATTCCTTATAATTGAATAGGCTTCGAAACTACTGAACCAATTTCGGTGAAACTTTGCACAAATATAGAATAGACCTTGGGAAAGAACATAGGCTTCGATTTACCGCGGTAAATTCCTCATTCCCTCGAGAAACACTATTATCGGCTGGAAGCTAGTTTAATTATATAGACAAACACAAGAAAAAGATTAACAGATCTTTGAAATATTGAATTTGACTTTCTAAATTAATTTTTTCAAATATTTTAAAATACGAACCCCAGGTTTCTGCTGCGTGGAGGCAGGTGAGGCCGGCATCTTGGATCCCGTAGGAGGATGGGTGGTTGCATTATGCTCAGCCGCCGATGCAGTCAAAAATATCACCACAACCAAACACAAGGCTACTCCAACACCAGCCATATTACCCGACCATTTGTAACTATTTGCTCTGCTGAACAAGATTACTACTCTGTTGGTACTGTATAATTTTAGACCGGAAAATCTTATATATAGAGTACAGTAACGTGCGGAACCGACCTTTTGTTTAGGTTAAAAAAGGAAACGCGTTCAAACGCGACACATTTAAAATTTTGTTTGTTTGTCTTTGTATGTAAACACTTTATTGCACATAAAAACATATTAGAACATACCTTACACTGAACAGTTGAGTAAAGGCGGACTTATCCCAAAGGGAAATATATTACGACTGGGAAGTACATGTCAGTTGTAAACGGCTCGTTACACATAAATGTGAAAATAATTGACATAATAGATCGCCTTGAAGAAATCGCTCTAAGCATAAGGCCACGCAACAAACTTTTTTTATATAAATATTTTGAATTTCAGGCTGTATGCCAGGTATGCATACTTAAAAAAAATATTTCTGCTTCAGTCTCTGAGTCGACGAATAAATCTTCATCGTATTTGATGAGGCATAGGTTAGTTCAGCAGTGAACTGATATATTTTTAACTACTAGCTGTCCGCCGGCGGCTACGCCCTTGTTGTTATTTGACTTTCTTGCACGTTTCTCGTTTCCCGTTGCGAAAAGTATCTAAGATGTTGCACGGAAATGTAAGGTAGGTACCACCATGCAAAATTTCATAAATCAGCCTAGAAGTTTCGAAGATTAGTCAGTTCAAACATACAGAAATACAAAAAAAAACTGGACTATTTCATACGTCCCCCTGAATCGGTTTTTACCCGACTGCCGAAGGAGGGTTATGTTTTTCGAGCGTATGTATGTTTGTATTTATTTATTTAGCACGCTCTGCTCTGTAGCCTAAATGGTTCAATTTTGACTTGAGAGATGTCGTTAGATTTGTCTTAATAGTGCGAGTGTGATACTGGGTAATATAAAATAGTTAAATTTAAAATGGCTGATTTCCGGCGCAAGCATGCGCCTTGAAATCGCGTGGTGGCAGAAAGTCGATTTATTAAAATATATAAGATATTTTTTCGATGCATATATTATTATTGTCATAATTTAATAGCTAACTACATGAGAGTTTTTAAAAAGATAAAAAGCGAAATTTTCTTAGACCTCTGAATAATATCTAAATTTCACTCAGATTGCCATATGATGTCTTGAATTCGCTACGACGATATGGCGGCAGATAAATGAACTTTGATCGTGACTTAGCTTATTCGCTGTTAACTTTGAAAGAGATAGACAAATTTTAATGAAAATGAGAGCGAGAGAATTAATTTAATTAGATAAATTCAGTTTAGGGCCTAAACTAGGTGACAAAACCCCTTCCAACCCATCGTCCACCTTTCGAGACCACCTGGGTGAATGGTTGAAAGTTTTTTTTTACTACCGTACGGCAATCAGTAAATATCACTAGGTGGTCTCGAGAGGTAGAGCGTCGGTGGCCTAGTGGCTAGGCCCGTTGACTTCCATTCCGAAGTTCGCGGGTTCAAACCTCGGCACGTACCAATGTGTTTTCGATTTTCGAATTCATATGTACGTTTATTCGACGCTCTTACGGTGAAGGAAAACATCGTGAGGAAACCTGCACACACCTGCGAAGAAATTCAAAGGTTGTGTGTGAAGTTGACCAACCCGCACTGGGCCAGCGTGGTCGACTAAGGCCTATTCACCCTGGTATCAGGGTAGGCTCGAGCCCCTCGGTGGGGACATATATGAGCTGTTAACGGTTAACGGGTCTCGAGAGGTGGACGGTGGATTGGAAGAGACAGAAACAGTTACAGTAAAAAAACACCGTATGGGTTTGAAGATTTCCAAAATTGTATTTAATAATAATGTGTACTTTAACAGACGTAAATGTGTACTTTAACGAATGTAGCGCTTCTACGAGGTGTACTTAATTATTAAAGGCCGATAAACACTTAAGTTTTTTATACATTTGCTAAAATATAAAGTCAAATATGTCTTTGACCACGTCGACCACATCGGACATAATTTCCTCTGCCTGTAACAAAAAGCGTAAAAAATTAAAAAATGCTGCTTTAGAGAGATACAAAAAATACAAATCGTAGAAAATCTTACCTTATGAGCGATCTTTGCGCAGAACTGAAATAAATAAAAATTAAATTATCTATCTTTATATAAATATAAAATAAAGTATCTTTGGCATTCAATAAAAAAATATAACACAGAGGAATACACTATATTAAAGTTAAAAGTAAGGATAGGTACTTTTGTCATTAGATCTAGTGATTCGAATCTAACGTTTTACTATATACCATATAGATTTTATAGTATATAACTATACGCTAAAGAGTCCAACCTAACTTTCGAGAGAGCCGATAAAGCTTCATTAATTGACTATGCGACTCATCATCATAATAATTTAAAATAGTACTCGTATAATCATGTTAGCTAAAAGATGTCCACTGCTGAACAAAAAAACTCCAGAACAATGCTTCAGGGTCGGCCCACTTTGTGGTGAATCTGCCCACGCTACAACTCCCAACACGTGGTAGCCATTCAATAGTAGATTGTATCATAAGGGAGCAAAATAATATTTTTACGGCGAGGGCGCTTTTTTGAATCCAGAGCGAAGTGAGGGATTCTAGAGGGATTCTTTAGTAGAATCCTGAACGTAGCGAGGGATTCAAAGTACGTCGCCAGAGCCAAAAATATATTTTGCGCCCGAGTGATACACTCTACTTTTCATCACCTACTATGAGAAAATAAAAGCGCCTCATATTTTATTGTAATATTATTATTTAATAAAACATAGAGTAACAACTAAATTGAAATTAAATAGTATCCTTTATTAAAACAACTAAAAACTTATATTTACATTTGAGACATTTTCGCAATTATGAAAATTTATTGTTACAGTTTTATTAGGAATAGAGATTGTTGTAGATTTTATATTCTGCGTGTTTGAAATGTCCGAATTTGGATCATTTTGAGGAAAATGTGACGGTGAATCTCATTCTTGCGTCAGTTCTAATGCTTTCAGGAGTTAATTCTATACTTTCACTGTCACTTAAAGAACTCATTTTTCAAAACAAAACAAAACAATGAATTTCTAACAATCCGTGAAAATTTACGAAAACGCGGGCTGTAGTTCGCGCTTTTTTAATTTGTTTTTTTTTTTCATTCATCCGGCGGCGTGACTATGGGCCGTCGTACCAGCCAGTCTTTATTCAAACAATATTTGCGTTCGATTTCTTTGGTGCTGAACACTAAGATGTTCCAAATTCAAAAAGTGCGCGGCAAAGATAATTGCGGCGCACTTATAAAGAGGATTAAAAACTCATTACTGCCCGCTAAAAGTTTCTTATAGAAAACACCACCTTTGGGTGCACATAAAGGCGAACCAAGTCGTCCTTTTCGAATAGATGGGATGAAAAAATCTTTCCGCGCCCCAAGAACAGTCGCTCCTGTGTGCAATCAGCCTCGTTTCACTTAAGTTTAGCGATTGTTTTGACTAGGTACGTGTTTGGTGAGTGGTTTAACTGCGATCAAGTGCTTTGTGACAATACATGAAATAAAATATCTTACCCCAGTTTCAGGTGCTGCGGTGGTCGTTGGAGCCGCCGTGGTCGTCGTGGCATTATCCGCACCCATCACGGCCACGACCCACGCCGCGACAATCATCACAAACACCTTACAAATCGCGCTTGCCATTAGACATTGAATGTTTAGAAAATGAAAACGACTTATTCTTTTATACGGCAGCTCGCTGAAAACCGAAACTAATGCTTTGTGGTGAATTTAACGTCGGGAAAATACTACGCTTTGGAATCTTCCGGAGTGTTACGTCATTGAGCTCAGTTATTGTCCTGATATGGTAAATTATGTTGTTGTTTTGTCCTCTCCGTGCGTCCAAAAACTTCTTCACTGAAAGGCTAACGTGTGGGTTTAGAGATTAATCTACCTGACAAACCCTGATGTCAGAATAACTAAATCGCCGCCTTCTGATAAGGCTCGTATGATGAGTACATCTATAGATGGTAGCCGGAACCAACGGCTTTGGGTCCTTTTTTTCGACAATCAGATGATTTCGTTCGTAATGTTCTAATCAATCTGAGAAAGTCTCCCAAAGTGATATTTATACGACTGGTCAAGTAAGACGCAGTCAAATATAATATTATATGTTTATGACCCTTGGTTTCTTTTTCTAACCTTATGCCTTTGCTTATATTAGAAGATTGCGTCTTGGTTTTTAATTAAAATAGACATCTTCTTAATTAGTTAGTAGTTATAATTCCTAGTCTATATTGTATACAAATCGTGTCATGATAACTTATGTTTGCCCAGTTAGATCATGTGTGAAATTCCCCTACATATCACTATCACTACATAGTATAAAACAAAGTCGCTTTCTCTGTCCCTATGTCCCTATGTCCCTATGTATGCTTAAATCTTTAAAACTACGCAACGGATTTAGATGCGATTTTTTTTAATAGATAGATTGATTCAAGAGGAAGGTTTATATGTATAATACATGCACAATATACTTAAGGATAACCCACAATAACCATTTTCCCGTGCGGAGCCGGGGCGGGTCGCTAGTTATATTATACAACTTGAACAACGACAACATAGAAGCAAACTATATTTTTTAGAACAAAACGAATGTACCTACCTATCGTTCTTTTTTCGATATTCGCGATACATTCAGATGCTATTGTCTATCATATTAATGCAGATGTTATTCCACGAAAGGAATTTATTTGAGAATGGGATTTATCTTTTTATTTAAAATGATTTATGTAGTGTTCTATGACAAACATAAATGCTTATTATACAAATTTTTGGCCAGGATTCAAGCCCACATCCCTGCGATGCAAATAAATTAACTCCTCTATATAAAAAGCCATTAATTAACCTGATGCACTTTTAATTTCTTTTCTTAATTGATTTATTCATATGACATCAAACGGGATAAAAGTGGCATGGAACTGTCAATTTATTTAAATTGCCTGCGGAATGAATACGGTTTATGAATAATTTAAAATATTATGCATACGAAGCTGAAATTACATCAACAGAGCAGAAAACAAAATAACACATGACTACTTTGATCATACATGAGGTATTAAGTGTGACTTGGATTATGTATGTATAGTGTATATATATTTATATACATGTATGCATATATCTGTTTAATTTAATAGCTACATTCTTATAGTATTTGCACAACCGCCTTTTCTTTTCCTTTGTACGGCTGGACACTCGCACTACGAAATCAGCCCCTACCTCTATGGAATACGGGCGCTCAAGGTCAACATGTGCTGCCCACTGTACGTCTTCTACTCTCGCCTAAAGGTTGCCTGGAAGAAATCGCTTAAAGCGATAAGGCCGCCATCAGCATAATTTATTTTCATGTTGTTTTATATGTAACATATTTTTGTGCAATTAAGAATATATTGATTTGGATTTTATAAATAAAAATATAACTTATTTAACTATTATAATATTACCTTTTTAAACAACAAACTAAAGAGCTCTCTATAGCCCGAATAGCTAAACTTAAGTGGTATTGGGTGGGATACATTAAACTGCCCATAGAACTCACGAACGGCCGTTTAGGTAAAAATATTGAAGACGTATAGAGGCAGTCCCACAATTATAAGAATTTAAGAATAATTTTACGGTGTCTCACATCATCATTAACAACTCATATATCACGACCCCTACCAAGGGACTCGAGCTTACCCTGAAATCAGGGTAAATAGGCCTAAGTCGACCACGCTAGCCCAGTGAGGGTTGTTCAACTTCACACACAACCCTTGTGTTACTTCTCAGGTATGTGCAGGTTTTCATAAGATGTTTTCCTTGGCCGTAGGAGCGCCATATACGTTCATATTAATTCAAAAATAGAAAACACATAGGTACATATATGCCTAGGCTTAAACCCGCGAACTTCCGAATGTATCTCTCAATGGGGATATAAACGTATATCTGTTAAAAAAAAAAACAGTTCTTGTGTTAATTTTTCTTATTTATTTAGAAACATACAAAAATTCACGATTAGATATCTACATTCATTAAAGCAAACTACATTTTAGTATCCCTGTTGTTGTTGTTATTGTAATTGTTGTTGTTGTTGTTGTGATTCTTGATGCGCAATAATCACTTCATGCCGAACATGCCTTTGAATAAGTCCCCAAAGGTTTTCTTAATCTGGAAAAATAATGGTTAAATCTATTATTTTAAACAAGAATGTATAAAGAAAGTCATTCCTACGCCTTTGCCAGAAGTCCTGTGATGATCTCTGATTAGGAAAGGGGCATCACTAGCAGTCTAAAATTTAGTTTAAAATGTTTAGAAAACCGAATTTTCTTCACTCCAGGTGAAGTCGTGAAAACCGCTGGATGCGGGCAGCGCAGTCGATCGTCGTGGAGATCTTTGCAAGAAGGTGGACGTCTTTCGGCTTAATTATAATGGTGATGACGAAAATTAATGGAAGTTTACTAACTTTCAAGTGCTTTAAACTTTGTAAATTTACTTGTATAGGTTTAAAATCGTAAAATTCGATATGTGACGTACTTAATATTAAGTTACTTAGACCAAGTTACAAACCCCTTTATGGAAATAAAAGCGTCTTTAAACGAGTATTATATGTATATATTTTTCATTATTGGATGGCGACTCGAGAAAAAAGTTTATAAAGGGTTGTGGGTGATTAGCAAATAGTAGGACCCTTTTGCGTATTTTGAACAAAAGTTGTTTGTATAAAAATAAATAAAGTTTACACTTACATCTTTAATCACCGTTAGGCAAACCTGAAATGATAAAAAGTTAAGATTTATAGGTTTTCTAATAATTAGAAAAGAAGGTTAAATTAGTTGGAACTTAAGAGGGGCAGATAAAAACTAAGTTTAACAGTTAACTAGAAGAAACAAAAAAACTATTAGGTATGTTAATTCAGGCTACATCGAGTATCTTCATACCAAACCCCTCAATCCTTTTAGTAGTTTAGGGTTCAAACAAATTTTATGTAAACATCAAAATATTCAAATATAATTTTCACGTTTATAGTAAAGTAATAAACAATGTTACAGGAACAGTCACAATAAGATCTCAAAATATAATGAATCTTGGAGATAAAGGAGCGTGAAATTGAATGTTGCCCAAAATCTGACCTAAATTGGTTGGTTAGAAAGTGTGAAAATCTATAAAAAAATTGATTTTGAAAATTTAATTTGATTTCTCAATGTTAACTTTAATAGCAGGTTTTAATCCTTGATTAAAGACCACAATGGAGAATTGTAGCTTTTTTCGAAATCGCTTTTTAATCATGCTTTTCTAGAAACCTAACAATTCCTTAAAAAAACAAAACCCAATATTACTTAAGCAAGCCCTTTTAATAATAACATTACATCAGCACGTAATAGATGAAAAAAAGTTTGATAAGGATTCGGCATATATGGGCCCTCACCCCGAATTTACCCGGCGCGGGCGTCGTCGTGGACGGCGCCGGAGTCGTCGTCGTCTCGTTATCGGCAGCCGACGCCAGTACCAACATGACGGCAACCAGCAACAACAGAGTCAAAACCGCACGCTCCATCTTCAACCAAAATCTGAATGTACAAAATATTTACTTAACCTCCTTTTATACGCAACCCTCATGAGCGTAACTAATGCGTTCTCTTTCTGTGACTGAAGCGACGCGACAGTTTGTATTTAGGTGTGTCAGAATTGAAATGTACGTGTTTTGGTTTTCAGCTGTTTTCAGTAAGCATTAAAGGTCGAACTATTTACCTTAAAGTTACGAAATTATTTTTAGTTCTTTATGTTAAAATCTCCTTGAATTACGAATAAATTTTGCGCTTACTAAGATTTAAAATAAATATGTAATACCCATCAAAAGAATGTGTACTTATTACGTGTTTGTAAAAGTTGTCAATGTTATAAAAAAGTATGCCGAAGCTCACGAAAAAAGACTTCACCATCACGTGAACATTGAGGCTATCCAGCTCCTCGATACCACGGATATAGTGAGAAGACTGAAAAGGACAAAACCCTTTGAGTTAGTTTAGTGAACGCTAAGAAAATATAGTGCAACCAGTGCTTACTTACAAAGTCACACGAACAAAGTGTCTTCCCCTTAATAGAGACAATAAGAAAAGTGTTAATGGACACGTTCTTGCATAATATCTATTTAGCAAATTAAGTTACAGTAAAATTACTTATTAGTCTTAGGCTAGATTGTAATATCTTTGAAGAACCTGATACGGTTCTTTATTAAAAAAAAAAAAAAAAAAAAAAAATTACGTGTTTGTTAAATTGTTCTAAAAAATATTCAGATAGATACAAACAACGTGTTGTTTTCACGAAGATTTGCATTGTGCGTCAATTACCTAACTATTAACCTACTCCTTATTCGGTTAACATTATTTTAGTAGCGCAGTGTACAAAAAATGTAAATAAAAATAATGAAATAACAATAGCGGATCTGGATGTACCTAAATACATTTTATAATTATGGCGTGGGTTTCCAAGATCATACTATAATGGTCATGATAAACCCAAAATCTATTTAACTTTTGCTGTATTGGCAAGCTTTACCGGTTTATAGTCTTCTTCTGTCGAGTCGATGGTAATTATCCCTGCTGTCTATATTTATATTTTCCCCGCCCAGAACTCTGCTACCTGGACCGCAGCCTCGGTAGCCGTCAAGAGGTCCTCGAATGTGCAGCTGTTGGGGCACGCGGGGCATTGCAGTAGATGGTCCATGGTCTGATGGTTTATAGTTATAGACGAATAATTTAAATAAATGCGTAAAATTTCATGCAGTTTCTAAAAAGATGCGTTGAGTTGTAAAATCCAAGCAAAACGGGTATTTATGTGGTATTCCCGCACGGATGCACTCCGCGAGTTATATGCAAATAGCTCTAGAGCCCGCACTATGCGAGCTGAACTGACGTCATCGCATATTTTATACATGCGCATGTCAGTTCGTTTGATTGCATACAAAATCTACGAACTCGCGCTAAAGTAAGCTGGAGTGTAAATTTGTTCAAGCCAGTGGGTGTTTAGATAATTCTAATTTTATAGCATAAAGCTATTAAATTTTATAAAATCGCTTTACTCCAATAACAAATATTATATCAACAAGGTACCTACCTGAAACATGTAAACGCTTTTCCGTAAATTAAATATTTAATTAAGTACCTAATATTTACAATAATGTTTTGCTTTTAGCTATGTTATTAAATCCAGTTTCCTTCATTGTGATCCTTCTGGTGCTTCAATTGCCATCATTTCTAAGCTTCTATCTCTTGTCTCGCGAGGATCCCACTCAATTTGTAACTGTAACACCGGCCGAGATGGTGTCGACGATAATACCAGCGGACGAGGAGAAGGGTGATGCGGTAGAGCATATTTCAGCTTGTCCCAGAACCACGGATCATCCCAACGCACATAGGTATTAAGACGCAAATAAGATCGCAATTCTGGCGCCAATTTCTCCTTTTCCAACACGTCATCCAAAATCATCATCACTACTCTCACCCTTCCATCCGCTAAACCATTCACGTGTGCAGTCTGAAACTCCAGACGCCCCCACGAGGAGTGCACAAAGTTTTTGGACATGACAATGAGAGTTCTCCGAGACTGTAGGACAGATTTCGTAATCTGTGACGGAATCATTTCACCAGGACACCAATCTCTTAAATGTATACAGACGGAATAGTCGCGATCTAGTGTTGGAAGTAGTTCTCCGAGTACGAACTCAGTATCCTCATGGCAGAAGGAAACAAAAACATCGTATTGTCTGTCAGTGTCCAACTCTTCTTCAGTTATGCAGCAAAGGCACCAGCCACGAGCGTATAGAAATATTTTAATCTGGCTTCGCTTGTAGTACAACACAAAGGCCAGGATGAAACCAGCGGCAATCAAACACAACATTCCCAGAACAGCGATGAGGATAGTCTCTCGGTTCTCTATAAGGGCTTTATGATAATCTCGGGATGCACAGAGTTGTGAAACATCAACGTTCGCTAGTTTGTTGCCTGATACTGCACAGGTTATTCCTGAATAGTCTTCGATCTGGAAAATAATAATTTAGATATTAGGTATAAATATAGTTGATGAATATTTTTATGCTGTATGGTTAATATAGGGGCAGACCAAGAAGAGCATTCATACAACAAATAATAGAAAAGTTACAGGATGGGTTGTATGAGCAGATCAAACAATTGAGAAAAAGATGCTTGGCGAATATTCTACTGATAGAAGTACAGCCCTTTCAGAGAGAGATGGTTGGTTATTCTCATTAAATTTAAAAGTTAACAAAAATGTGAAAAGAGTATTATTTTTACTTGGAGATATTTTTTATAAGGTTCTAGAATAGATCTCCCTCACCTGTTGGCTTTTGTTTTGAAGAGTCTTTATAAGCAGCTCGTTATCGCACGAGCACAATACGTAGTTCCCTGCAAGGCGCACGCGCCGCGATGGCTGCGCGAACAGCTCGCTGGCTTTGCTCGCACCCGCGTGCCAAATGTTGTTGCCGGATAAATCCATCCACTGGAGAGTAAGAAAGATATAAAATACTTGTTTTCTGCCCCGCGCCTCAGCTGTTTTTCACTCGGATATAAGGGATTTTCCCGCGGTAAAAGTTAGCCTACGTGTTATTTTAATGTATAAGCTATTATTAATTGTAAAGTATAATTAAAATTCATTGCTTGAAAGAGTACCAAAAAACATCCATCCATCCATCCTCACAAACTTTCGCGTTTATAATATTAATAGGATGGTAGGATAGCAGACAGCAAACCATTATTTTATGGATTTGGCTATCAGAGCTGCTACGCTTTTGTGATGGTAATAGGTGAGGTATAGTAGGGACTACTATTTGGTATTCTGTGGGTATAGGTGAGCTTTTACAAAATTTGCTATTGTCATAATCATAAAACAGATTTTTTATATGGTTTTTAGATTATTCAGGTGGTTTAGTCTAAATGTCCTTATGAAATTTGGAAAAGCTAACTTTTTTTTCGCTCTATAGCAACCCACATGCGATCGACACCCGGGACTTACATACTACCAAAGCTGAAATCAATTCAGACGCCTTCAAGCAGATTACGAGTACTATCAAAATTGATGCATGAAAAGTACATCCTTACTAATAAATAATTTGGCAAGTGATCAGGGAGCGCAGTGATATTGTTCTTCGGTGCGATTAATGTCGTAAAATTTGGCATCTGCAGCAGTGAAGTCGGAAAACCCTGCAGATTCGCATCGCGGCAGTCCACAGTTATACCATTGATACCCTCTCGACAGCAAACACAAGTGCTATTGCAGCTTACTCTGAAACAAAACAATAGAGAATGTGCATCTTGAATATTTTTGTTGCTTCACCAACAGAGCAAAGACATTGTTTAAATACATTGGTCGAATTAATCACGTTAAATGCATAAATGCCCATTTCATACTTGGTGTTCTTTTTTTTTAATTGACATATTCTTGAGTCGAAAAAGTACGACGGATCAAGCTTCACCGGAATTGCGGGAGAGCGGAAGACTCTACCCCAAAGTAGTCATGTACCAACGGCCCAATCAGTTCAGCGTTCTTATTTTACTGATAGTGCGTGAACTTTAATTTTCAGCTGCTCCTGACGGCTCGCCAAGGTTCTAGTGAACCGCAGGCGCGACAATACTATAAAACAATCCTTTTTCTATAACGGGTATGGACTTTGACAAAAGATACCTATCAGTGAACCAACTATACTCCAGTTGTCTACGACATTGATAACGACAGGTGGTCGTCTACTATATTCGCCAGAAAAACCAACCAATAAATACGACCGATTCTCGAATTAAAAACGTATTCGGGACAAAACAGCATGTTGCGTTTATTCAATACCTGTCACAGTCTATCCACTCGCATGATAACTCTGCAGGTGCACGGTAGTCTTCGCACATCACACCTGGAGCGGTCACCAACCCCGCCCGTATAGCCCTTGAGAACCACCACGATGGGCCAATGCAATCACATTTTACCAACTGCTTGAATCCAACTAAGGTCAAATTTGATTTCTGAAAGGTTTTCACTTAGAGTATAAATAAAAAGAAATGTGGGAGGCATAGGGCGCGCCTTATCAATTATGAACCGTAAGCACGGGTATGAACAGTCCGAATATCTTCAGCGCGTTCGTTTAGTAGCAAATGGTTATCGGAGATGATTGTTTCTCCCGGTGAAAATAAGTAATTAATTATGAGAACATTGTGAAATGTGCAGTTATAAGTTGCAAACATGACTCTCCAACAAACAAAACAACAAACAAACCCAAACAAACAAACCTCGGAACAAATCCAAAAAGAAAAATGCTAGTGATTTCACCACCCATAAAACATCCTGCTTATACATACTATAGTTTATAGTAACGATAAAGTGACATGACAGAATCTATTTATAGGTCATTTCATTCATAAGTAGTACTGGTTATCATTAAAGTATGCAGTAAGAAACCATAAAAATGTTTTAAAATTGGTGAGCTTCATAAGATTCTACCGTGAATTTTATGTTTGTCTTTGGTCCACACCACCTACTCGTAATTTACCTAGCATTGGGTTTTGTAATTGAGATGAAATAAGTTTTAAATTATGCACAAACTTTACATGTTCTAAATATAAATAATCAATATGGTTACGGATAATTTATAGTTGACGAAGGCAAGATGTGTACGAATATTTAAGAATTAGCTGTCCGCCCGCTTCCAATTTCTACTCAGTATTCTTTCCTTTGCACATCCGGCCTAATAAATTTATAGTATGGCCTCGGCACTACTGGACTTTCTTTGTGAGGAGGGCGAGGTCAACCCCACAGAATACAATACAATACAATATAGGTACTTTATTGACAAAAGACACAGAAATCAATACAGAATAAAACAGAAGAGTCAAAAGGCGGCCTTATTGCTAAGGTAGCAATTTCTACCAGGCAACCTTTAGGTATGGAAAAAGTGTAGGTTGGTGGTCTAAACAGAGTACCTAGGTAAACTGATTAACTAACTTAACTAGATATAAAATCTTTAAAGTATACATTATATTACACGACTAGCTATGAATATATGTATAATAAAAATAAAATAATACATACTATCATTATGATTTAGATGGAAATTCAATGGAAAAGATCAGGAGACAAGACTGAGGTAGTGCGCTTTTACGCGCATTTTAAAAGACTCGGGAGAAGGGGCATGTCGGACTTACTCAAGAAGATCATACCATAAACGTATGGCTTGTACAGCAAAGGAGTTGGTGTAAAATTTTGAAGAATGAGAGGTTATGTCAAGTGACAGGTTGTTACATGAACGAAGATTGCGGTCTAGGGTGTCAGAGCGAAATATGAAAATATCTTTAAGATAAGAAGGAGAATTGGGTAAGAAGAGAACAAAGTATAGAAGAGAGAGAATGTGTCAGTTCCTTCGGTGACGAATGGGCAGCCATTGAAATTTTGAGCGATAGCTAGAGATATGATCAAATTTACGCAGACCAAATATGAAGCGTATTATAATGTGTGTGTCCTACACTGAAAGTAAAACATACATAAACGGCACGTAAACTGTTTATTAGATTTAAACACTATAGCACATCACAATAAAATAATCGGGATGATAAACTAAACCCGAAAAGTAAGTTCCTGGAGTGTTTTTTAAACAGCTCCCCAGGAAGAATCCGACAAAAACTGACTGAAACTATCAAAATCAATCAATTCTAAATTGATTCAAATTTCGAACTAACACGCGGCCAGTATTAAAAGTAAAAGAGATGGCATAACCGATGCCACAGTATACAGAGATTTTGTAAGCTCCAGCTCTCCAGCTTGTTTACAAGCTCAGCAGACCAATCAGGAAAACATGCAACAGCATAGTCTATTAAAGGTAGGAGAAGGGATTGAGCAACGGAAATTTTGGTTCACGTCGGCAATAGGTTCCTAAAACGTTTAAGTGAACTATACGCAGCAAACATCCTCCTGCTGACTTCAGATATATGAGGCGTCCATGAAAGGGTACTATCAAATATAACCCCAAGATTTTTAACCTTGTCACTAAACGGAATTTGAACGCCGTCGAAAATGACTGGTGGTAACGCCCTCAAATTGGTTCGCGCCAGGTACCAGTGACTTCCCAAGATAATATTCTGCGACTTCGCAGGATTCACTTTAAGCCCATGTGAGAAGCTCCAATCGGAGATGCACAACAGTAGCTATTGCATCCGTTAACTGAGAAAAGGGAGCCTGTGTGTATATCTGTAAATCGTCTGCAATTTCTACTGAATAGTCTTGCCTCAACTCCGCAACTAGCAGCAGAGACCCCTCAACCCCCTACCACCCAATGTCTACTCAATAGTTTGCCCCTGCACAACTGGGTTTTCTTCGTAAGAGGGCAAAGCACCCCTGAAATCCCCGAACCCAATTTCTATTTAATAGTTTTGCTCCTGCACAACTGGGCTTTCTCTATCGCCTTTGCCCCCCTCAACCCCTCAGCGCCCAACTTTCACTCAAAAGTCTTGTCCCTACACAACCGGGCTAATAAATTAATAGTAAGTATTGCCTCTGCACTGCTGGACTTTCTTTGTGAGGAGAGCAAGACCAACCCCCCAGAATCCAACTTCTACTGAATAGTCTTGCCTCAGCCCCGCAAATATCTCAAATCAAAACCACCCAATTTCTTATAAAAAAAATTGCCGATGCACAACTGGGTTTTCTTCGTAAGAGGGCATAGCCCCGCACCCATTTTCTACTAAATAGTTTTGCTCCAGCACAACTGGGCTTTCTCGATTGGCTTCGCCCCCCTCAACCCAACTCAAATGTTTGTCGCGCGAGAAACCCGCCATATTGAAATATCCTCCAATAGGATAAGAGAATACGCGCGACAAAATTATGTCTGTCACGTGTGGACCAGGCATGTTAGAGGGGATGGTATGGTGAAATTATCGATCCCATTAGGCGTCCAGCCGTCATTATATTATATTATATTATGTAACGTTGAAAAATCTTTTTCTGCTCGACTTTTAAGTCGGTAAGTATTCTCTGATCTCCCGCCTCGAGTATATTATATTATATTATATTATATTTATATTATATTATATTATATTATATTATATTATATTATATTATATTATATTATATTATATTATATTATATTATATTATATTATATTATATTATATTATATTATATTATATTATATTATATTATATTATATTATATTATATTATATTATATTATATTATATTATATTATATTATATATTCTTAACTCAGGCAAGCAGTTGAAACAACTGATATGTGCCTGTATCCAGTTACAGGCACATATGATTACTTTTAAAACCGCAAAGAAATTGTATTTTTTATATAAATAAAAATATATAGATGTTTTTTTTTTATTCCAAAAAGCCACTATATAGCAAATTTCATTATAATAGGATTCTTCATGTTTGAAAACTTTGAACATTACCTTTTTTAACCTGTTTCCCGTAGGAATGAGATATTTTCCCGGGGTAAAAGCTATCCAAGATAGTGACCAGGGATGTAAAGAACCACCATACAAAATTTCATTCAAAGCGTTCCAATAGTTTCGGAAAAAACTTAGAACTTTTACGCTATCAACCCGTTTCCCGTAGGAATGAAATATTTTCCCGGGGTTAAAACTATCTAAGATGTTGAACAGGGATAAAAAGAACCACCATGAAATTCGGAGATTAGCTCGTACAAACGGGTTCCCTACCCAAGATCGAATAGCAATATATCGACTGTCGTTTGATCGATGACAGTTAATCGAAAGCTTGATAGGTCGATGGTTCATTAGAACGAAGGGTAATTAATCGAAAAGTCAATAGATCGATGGTTCATTAGATCGAACGAGAAATAATCGAAAGCTTGATAGGTCGATGGTTCATTAGAACGAACAGACAAACAGACAGAGAAACAAAAAAAAATATATTTTCTTATGTTGTATTTTACTTCTTACATCCTCCTGACTCGGATTTCATCTTTTCTTTTCTATGTACAGACATTTGACCTCTACAGTTTTATATATATATAGATTACTTTAAGTGTTCTTTTTTGGTTACCTTATTAGAAAATTCACTCAAAGCTACGTAGTCATCTCTAGTGAACTGAAAACTAGAAACCTGTCCATGGTTCCTCAGATCCACGAATACTTGAGGGGATCGCGTAGAAAACAATTCTTTGACCTGAAAATTTATTAACATAATAATATAATATAATATAAATATCACTTGTTAGTCTTTCTATAGTTTGTTTAGAACATTGCAGGCCAAGTCGTCAAATTGTCCGAAAATAAAAGTAAGCTCGTGCTGCGGAGGCATGTAAAATACGTTGTCTGTCTCGGTTACTATCTACGGATGTTTAGTCTAGTTTTATTTATCACATACTACAAGATTAGGTATCGTTTTTACAATGGTATAAAATAATATATCCGTAGTATGATCGTCAATATGTATAAAAACAAAGTTTAAAAGAGTAATACTCGTAGATCATATAATTTAATGTCAGGAATAATAAAAATACGTATGTCAAAATAAAAAAATATATCATAATGGTAATTGATGTCAATACATAGAGATGATCATAATATTTGTATTCAGAAAACCAATACAGAATTATTAAATGATAATAAAAATAAATTTACAATAATATCTAAAAATAAATGTCAAAAGTAAAGTTTAGAACTACCTATATTATTTTTTTACAATTTTTGACATAAACTTTTGTACCTACTCATTTACTGAGTACAAAAGGTTTTCCAATATGTAGTCTCAATTATTGGGGGGCTCAATAACTCTTACACCAGGATTCGTGAGGTACGTTAGCCTCGAAAACCACACAAGAAGTAAGCAATAGTCAATTACTATTTTCAAATTGCAACAATCTATAGATGAATACATGAAGGAAATCTGTCGATAATAGGGACAAAGTGAAAGTAGACCTAATATAACGTACTCACCTGTAATTTGAAACCAGAAGACAAATGTAAATCATTAAAATCAAGCCCAACTTTTAAATCAAGCCCAATTTCTGTTAATTTAGGCGCTATGATTCGCTTATTAAAGCAGAGTCGCGACGAGTTAGTTTTGAAGAGCCACAAGTACTGCAGTGATGGAAACTTTACTACAAATAAAACGTCTTTTAACAAAAGAAAGGAAACTGTAGACAAGAGATAAATTATCCGTTTTCATCTTAATTTTTAATTACTTAATCATAGTGTCGTTGTCCCCTTAAAGGTATATGGTCACAGGGGACAACGGGACATCATTTTAAATAATTTAATCACACTGTCTGCCCTGTATAGGGTACAGGTCCCCTGTACAGGGGACAAGGGCGCAGGGGACAACGGGACTAAACGAAGATAATATTATAAAAGTTTTATTATTATTATCATCAAGTATTCTCATATTATTACAATACAATACAATATAATATTCTTTAATGACACCAAAAATAAACATTACAAAAGAAACATTTTAAACAAATACAAGAGTCAAAAGGCGGCCTTATTGCTAAGGTAGCAATCTCTGCCAGGCAACCTTTAAGTTGGAGATAGCGCACAGAAAAGATAAGAGCGGGTTGAGGCTATTCAATAATGTAATAAATAAATAAAAAATTACGTGCATTGAAAGCCGATAAGTCGAAGATCATGTTCAGATTTTCCCTGTAAATTATTATGGCTGAGCTAATGATGATGATGATTATATAATAATTAGATTAGATTAGATTATAGAATAAAGCCAGTGCAAAGATTGTTAATAAATTTTTGCACAGAGATAGCCGAAGAGTGAACGCAACAAACACGGTACACACAACCCGCCCTACCTTATCTGTACGCTATTTTCTACCTAAAGGTTGCCTGGAAAAGAGTGCTACCCTAACAATAAGGCTGCGTTTTGGCTCTTGTAATAGTTTTATTTAAATTGTTTTCTTGTGTTCTATTAATATTGTGGTGTCAATAAAGTATATCCTTAGAATCGTATTGTATATTGTATTGTTTTGTGACATAGTCTACTTTTCACCACAGGAAAATACCATTCCCACTGAAAGAATAGAAAAACAATTTATATGATATTTATTAATAACTACCTGTCTTCCATGCAGTTTCCAGTAGGAATGAGATATTTTCCCGCGGTTAAAACTATCTAAGATGTTGACTAGGGATATAAGGTACCACCATACAGAATTCCATATAAATCGGTCCAACAGTTTCGGAGATTAGCCCGTACAAAGAGACAAACGGAGAAACAAAAAAAAATGAAAAAAGTCGGTATCGGTAATCGGTTCTATATCACTTCTTAAATCCCCCTGACTCGGTTTTTAGCAAACTTTTCCATGTATATTATTTTTGACTTCTACAGTTATATTATATAGATTTACCTGTTGAGAAGTTTCCCGGTGCACACAATTCGAACCTTGTGCCGGAAAGGGATAAAGACTCAATAGTCAGCTTGGAGAGGTGCCACACTAGGGTCGACGACACGATCGACGAAACATTAGCAGGTGAATCCAGGTCTACGCTTAAGTGGAAATATTTGAAGCGGATTTTACTGTAACAATAGATATAAAGTAAAAATTTAATCGCAAATTTAAACAAGATAATGTGGTGTGCTTTTATTTGACCTCGTAGCCTCGTGGTAGCTCGCCAGCCTTGCATCGAAGCACAGAGTCACGGATTCGATTTCTGCCCAGTGTAAACATGTGTCTGACTAGTCTGGGGTCAGATGCCTGTGTGCGGTGTTATTAAAATATTTTTTATTATACAGGGTTACTTTTTAATCAGTGCACATATTTTGTGTACACAGTCAGTATCGTTGCTAGATCACATGAGACGAAAAAAAATTATTATCTTTATTTTTTTTTACAAATTATGACACTATTTTTAACCCGTTTAGGGAACGAATTTCAAAAAACGCCAGAATACGTGTCCAATTAATTATGCCAATGAGTGTTTATACGAAGTATCAAGAAAATTGGCGCGTATTAAATTTCTTCCCATACAAAATTTGATACCAATTTTATGCATAAAATGGCGATTTTTTTTATGAAACGTGATAAAATAAACATATACGGGTATTTTTATTTTCCCTAATCTATGCCTACCTAAAATTTGTTCACTGATTAAAAAATAAACCTGTATACCACAACAGTAGTAATCAAGTGCGATACAATTTTCGGGAGAGTCGAAGGTTGATGACTCGAGTAGTAATTTTTAAATTCACTGTACCATAAGACAGCAAAAACAAACTTATGACGTCATAATTTGTTTAGAATATTACAAGATTTTAATGGGAGCCATAAGTGGTGTATGTAAGAGCCAAGTCGATTAATGTTGTAGTCCGGTATGTAATTAATCCTAACCTAGCCTACTAATAAATTGTAACTACTATCCTGGACTCACGGTCCAAATTGTACCCCCCCAAAGTTAACTTTATTTTTCGCCCCATAAAATAAACACTTAAAAACCTACTACGTAATGTTTATAACGAAGATTGTGATCTTACTTTTATATTGCCAGTGATACGTCTAGTGGAAAGACTCTACCTTATGAACCGCATGAGAGTAACCCTGATTCTTTTAGTGAGAATTTCGTTAGTCCTAGCTTCCTAGCCTATCTTGTAACCTGAGTATGTCCAACTGAGAATAAGGAGATTTAAATAGACAACATACAACTGAAACCAACCTCATATAAAATCTACCAACTCAATCTAACTTCTAGAATTTATATATAGATAGATAGATATGTTTATAAAAATATTGTGGGAGGTAAAGAAGAATAAGGGCCCCATTCAACGCCCATATTCGAGGATCCGCCTTAGCTCACTTGGTGTTGAATTGAATTGTTTCCATATCAGCGATTCCATTTGTACAGAAAGATTTGATAAATGTTTTGAATCTTATAACATTAATAAATAAATTGATTCAATGTTTATTTATTACTTAGCCAAAAGTTAATGGAATATTTGAGTTACTCTATAATTAATTTTTTATTTTTGGTCTTTGACGGAAGCTCAAAAGTCCAGACCCGCGGTTTGCCAGAGAGCCATGGAGCGCAGTATGTTGGGCCTGAAACTGATCGACAGGGTCAGGAACACTATACTGCGCTCTAAAACACAGATTGCTGATGTGACCTACGTTTCCGCCAAACAGAAGTGGGATTGGGCCGGCCACGTCTGCCGCATGCCACAGATATATTGTGGGCAAAACCCCCTACGCAGTGGAGTGGATGCCACCAATTGAGACAAAGCGACGCGGCAGACCCAGACGACGATGGCGAGACGAGCTAGACGCCTTCAGCGAGACATGGCAGGAAGAGGCACGGGAAAGGGAGTCATGGAGAGAGCGGAGAGAGGCCTTTGCCCAGCAGTGGGACACGTATGGCTAATTAAGATAAGATACCCAGGTTGGTTCCGTTACAGTTATTAGTACGAAAATAAGATTCCTGAAACTGTCAGCGAATGATTCCGGTCCGGTCTCTCCCAAAAAATATATATAATAATTAAAAAGTGACATGGAAACTGGATGAAAGCTTCTGACGACGCTATTCGTGTAACTCATGGTCTAAGAAAACAAGGTCTTCCATTCGGACCACGTGACTAACACAAGTCTACGTCATTTTGCGCTGTTCATCCTTGTCGAATGCGTGTTACTAGACAAGGATGAACAGCGCAAAATGACGTAGCCTTTTGTCAGTCACGTGGTCCGAATGGAAGACCTCGTTTTCTTAGACCATGGTGTCTGTTTTCTGTCGACTTGAAAATAAGTCGAAGAAGATGAACACTGGAAAGCTCAGTACAAAATCCCTGCCAGATAATAAGGAACTCTATGGATATGTCACGACGAACTATAACTGATCTTACCTGATGGACGAGAAATAAGGATATTGCAAGATGCGAGTCAGATTTCGAACCGATACTAGACGCAGACTTTTCATTGACGAACAACTTTGAGCAATTTGATTTATTTCAAGTATAGTTAGTTCGTGTAGCTCCATCTCGTAAATTCGTGAACAATTGACCAGCCAGTTGGGTGGGATTGTCAATATGGTAGAATCATGCTTTTGCGACTCCTTAATATATAAGTATTCTAGTTGAGAACAGTTGTGCCAATTCCCGTAGGAGGTCATATCTGAAATTTTATAGTATTAAAATTACGTTAAATCTTCAAAAACCAATAGTACAGGCTCTGCCTAGTTTCAGGTCAGATGGTCGTTTGTGAGATGACCCCACATATTCATTTATTTTATTTATACAACACAAATCTATCAATCCGATTCTACCCAACGTCCAATTCCGCAAACGTCCACTTCCCTCAACAACCAGATCTTTTATCGACCATTTACTCGAACGGCCATCAGAACAGACCGTTTCCTCGAAGGGCCACATCCCCGAACGGCCACCAACCATTTCCTCGAAGGGTGGTTATTGCATCGTATTGAATGTAAGTAATGGAAAGAATACACATAACAATATCAAACTTGATGTAAAAAGTACTTTAAAATCTTAGCATAATAGTGCTTAAATTTACATACTTACCAATAAGTTCTAATTTTTTTAGGGTAGATGTGACATTATGTAGAACAGACCAATCGACGTTATTAATGGTGAGTGAAGAAACATTGTGGAGCATGCGCCCTGGGTCAAACTCCTTCGGTACTACTTCTTTGTCGGTCTTACATACGTCTACCCGCGTCCCTCTGTAACTGGTGCTTATTTGTAATAGACGGCTCTTGTATACATATATGTCATCTCCAACTAAAAAAAAAAGCGGAATAAATAATGAGGCCCAGCGTAAGCAGACTTACAAAGGTGGATCGTTGATTTTTACAGCCCCGTTGCCTAGTCGATAGTGCGCCTGCCTTCACAGAGCAAACATTTGTGTAATGAGCATTTGAGTTTGTCCTATGTGGATGTTGTATATTTTACTATAACTTACTTATTATATATTTTAAGTATTGATTTGATATATTTATTATTGCAATTGTAATTGCTTTATTACATTTTACATGTGTATGTAAATCAGCTATCATATGTTTAGTACAAGCTCTGCCTATTTTGGGATCAGATGGCCTTGGGACTTCCCACAAATTTATCCATTTGCGAAGTCACTGATCGTCAGCCCAAGACTTGTTTTAGTGGAAATTTAATAGAAGCTTTTGCCCAACAGTCGTGGATGTTTTTCGACTGAAGTGATAAATGTCGGAGATTCGTAAAATATAACTCGGTGATAAATGCTCATTTGTAATTGTAAACATTAGCGTTGGCATTTTGGATTGAAACTTTATTACGACTACGTAATATTGAGCAAAATTTGGGATTTTCAACTGCCGTACTCCGAAACATTATTTTTCACTGTCCTGTCATGTCCTGGTTGGAATCTTATGAGGTAAGCTAAGGTTTTCTGCAATGGTAGCTCGGTCCGAAAGGGAACAAACAATTCTGACTTACTTTATTTTCTTTTTGTGTTTAATTGTAACAAACGTTACTCTATTAAACTCTTATAGCCTCGTAAGGCCCAACCTAATTTTAGGTCAGTTTAGGTGACGACCCAATGTACTAATAATAGGTTCAAGTGCTTCCGGCCCAGAACTTTGATTTGCGAAAAGAGTCTTTCAATGTATTGCTATTGATATCATTCTTTCATGAGCTATGTTTAGTGCCTAAAGCTGACTATTCCATATGAAAAAGACGTCGAAATCGTATGTACTTTTTTAAGCACTCCGGGACATAGTAAAATAAAAATTTACTAAATACATTAGTTATAAATACCTATAATTTTGTTTTAACTTGTTTTTATTTACATTATTTACTTGATTGTTTAGGCATTAAAAAAATCAACAGTAACTAATATACTTCTCATCAAAAAAATCGAAACACTTCCGTACTAAGTTTGTTTGCAAGGTGTTTCGATTTTTTTGATGAGAAGTGTATTTTTCAAAATCAGTATAATATCTAGGAAACAAAGCCAATTGCTTGCAATTATTAGGAGCAATGATAACGAGAGCGTCGGTGGCCAAGTGGGTAGAGCCGTTGGCTTCCATTCGAAAGTTCGCGGGTTTGTACCTCGGCAGTCGGCACGTACCAATGTGTTTTTGATTTTCGAATTCATATATCCGTTTATTCGACGCTCTTACGGTGGAGGAAAACATCGTGAGGAAACCTGCACACATCTGCGAAGTAATTCAACTGTTGTGTGTGAAGTGGACCAACCCGCACTGGGCCAGCGTGGCTATCTTAGGCCTATACACCCTGATTTTAGGGTAGACTCGAGCCCCTCGGTGGGGACATTTATGAGCTGTTGATGATGATGAGAACCCAACGACCTTATTTTGGGACGAAAGTTTTCTGCTTCGTGTAGTATTTTACTAAAAATAGTATACGAAAAAATTTGCGCGTACTGGCAAAATATAGCATTTCAATAACCATTTACAGTAAAATGCATCATTCGTAATGCAATGATTGCGCGGATAAACAAGGATTTAATGACCTACTTTTAGCTAGGACCCCGTTCCACACAGTTGCCACGTGAAAAAAGCCAGTTTATTTGTCCTATCTGTCAAAACTGCCAATGAGAAGTTCGGATACGTTCAATGGTTTGCAATTTTTTATAGGTGAATTGGAGTTGGCGGGACTATTTGAAGTGTGAAATGGGTTACAATATTATGTCATAATTTTAGAACGCTGGGCCGCAAATTTTTCTTTTAGATAAACATCTTGGGTGGGCCGGAGCAGCAAAGTATTTTTTTCTAAAAATAGGACGCTTGGGCCTTACGAGGATAGGTATGTTTTAAATTCCAAACTCAAAATATTTATCTAAGCGACGGTTATTTGGGTTCATCCATGATTTTATTCGACGCAAGATATAATATGATTGCATCGGAAATAAGCGATTCGTCGCAGACCTGGTACGCAGCATGGTCTAAGAAAACAAGGTCTAACCGTTAGACCACGTGACTGACACAAGCCTACGTCATTTTGCGCTGTTCATCCTTGTCTATTACACGCATTCGACAAGGATGAATAGGCAAAATGACGTAGAAATGACGTAGGCTCGTGTCAGTCACGTGGTCTAGTGGTTAGACCTTGTTTTCTTAGACCATGGTACGCAGCAAGACTGACCGTTCAAAAGAGACAAACCAACATGGCCGTCCACGCTATTGTCAAGCCAAACGTCACCAAAGACACGACACGCTCCGCTAGAGTGCCAGCTACCAAGGAGTTGTCACTCTCTCCAATAAAAGGCGGCGCAGTATAACGCGCCGTCACGGCCGGACTGACATTCGACCGTCCTCGGTCGTTAATTTGTTAATACTAACCTGAGTACGAAGATAAATCCACATCACCGTTTGACCCGATCGCCCACTCTGACAATCAAAATAACAGTTATTGTTTCTAACATAACAAGTACACAAGCACTACTCGTCAAAATTGTCAAGTCAACATAATTATTAAGTCATCGACGGAGTCATTGTCTTCATGTAGTGGGTAGAATATTACTAATCGTATTGTGTTGTCTTCTTTGTTTTAGGTTTTGGATCTCAAAACAGACCATTTGGCAGAACGAGAAAAAAAAGTGTACTTCTCAAACCCTGACACTGACAGAATTGTCAATAATGACAGAAGCCAAACCTTATAAATATCATGGACTTAGTAACATAGTTACATGGACTTAGTAACATAGTTACACTATTCTAACTATGGTAATTCGTCCAAGATAAATATTGAATTGGAGTCATTGTCACAATCTGGACCGGATGGGTGTGTGTGTGTGTGTGTGTGTCGCGACGGCTCGAGTTGGCAATGTAAATATTACAAAGAAAAATAATTACATAGTACTTACTCTCACATAAAGTGAAATAGGCGTTAATAAGTGCATTCTGGTATTCCAACACAAAACACAAATTTATAAACGTAACATAATTTAGGCGCATAATTTGATACGTGCAAGACAGTTAGTCTCTTCAACCGGTAGATTCATACTGATTGGAACCAGTTTTTTATAATCCAAGCAAAAACTGGACCTTGGCCACGGCCTATGAGAGCAGCAGAAAGTACCTACACAAAATACAACCTGGTACTAAACAGGAAAATCGAACTTAATATTAAAATAGTAGAATTTGTCATCGTGACTTGGGTAACTTGAAAATGAATATTATTTAAATACTGGCTTTCCGCCCCACGGCTTTGCCTGCGTTAACAGGTTTTCCCCGTGGTTAAGAAGTATTTTCCCGCTGTAAAAATTAGGCTATGTGTTATTCTGATGCTGTATTATTGTATAGTTTCATTAAAATCCGTCCAGTAGTTCCAGAGATAGCGTGTACAAACAGACATACAGACAGACGGACATCTTTTTTTCAAAATTTGTATTTTTGTAGTTTGTTACTTTTTCAACAGATGTCGTCTGTCGCATATATATCTACTATATCTAGCCAAGTTTCAAGTCCCTGCCCAAGATCAATGATTTTCATTTTTCGCTTCGATTAAAAAGATATTGGTGTATTTTTGTGTTCAGCTACACTCCCTTTATCATCTATAATCAGTATATAATGGTCATGAAAAAACCAAAATCTATTTAACTTTTGACTATATTGGCAAGCGAATAATTTAAACAAATGCGAAAAATTTTATGCAGTTTCTAAAAAGATGCGTTGAGTTGTAAAATCCAAGCAAAACGGGTATTTATGTGGTATTCCCGCACGGATGCACTCCGCGAGTTATATGCAAATAGCTCTAGAGCCCGCACCATGCGAGCTGAACTGACGTCATCGCATTATTTATACATGCGCATGTCAGTTCGTTTGATTGCATACAAAATCTACGAATTCGCGCTAAAGTAAGCTGGAGTGTAACTTTGTTCAAGCCTGTGGGTGTTTAGATAATTCTAATTTCATAGCATAAAGCTATATTTTTTATAAAATGATGATGATGATGATGTAATCCTGTAATCCCTCATAAAATACTCCATTACAAATATATACAAGTATCAACAAGGTACCTGAAACATACAAAACACTCTTCCGTATATATATATTTTTAATTAAGTACCTAATCTTTACAATAATACTTTGCTTTTCCCTTCCAGCTATGTTATAAAATCCAGTTTTCTTCATTGTGATCCTTCTGGTGCTTCAATTGCCATCATTTCTAAGCTTCTATCTCTTGTCTCGCGAGGATCCCACTCAATTTGTAACTGTAACACCGGCCGAGATGGTGTCGACGATAATACCAGCGGACGAGGAGAAGGGTGATGCGGTAGAGCATATTTCAGCTTGTCCCAGAACCACGGATCATCCCAGCGCACATAGGTATATATTAAGACGCACATAAGATCGCAATTCTGGCGCCAATTTCTCCTTTTCCAACACGTCATCCAAAATCATCATCACTACTCTCACCCTTCCATCCGCTAAACCATTCACGTGTGCAGTCTGAAACTCCAGACGCCCCCACGAGGAGTGCACAAAGTTTTTGGACATGACAATGAGAGTTCTCCGAGACTGTAGGACAGATTTCGTAATCTGTGACGGAATCATTTCACCAGGACACCAATCTCTTAAATGTATACAGACGGAATAGTCGCGATCTAGTGTTGGAAGTAGTTCTCCGAGTACGAACTCAGTGTCCTCATGGCAGAAGGAAACGAAAACATCGTATTGTCTGTCAGTGTCCAACTCTTCTTCAGTTATGCAGCACAGGCACCAGTCACGAGCGTATAGAAAAATTTTAATCTGGCTTCGCTTGTAGTACAACACAAAGGCCAGGATGATACCAGCGGCAATCAAACACAACATTCCCAGAACAGCGAAGAGGATGGTCTCTTGGTTTTCTATAAGAGCTTTATCATAATCTCGGGACGCACAGAGTTGTGAAACATCAACGTTCCCGAGTTTGTTGCCTGATACTGCACAGGTTATTCCTGAATAGTCTTCGATCTGGAAAATAATAATTTAGATATTAGGTATAAATATATTTGCTGAATATTTTTATGCTGTATGGTTAATATAGGGGCAGACCAAGAAGAGCATTCATACAACAAATAATAGAAAATGTACAGGTTGGGTTGTATGAGCAGATCAAACAATTGAGAAAAAGATGCTTGGCGAATATTCTACCGATAGAAGTACAGAGAGAGATGGTTGGTTATTCTCATTAAATTTAAAAGTTAACAAAAATGTGAAAAGAGTATTAATTTTTTACTTGGACATATTTTATAAGGTTCTAGAATAGAACTCCCTCACCTGTTGGCTTTTGTCCTGTAGAGTCTTTATAAGCAGCTCGTTATCGCACGAGCACAATATGTAGTTCCCTGCAAGGCGCACGCGCCGCGATGGCTGCGCGAACAGCTCGCTGGCTTTGCTCGCACCCGCGTGCCAAATGTTGTTGCCGGATAAATCAATCCACTGGAGAATAAGAAAAATATAAAGTACCAGATTTCCGCGTCGCGGCTCCGCTCGGGTTATGAGTTTTTCCCGTGGGAATGAGGATTTTTTCCGCAATAAAAGGTAGCCTATATTACTCCCCAATGTCTATTCTATCTTTATACCAAGTTTTATTTTAAAAAAATCATTAGTTTCGGAGCCTTTTCAATGCAAACAAACAAATAATCAAATCTTTACTCTTTATAATATTAGTATAGACTAGCTTTTTGGCCGGCGGCTCCATCAGCGCTAACAGTTTTTCCCTAACAGAACCGAAATGAGGGATTTTCCTGTGGTAAGTGTAGCCTGTTTAATTAAAATCCATTCAGTAGTTTTTGCGTGAAAGTGTAACAAACACGCGTTTATTAGTATGATTGTAGGATCGCAGACAGCAAATCATTATTTATAGATTTGGCTATCAGAGCTGCTACCCTTTTGTGATGGTAACGTCTGCATGTACTTTTGTCATGTAGCTGTAAGGTTTTTACAAAATTTAATACCGTCTTTATTAAAACACCAATTTTTACGATGATAATTATTTTGATTATTCGGATGGTTAAGTCTAATACGATTATGAATTTGGAAATGTTAACTAGTTGATTTTTAACCCAAACGTGATCGATATACGGGACTTACACTATATTACCGAAGCTGACATCACTTCATACGTCTTTAAACAGATTACTATCGCAAATGATGGATGAAACCCCTTTCATCTGTTTTAGGATACTTACAACCAAATAATTTGGCAAGTGATCAGGGAGCGCAGTGATATTGTTCTTCGGTGCGATTAATCTTGTTAAATTTTGCATCTGCAGCAGCGAAGTCGGAAAAGCCTGCAGATTCGCATCGCGGCAGTCCACAGTTATACCATTGAGACCCTCTCGACAGCAAACACAAGTGCTATTGCAGTTTACTCTGAAACAAAACAGTAGAGAATGTGCCGCTAAAATATTTTTGTTGCTTCACCAAACGAACAAAGACAGTGCTTAAATACATTGGTCGAATTAACCACGCTAAACGCATAAATGCCCATTTGATACTTGGAGTTCTTTTTTTTTAATCTGACATATATATGCTTGAGTCGAAAAAGTACGACGGATTAAGCTTCACTGGACTTGCGGGGGAGCGGAAGACTCTACCCCAAAGTAGTCACGTACCAACGCGACTAGGGGCGGCTCGAGGGAGCCTCGGACCTCGACCTAGCGCGTTGATACTGAAAAACATCGTGAATGAAACTTGGAGTTCATACTAAAAAACGACCCTTTTTCTATAACGGGTATGATGGACTATGACAAAAGGTACCTATTTATTACCTATCACACCTGTCAGTGAACCAACTATACTCCAGTTGTCTATGACATTGATAGCAGGAGATGGTCGTCTGTATTCGCCTTAGAGCAACGCCGGCCTTCCGGTACGGAAGGCCGGCGTTGCTCTAAGGTATTCGCCAAGAAAATCAACCAATGAATACGACCGATTCTCGAATTAAATATGTATTTGAGACAAAACAGCATGTTGCGCTTATCAATACCTGTCACAGTCTATCCACTCGCATGATAATTCTGCAGGTTTACGGTAGTCTTCGCACATGACGCCGGGAGCGGTCACCAACCCCGCCCGTATAGCCCTTGAGAACCACCACGATGGGCCAATGCAATCACATTGTACCAACTGCCTGAATCCAACCAAGGTCAAATTTGATTTCTGAAAGGTTTTCAATACATACCATAGTTACTATAAAGTGACTTGACAGAATCTATTTATAGGTCATGCATAAGTAGTACTTACTGGTTATCATTAAAGTTTGCAGTAAGAAAACATGAAAATGTTTTAAAATTGGTGAGCTTTATAAGATTCTACCTTGACTTTTATGTTTGTCTTTGGTCCACCCCACATAATTTACCTAGCTTTAGTTTTTGTAGTTGTGACGAAATAAACTAAGTTTTAAATTATGCACAAACTTACTCTACATGTTCTAAATAGAATAAATAAAAATTATATTTGAAGAAGGCAAGATGTGAACGAATATTTAAAAGTTACTTTATAGTGTACTTTTTTGGTTACCTTATTAGAAAAATCACTCAAAGCTACGTAGTTATCTCTAGTGAACTGAAAACTAGAAACCTGTCCATGGTTCCTCAGATCCACGAATACTTGAGGTGATCGCGTAGAAAACAATTCTTTAACCTGAAAATTTATTAACATAATAATATAATATAATAAATATCACTTATTAGTCTTTCTATAATTTGTTTAGAACATTGCAGGCCAAGTCGTCAAATTGTCCGAAATAAAAGTAATCTCTTGCTTCGGAGGCACGTAAAATACGTCGTCGGTCTCGGTTACTACGGATGTAGTCGCAATAATGGGAAATTTTCAGACAGCTTGAAATTAAAAGAAAAACGAACGTTCCTTAAGATTTCCATAGATGGCGCTAGTGAAATAATGATAACAGTGAGATTTATTGTAGACTTTTTGACGTTTTTTTGTCGGATTGTTCATGGTTCTGCCTGAAATTAATTTTAGGATAATTAGTCGATTAATTTGAATGTTTTTTTGTAATCCAATATTCTGTATTTGTTACCTCACTTTTTAATAGTGCCATATGTTGAGCCGTTTTGTAAGGATTTTCTTCTTTTGCTACTGGAAAGCTTCCAATTGGGAGGCTCAATAATTTTGACACCAGGGGCCCGTTTCACGAAGCTACAAGTTACAATTCCTTGTAAAATTAAATAGCAACACTGACCAAAAGCGGCAACATTAGTAGTTACAAGTGTTTCTCAACGTAACTTTTTAACAATTGTAATTTTTTGGCTACAAGTACAAATTTACAATTCATAGACATTTTTTTTGTTTCTATTGTAAAATTTCGATAAATCGAACAAGTGTTTCACAAAATAACTCAAACTTGTTAACTTTTTATCTGTCAAACTTTCTACAAGTCTACCTAACTCTGGAGCTAGGTAGACTTGTAAAGTTTAATAACATTTAAATTCAAAAGTAGCTAAAGCATATTCTGCTTAGTAATATATTGTGAATTTAAGTTTTATTAAAGTTATTTATGTTTTGTAGGTACAGTCAGCAACATACACTAGGGGAATTGATTCAAATTTATATGGATTTGATTATGTACTATTACAGATCAAGTTAATTGTTTTTACCCACTGATAGGAAACTAACTAATTACCCAGGATAGTATATTTAAGTAGTAAGGAAATTCAGTTACAATACTATGATCAAAGGTTTCAATAGTAAAACAGAGCAGTTTGGTAGCTATTTACAATTAAAAGTCAAGTTCAACCTTTTCTCGGTATGTACACAATAAGATCATGGAAACAATATATATAAATAGAGAAAAAAGTATGTACCTGGTTACCATGGAGGACTTTTTCATATTTTGCCAAAAGACGTCTCGGGTATAAGATAAATATTTCCCGGCTGGTACAAGCCCTATTGCTAGGGCAATATTATGAACTTCAGTCGAAGACTTCAGTACATGAGGCATTTTTATCCTGTTTTGTTAATGTTGGAGAAAAAACCCCGCAAAGCACATCTCTTTTTAAAAAAATCTTTTAGTAGAAGAATTTTATGCTCCTTCCTTTCAATCTTGTTCCTTGCAAAGTTCCAAAGTTTTCAAAGTGATTTGTTTTTAATATAAAGACTCATATTTTTGTCCTTGTCTTTGTCTTTTAATTTAATTGCTAATAATATGAATTGTAACCAAACAAACCATAGTATGTGCGAAAAAGGCTTGCTAGTTTGGCATTTACATGAGTCAATGGTTTAACGAATATTTTGTGCTATGTTATTTAATTTTTGGGTACTACACTTGTAAAATCGAGAATTCGTTCCTTGTAATCTGACTCTATAGTCATTTGACTATAGTGATTCTCCAAAACGATGTTTGTGAAACACTTGTACTTGTAAATTATTAAATTTTTGAACTTGTACTTGTAGAATTGTAACTTGTTACTTGTTGCTTTGTGAAACGGGCTCCAGGGGCCCGTTTCACGAAGGTACAAGTTACAATTCCTTGTAAAATTAAATAGCAACACTGACCAAAAGCGGCAACATTTGTAGTTACAAGTGTTTCTCAACGCAACTTTTTAACAATTGTAATTTTTTGCCTACAAGTACAAATTTACAATCCATAGACTTTTTTTTTGTTTTTATTGTAAAATTTCGTTAAATCGAACAAGTGTTTCACAAAATAACACAAACTTATTAACTTTTTATCTGTAAAATTTTCTACAAGTCTACCTAACTTCGAAGCTAGGTAGACTTGTAAAGTTTAATAACATTCAAACTCAAAAGTAGCTGAAGCATATTCTGCTTAGTAGTATTTTGTGAATTTAAGTTTAATAAAAGTTATTTATGTATTATATATGTTTTGTAGGTATAGTCAGCAACATACACTAGAGGAATTATGATTTTAATTTATGTAAGGGTTTGATTCTGTACTATTACAGATCAAGTTAATTGTTTTTACCCACTGGTAGAAAACTATCTAATTACCCAGGATATTATATTTAAGTAGTCCGGAAATTCAGTTAGAATTACAATACTATGACCAAAAGGTTTCAATAGTAAAACAGAGCAGTTTAGTAGCTATTTACAGTTAAAAGTTAAGTTCAACCTTTTATCGGTATGTACACAATAAGAACATAGAAACAAAAGCATATGCCTGGTTACCATGGAGGACTCTTTCATATTTTGCCAAAAGACGTCGCGGGTATTAGATAAATCTTTCCCGGCTGGTACAAGCCTTATTGCTAGGGCAATATTATGAACTTCAGTTCAAGTGGCATTTTTATCTTGTTTGGTTAATGTTGGAGAAAAAGCCACGAAAAGCTCATCTCTTTTAAAAAAAATCTTTTAGTAGAAGAATTTTATGCTCCTTCCTTTCCATCCTTGTGCCTTGCAAAGTTCCAAAGTTTCCAAGTGATTTGTTTTTAATATAAAAACTCATATAGTTGCTTTTCATTTAATTGCTAGTAGTATAATTGTTACCAAACAAACCATAGTATGTACCAAAGGCTCGCTAGTTTGGCATTTACATGAGTAAATGATTTAACGAATATTTTGTGTTATGTTATTTTATTTTTTAGGAACTACACTTGTTAAATCGAGAATTCGTTTCTTGTAATCTGACTCTATAATCATTTGACTATAGTGATTTTCCAAAACGATGTTTGTGAAACACTTGTACTTGTAAATTATTAAATTTTTGAACTTGTACTTGTAGAATTGTAACTTGTTACTTGTTGCTTTGTGAAACGGGCTCCAGGGGTCACGTCGTGAGGTATGTTAGTCTCGTAAACCACACGAGAAGTAAGCAATAGTTTATAACTATTTTTAAATTGCAACAATATACATTAAGGAATCTAATGCTTGATTCGAAAAAGTACGAAGGTGAAGCTTCACCGGACTTGCGGGGGAGCGGAAGACTCTGCCCCAAAGTAGTCATGTACCAACAAGACTAGGGGCGGCTCGAGGGAGCCTCGAACCTAAGCCTAGCGCGTTGATACTGAAACACATCGTGAAGGAGACGACGCCTGAGGGTCTCCGTCTCTGATTATCAATTTAGAATTTGGTTTTGGTCGCGCCCCCGCCTGCGGGTACGGGCGTTGTTATCTGAAGGGGTCGATAATAGGGAAAAAATTAAAGTAGACCTAATAATATAATGTACTTACCTGTAATTTGAAACCAGGAGAGTAATGTACATCATTAAAATCAAGCCCAATTTCTGTTAATTTAGGCGCTATGATGCGCTTATTAAAGCAAAGTCGCGACGAATTAGTGTTGCTGAGCCACAAGTACTTCAGTGATGGAAACTTTACTACAAATAAAAATATCTTTTAAAAAAAGAAGGGAATCTGTAGACAAGAGACAAAGATGAAGATAATATCATAAATTTGAAGTATTCTCATATGATTACGTGCATTGAAAGCCGATAAGTCGAAGATCATGTTCAGATTTGCCTTGTAAATTATTATGGCTTTTGGCTGAAATTATGATGATGATTATAAATTCATTACTTGTTATTCAATAAAGCCAGTTTAAAGATTGTTAATTTTTTTTTGCACAGATATTGCCGGAGAGTGGACACAACACGGTGCACACAGTCCGTTCAACCTTTTCTGTACGCTATTTTGCACCTAAAGGTTGCCTGGTAGAGATTGCTACCTTAACAATAAGGCTACCTTTTGACTCTTGTAATACTTTAAAAAAAATTTCTTCTGTACTTTTAATATTGGTGGCAATAAAGTATATCGTATTGTCTAATCTAATGTATTGTATTGTACTGTGCCATAGTCTTCTTTTCATCGCAGTAAAATATTACATTCCCATTGAAAGAATTAGAAATTAGAAAACTTTATTTGTAGGACATCACAACACAGAAAACAATAAACAACAAACAACAAACAATAAGACATTATGACAAGAAAAAAATAACTACATAATTTAACACTATAGGTACAGGTACATAACATGAAACACGAATGATACAACTAAACATCCCCCTGTGCTGCGACACCCACACAAAAAGGGCCCCACTCAGCGAAATGCCGCCGCCCAGCTGGGCCACGGCGCTGATCTTCCGTGGGTCCTACTAAATGGTCGCGTCACGGACGACCACAACGTAACACGTTACCCATTATTAAAAAATAAATAAATAAATAAAATAGAATAAACTTAAAACTTACAATAGTAACTAAATAGATTAGGTATAGGTACATACATACATAAATAAATACTGCTTATAAAAGATGATTAATTATTATGGGTAGGTACCTACATAAAAAATAATTAATAATAATAATAATTTAGAATAGAAAAACAACGCGGGTGTAGGCCGCGGTAGGACAGCTAGTAATCAACAAATGATATTTATTAATATTTTACCTGTTGAAAAGTTTCCCGGTGCACACAATTCGAACCATCTGCCGGAAAGGGATAAAGACTCAATAGTCAGCTTGGAGAGATGCCACACTAGGGTCGACGACACGATCGAAGAAACATTAGCAGGTGGAACATAAAGCAGGTCTATGTGTAAGTGGAAATATTTGAAGCGTATTTTACTGTAACAATAGATATGAAGTAAAAATTTTGCCGCAAATTTAAACGAGATAATGTGGTGTGCTTCTATTTGACCTACTACTGCCTCGTAGCCTAGTGGTAGCTAGCCAGCCTTCGATCGAAACACAGGGTCACGGTTCGACTTTTGCCCAGGGTAAACTGGTGTCTGACTAGTCTGGGATCAGCTGACTGTGTGTGGTGTGAGATGTCGCCATATATTGTTAAAATATTTTTTACAGAATTAATATGCCGCAACAGTAGTAATACAGTATTTTCGGAAGAGCCGAAGGTTGACGACTCGAGTAGTAATTTTTAAATTCACTGTACCATATGACAGCAAAAACAAACTTATGAATACAAACTTATTCCGCAAGGTCTATTCTATCTTTGTGCCAACTCCTTCGCTTTAATACTTTTTCCCGTGGGAATGATAAATTTTCCCGCGGTAAATCGTAGCCTATTTTTTTTCACAATGTCTATTCTACTTTTGTGCCAAGTTTCACCAAAATCGGTTCAGTAGTTTCGGAGCCTATTCAACTGTTAGGAATATTTTATAGGAAACTACATCATTGAAGTTTTAGTAAGGATCCCTATTTTTTTTGAAAATAATATATAGCCTATGTTACTCAGGAATCATGTAGCTTTTCAACAGTGAAATAATTTTTGAAATTTGTTGAGTAGTTTCGGAGCCTATTCGATGCAAACAAACAAACAAGCAATCAAACCTTTCCTCTTTATAATTTATTATCACTAACATAGTATAAAACAAAGTCGCTTTCTCTGTCCCTATGTCCCTCCCTATGTCCCTCCCTTTGTACGCTTAAATCTTTAAAACTACGCAACGGATTTTGATGCGGTTTTTTATAATAGATAGAGGGATTCAAGAGGAAGGTTTAAATGTATAACACATGCATAATATACTTAAGAATAATCCACAATAACCATTTTCCCGTGCGGAGCCGGGGCGGGTCGCTAGTAAATTATAAATTACAAAGTTACATGAAAAATGGATGAAAGTTACTGACGACGCTATTCGTGCAACTAGTTGTTGGTCGAGAGGCCGATCTGTTTTCTATCGACTTGAAGAGAAGTCGAAGAAGATGAAAACTGAAAAGCTCAGTACAAAATCCCTGCCAGATAATAAAGAACTCTATGGGGTAATGTCATAAGACGAACTATAACTGATCTTACCTGATGGACGAGAAATAAGGATATTGCAAGATGCGAGTCAGATTTGTAACCGATACTAGACGCAGACTTTTCATTGACGAACAACTTTGAGCAATTTGATTTATTTCAAGTATAGTTAGTTCGTATAGCTCCATCTCGTAAATTCGTGAACAATTGACCAGCCAGTTGGGTGGGATTGTCAATATGGTAGAATCATGCTCTTGCGACTCCCTAATATTTAAGTATTCTAGTTGAGAACAGTTGTGCCAATTCCCGTACGAGGTCATATCTGAAATTTTATTTTATTAAAATTACATTAAATCATTAAGAACCAATAGTACAGGCTCTGCCTAGTTTCAAGTCAGTTGGCCGTATGTCAGATGACCCCACATATTTATTTATTACTAGCTGTCCGCCCGCGGCTATACGCCCGCGTAGTTTTTTTTTTTCCATTTTTTTTTTACCTTTTAAACCTTCCCTGGACTTCCACGAATATTTCAAGACCAAAATTAGCCAAATCGGTTCAGCCGTTCTCGAGTTTTAGCGAGACTAACGAACAGCAATCCATTTTTATATATAAGATATTTATACAACACTTTATCAATCCGACACCCAACGTCCAATTCCGCAAACGCCCACTTCCCTCGACAACCAGATTCTTTATCGACCATTTACTCGAATGGCCATCAGAACAGACCGTTTCCTCGAAGGGCCACATCCCCGAACGGCCACCAACCATTTCCTCGAAGGGTGGTTATTGCATCGTATTGAATGTAAGTAATGGAAAGAATACACATAACAATATCAAACTTGATGTAAATAGTACTTTAAAATCATAGCGTAATAGTGCTTAATTTACTTACTTACCAATAAGTTCCAATTTTTTTAGGGTAGATGTGACATTATGTAGAACAGACCAATCGACGTTATTAATGATGAGTGAAGATACATTGTGGAGCAAGCCCCCTGGGTCAAACTCCTTCGTTACTACTTCTTTGTCGGTCTTGCATGCTTGTACCCGCGTCCCTTCGTAACTGGTGATTATTTGTAATAGACGGCTCTTGTATACATATATGTCATCTTCAACTAAAAAAAATGTGGAATTAATCCTAGCGTAAGCAGACTTACAAAGGTGGATCGCTGATTTTTACAGCCCCGTTGCCTAGTCGATAGTGCGCCTGCCTTCACAGGGCAAACATTTGTGTAATGAGAATTTGAGTTTGTCTTATGTGGATGTTGTATATTTTACTATGACTTACTTCACTATCACCATAGTATAAAACAAAGTCGCTTTCTCTGTCCCTATGTCCCTATGTATGCTTTAATCTTTAAAACTACGCAACGGATTTTGATACGGTTTTTTAAATTGATTGAAGAGGAAGGTTTATATGTATAATACATGCATAATATACAAGGATAACCCACAATAACCATTTTCCCGTGCGGAGCCGGGGCGGGTCGCTAGTATTGTATAAGTATTGATATATTTATTATTGCAATTGTAATTGCTATAACACATTTTACATGTGTATGTAAATCAGCTACCTAAATATCTTTAGTACATCATCATCATCATCATCATCATCATCATCATCATGATGATGATGTACTAAAGATATTTAGATAGCTGATTTTGAATTGCAATAATAAATATAAATCAGCTATCTAAATATCTTTAGTACAAGCTCTGCCTATTTTGGGATCAAATGGCCGTGTGTGGGACTTCCCACAAATTTATTCATTTGCGAAGTCACTGATCGGTCGCCCAAGACTTGTTTTAGTGGAAATTTAAGGAAAGCTTTTGCCCAGCAGTGGATGTTTTTCGACAGAAGTGATAAATGTCGGAGAATCGTAAAATATAACTCGGTGATAAATACTCATCTGTAATTGTAAACTAATGTTTATGCATTGGCATTTTGAAACTTTATTACGTAATTTTGAGCAAAATTTGGGATTTTCAACTGCCTTACACCAAGACATTATTTTTCACTGTCCTGTCCTGGTTGGAAGATTTTCTGTAATGGAAGCTCGGGCCAAAAAGAACAAACAATTTACTAGTTCATTGATTTTTCTACAGGTGACGCCTGTTAGTATATACTATTAAATCAACAATCAAGCAATCAATCATTTAGCTCAATGATCTTAATTTTTCGCTTCGATTATAATTTAAACAATTTACTGACGTACTTTGTTTTCTTTTTGTGTTAAATTGTCAAACGTTATACTCTATTATACTCGTACTCTTATAGGTATGTTTTAATTTCCAACCTCAGAATATTTATTTAATCGACGACGGCTCGTGTTGACAATGTAGGTAACTATTACAAAGAAAAATAATTACATAGTACTTACTATTACATAAAGTTAAATAGGCGTTAATAAGTGCATTATGGTATTCCAACACAAAACACAAAATCATAAACGTAACATATCGTAAGCGCATAATTTGATACGTGCAAGACGGTTGATCTCTTCAACCGGTAGATTCATACTGATTGGAACCGGTTTTTTATAATCCAAGCAAAAACTGGACCTTGGCCACGGCCATGCCACGGCCCTATGAGAGCAGCAGATAAGTACCTACACAAATATAACCTGGTACTAAACAGGAAAATCGAACTTAATATTAAAATAGTAGATTTCGTCATAGTAACTTGGGTAACTTGAAAATAAATATTACGAGTATATATTTAATGTTTGCTTTCCGCCCCACGGCTCCGCATGCGTTGACAGGTTTTCCCCGTGGTTAAGAAGTATTTTCCCGCTGTAAAAAGTAAGCTATATTATAGTATAGTTTCATTATAATCCGTCCAGTAGTTCCAGAGATTAGCGTGTAGAGACAGACAGACAGACAGACACGGACGGACGGACATTTTTTTCAAAACTTGTATTTTTGTGTTCTGCTACATTCCCTTATCATCACCTACAATCAGTTTTTAGGGTTACGGAACCCTTATGGTTTCGTCATGTGTGTCTGTCTGTCCGTCCGTATGTCACAGCCACTATTTTCCGAAACTGAACTATACTGTTGAAACTTGGTTAGTATATAAGATTTCAACAGAAATAGAAAAAAAATAATCAAAACAATATTTCACTGTTGTGATGCTACACTATCCACGAGTACTGTAGGTTATATTATATTTTAAATCAATTAGGGATCCTTACTAAAACTAATAATGTAACCCATCCAAGGTGTAAAAGAAAAATACAGGGTTACTTTTTAATCAGTGCACAAATTTTAGGTAGGCACAGATTAAAGAAAATAAAAACACCCGTATATTTTTATTTTATCACGTTTCATACAAAAAAATCGAAATATCGCCATTTTACGCATAACATTGGTATCAAATTTTGTATGAAAAAAAATTTTTACGCGCCAATTTTCTTGATACTTCGTATAAACACTCATTGGCATAATTAATTGGACACGTATTCTGGCGTTTTCTGAAATTCGTTCTCTAAATGGGTTAAAAACAGTGTCAAAATTTGTAAAAAAAAATTAAAAAAAAATGTTTTTTCGTCTCATGTGATCTAGTAACGATACTGACTGTGTACACAAAATTTGTGCACTGATTAAAAAGTAACCCTGTATAAAATATTCCTAATAATTAAATAGGCTCTGAAACCGATTTTGATTAAACTTGGTACAAAGATAGAATAAACCTAGGGAAAAAATATAGACTTCCTTTTACCGCAGGAAAACGGGAAAAACTGGTAACGCGGGCTGAGCCGCGGCGAAAAGCTAGTTTAAATATAAAATTACGGTTTTATCCTCAAAAAGATTTGAGTAGACTAATAATCGCAAAAAATATTTTTCGTTGTTGATGATTTCTTAAACAGGTTCAGAATATACGGTCAAGTACAAGGTAAGCTGACCACTTGACAGACATAAAACGGCGTATAGTCTAAAGTGTTTAGCTTAGCTTGTTTTTTACTGTATTTCATGTAAAAACTTACAGGCTCAGATTTACTACATGAAATAGTATCATTTATTTTATATTTTCTCCTACTATTTTGACTTGCTGGTTGGCAATAATAGACTAATACTAATATCACTCGATGCACTTGATTAGATTGTAGTTTTCATAGGAATAACACAAAAAACGCATATGAAAGCAAAATAAATTATTATTATATATAATAAGCTATGGACACGTATCTGAAAATAAAAGTTTTTCTTTTATATTATTTAAATTTTAATTGATTCAGAATATGATTATCATACTAATATGTATCATTAAGAGAAAATATTTGTATTTGTGTGTGTGTGTATGTTTGTAAACTATTGGTACAAGGTACAATATTTTAGAGACACAAAATAATCCAAACACTTCAAAACATTAGCAGATGACTAAGTAACCCAGAAAATTACGTCCCTCAAAGTTGACCTACATAGAATATGACTAACCTAGAAAATGACGTGCAAAGAATATGTCGTGCCTCTAAATTGACTATCTGACAAAATTACCAACCTCATCTAAAGACAAAGAAAATGTAACTAAATAAAAAACTAAAAAACACGCTTCCTGTCCGCCATATTAGATTTAAGTCACGTGACCTTTTTTTTTTCGTATTCCTGACAGCAAACTCTTTCATTTGATACCCATATAATGGGGGTGGATTTCAAACAGCCAGTTAGCCATCTTAGGAAGGCCGCCATATTAGATTTGTAATTACGTTTCTTAGCTAGTCATGTATTGTCATCAGAACTCAGAGCGTGTGCAAAATTTCATCCTAATCGAAGACCGGGAAGTGGGTCAAATTAAGATTCCAAGATTTTTTTCATACATAAAATGGGGAAGCCGCCATATTGAATTTGTAATGACGTTTCTTAGCTAGTCATGTATTGTCATCAGAACTCAGAGCGTGTGCAAAATTTCATCCTAATCGAAGACCGGGAAGTGGGTCAAATTAAGATTCCAAGATTTTCTTACATACATAGTTACTTACAAGTGAAGCTAATATAAAGCGTGTAAAATACACTGTAACGTCTGCCACTGACACAACGACACGGTAAAAATATCCAAAAAATACATCACAATAATTCAGTATCATAAATCAGCCTTAATACGGTCTAAGTCCTACGTACATACTAATTGCGAGTATTATTTAATAGGCAATTTCTGATTCATTTTTTCTTATTAATACAACTTACAAAACTAAACAGAGAAGGTTGTAAGGTGTTCCATTCGAACTTGAAATTAGTGGAAATAGTTTTAAAAGAACATCGTATTATTTTCTTTACAATTTCACCACTCAATTTTATCCTAAATACCGTAAGGGCGGTCATAAACTAATAGAACAATTTACTTAATCAACTTCCAACACAATATATCGTTCTTCAGGAGTAATATCGCCTTCTGGTACTGCCGTGGTGGTTGCAGCAGGCATGGGGCGATGTGGAAGGGCAAAACGCATTTTTTCCCAAAACCACGGGTCGTCCCATCTCACGTACGTATTGAGGCGTATATAAGCCCGCATCTCAGGATCTAACTTTTCCTTCTCAAGCACATCATCCACAACGAGCATCAATATCCTGGATCGTCCTTCTGCCTCATCGTTCACATAAGCAGTCTGAAACTCAAGGCGCCCCCAAAGAGAGTGAAGAAATTTACGTGACATCACTATAATAGTTCTACGCGACTGTTCCACGGACCAAGTAATTTGAGTCGTAATCATTTCTCCCGGACACCAATCTCTATTGTGTATACAGACTTTGTAGTCGCGATCTAATGGTGGTAATAGTTCCTCGAGTACCAGTTTTGTATCTTCGTGGCAGAAAGAGATGAAAATGTCGAAGTAACGGTCAGCGTCCACCTCTTCTTCTGTGATACAGAACAGGCACCAGCCGCGAGCGAAAAGGTACATTTGAATTTGACGCCGTCGGTAGTATATTATGATTGTTAGAACTAGACTAATAGTGGTTAGCACCACCATACTTCCAACAGACAGCAAAATAGTCTCTCTTTGTTTTAGCAGTGCTGCATCCCGATCGCGAGCTTCACACAGTTTTGATGCGTCAACGTCCCCGAGCTTCGTGTTTGTTACTGCACAGGTTATATTTTCGAAGTCTTCTATCTGTAAAAATATTATGTATGATACATTTCATTAGATTTCAAAATGTTTCTTTACGATTTACCTTTAGGGTAATTTTATTTCTATCTCTTTGTCACAACAAGAATCAGTAAACCATAATTATCTTCTCTCTTGTCGAGTGGATTTCGAGGTTAACCTACCTCAGAAACCCTGGTGTCGGAATTGTTGAGCTGCCTTAGGCTTCCGACATGACTTCTATAACGCCGGGACCAACAGCTTTACGTGCCCTCCGAAGCACGGAATCATCTTTCTTTTCGGACAATCAGGTGATACAGCCTGTAATGTCCTAACCAAACTGGGGAAAGTCTCACAAAGCGGTATTTGTTCGACGAGTGCCCAACCGGGATTCGAACCCGGAACCTCCGTAACGTCAAGCGTGCTTTTGACTCCTCGACCTGTTACTGTTACGTTATAATGTTATGTTATAATTTTTCATTACATTACAATATTATTAAAATAATTGTTTGTAAACCGTACGGTCGGTGCACATACACTGAAACTCAGTAGTTTATTTATTGAAGACATACGTTTTTGTAAAGCCGCATACAGACATCGCGAGGCGTGCGCCGCGAATGGTTCGTCTCGCATGCCTCAATCTGAGGCATACGACGGTACATTTATGCGTGCGTCCCGAACGACACATGCTCAATCTGAGCACGCAAACCACCACGCACGGTGTTCGTCGTTCGCCTCCATGACGCATGAGCGCACAACGCAAACAACACCTGTCCGTCCATACGGAGCGCACGGCTCGTACTGAGGCGACGTTCGCAACGATCGTATGGCGCGAATGCTCACTGTGAGCACACACGTCCACACAGCCCGAGGCATGCGAGACGAACCATTCGCGACGCACGCCTCGCGATGTCTGTATGCGGCTTAACCTATATGACAAAAAAAGCTATTTCTGAAATAGATTTTGCGGTAGCTACCTGATGTCTTTGGTGTTGAAATTTGCTTATCAGAAGCCGGTTTTCACAGGAGCAGAGGATGTAGCTCCGCGCTAGGCGCACGCGCCTTTTCGGTTGCGAAAATAGCGCATCAGCTTCTTTATAGTCTCCACGCCAGATGTTGTTGTTACCCGATAAATCTAGTCGCTAGAAAAAGAGAAAAACACTGTTAAAATATTATTAAATATAATATTACAGACTATGGAACAGAATGGCAACCACGTACAGGAAAATTACGATTATAGATAGGTGAGTTACACAAAAAACACTATACAGGCAAATCCTTCCGACCAATGTTCTCCCTTTTTCAAACTTGTGATACTATAAGTCGTATAAAGTTACCAGTAACGTATCTGGCAGGTGATCTGGTATACTTGAAATATTGTTGTTTGGTGCAAGAATCTCTGTTAAGTTGGCCAGACTGAGGAGCTCTGAAGGCAGTTCTACCAGGTTCGCTTCACGACAGTCAGCGCTGATCGTGTTATTAACTTCTCGACAACAGACACATAAGCTGTTGCAAGTTATCCTGAAACAAATCAAAAATGAAAAATTAATGAGTCTGGAGTTAGTATATAAACAGATAATTAAGTGTACCTAAAGACATTTAAAAAAATTTACTTCCAACCTAATAAAGATTATGATGATAGTTTTACAGTTTCTGTTCTAAAATGTAGGTAGATACTTAACTGAACAAGGACCAGTGATGACAAAATACGAGTATGTAAGCATAGAAAATAAAGAAGTAAAGATTGTACTCGGTAACGTAAAAAGAAGAGCTAGATCCTCCAGTAATTAGGAAATTTCTGACAGCTAGAATTATTAATAAAAATAAAGTGTAAATATCTCCGCTTTAGGACAATAATACTTTTGTATTTTTTTTGCGTTTACAAAACAGTCCGGCTAATTACCTACTAATGCCATCTTGATAGATTACCAGGTACCAGATTTTTTTTTCTTTTTTAGCTGTCAGAAAATTCTTCAAAGATATGAAATACTCGTATTGTATTGTTTGGTACACGTACCTGTCGCAATCTAATGACTCGCACTCAAGGTCTGCAGGCGTTCTGTCATCAGAGCAAGTAACTCCGGGTGCAGTCACTAACTTTGCTCTGAGAGCTCTTGCAAACCACCATCTCCTGTCGCAATCACACTCCAGTGACTTTTTTATTCCTACTAACGTCAAATTACCTTTTCTGGACTCCTAAAAATACATTTTGTTAGAAATACTGACTATAAAATAGTTATATTACGTAGTGCTATATAATATGTATATGCTTACATTTAGTTTGGTATACGGGGTGTTAGTGACAGCTTAGGAAATACTGAAAGGACATGTTCAAGGTTGCCTGGTACAAATTGCTTTAAGGCCGCCTTTTGACTGTTCTGTATTGTTTTCTGTATGCTGTGTCTTTTGTCAATAAAGTATATTGTATTGTATTGTTCATTGTTCAGTCTGTAGGGGTACCCACAGAAAGGTGCTCTTTTACTACCTATATCTCTCACTCACTGAATGTAGGGTTTTAGTATAATCAAAAGCGAAGAGCTTCACTCGATCGCCACCCTCGACCTGCCTGAAACGCATCGTTTCCTTTCCTTTCTCCTCGACTCAAACCCGCTACCTTCGCGCCACGACTACATAGTCCGCGCCGCTCATCCTTCCACACGCACCATGAATTTAAAAGTCAATGGTTTTGAGCAACTTATTCCTGAAGATAATTTTCTCTGATAACATAACTCAACACTCCTATAGTCATTGTAATCAGATAGTTTGTATGGGAAAATAATTTTTTTATCACTTTCTAGCAAATGTTGTTTGGGTTAGATGGCCAAAACCATTGACTCTGCATACCCTTTTTGCTGAGCCATTACATGCACCCTGTATGTTTTGATGAGCTTTTTAGCCTGGTAGCGAATACCCTTCAGGTAATAATTACCCTTCAGGTAACAACGCCCGCACCCGCTGGCGGGGGCGCGGCCAGAACCAAAATCAAAATTGAAAATCAGAGACGAAGCCCCTCAGGCGTCGTCTCCTTCACGATGTTTTTCAATATTAACGCGCTAGGCCGTGGTCCGAGGCTCCCTTGAGCCGCCCCTAGACGCGTTGGTATATGACTTTTTTTGGGTAGAGTCTTCCACTCCCCCGCAAGTCCAGTGAAGCTTGATTGGTCGTACCTTTTCGACACAAGCATAGGTCAATTCAAAAAAAAAGGTCTTTGGCTAAATTACCTGAGACTGCGTGTCGCTTAGAGTCAAGTAGTCGTCTCGTGTAAACTCGAAGTTCACTATCTGTCCAAAATTGTTAAAATCCAGTACAAGTTGTTGTGCTGGTGCAGAAAACAGATCGCGAAACTGAAATACATCACAGTATAACACTAATATTATGAAGGCGAAAGTTTGTGAATGTGTGTGTGTGTGTGAAACAGGTGGAGCGATTTTAATAAAGTTTGGTATACAGTTAACTGACACCCTGGATTAACAGATAGGCCACTTTTTACCACGGGAAAGTGCCTCATTCCCACGGGAAAAACAGTTAACGCGGGCGGAGCCGTTGAGCAGAAAGCTAGTAGTAGACATTGTTAAATACTGTTTTTACTAGTTTTCAAAAGTCTAGACACAGAAACCTTGTAATTTCACTAGTACAATAACAAAAGTAAATTGTTCGCAAGGCTGATAGAATAGAAAAGTCTATTTGGATGGATGTTTAGATGCTTTCTCTTTTGCGCCTAAACTACTGAACTGATTTGGATAACATTTAGTATGGAGGTAGTGTAACGAACTTTACCGCCACTCTTTGGAAAAGTACAGTTTATTAAGTAAGTTTAAATAATGAAAAAATTGTGTAACAATAAATCTATTCATAGTTTCGTCTACTCAGCACTGGCCCTTAATTTTTTGCATTCTAGAAAGACAAGTTGATGTTTCAAACAAGAAACAACCATATTGTAAGAAATGATTTGTAACGCATTGTAATAGGGTCCATTGAGAGTTAAACTGACGGAAAACATTAAGAAGCCAAAATTGTGTTCGAAAATCACAAGGAGGATTCGGGAGAGACGGCGAGCGGCGCGGCAGCGGACGGAGTGTTTTGTGCGGCGTGTGGTGTATGGTGTTGTGATAGTGCAGTGTTTTTTTTTTATAATCTAGATGTTCCGACGTGCGGCGAAGGCATCGTTGATGGGGTAGCTCGTTCGCAGAGGTTCGTTTATTTTATTCCTACAAATTTATCTTTATCGTTAGGAACATTTTACCTTTAATTTCAGTGCAGTAAAGGGCAGCTATTACAATCAATTAAATAGGGACTATTAAGGGTTGTGCGCAAATAGATTAGGGAAATATAGGCTCAGGTGATGAATGACCGAGACTATCGTAAAAATAATAAAATTCATTATATTCAAAATTAGGAAATACACTATAATGTGCAATGTTACACGTTAAAATATGCATGGCACATTATAGCTGTGAATAGGGACTCTATAATAAATTTTCATTACATTTTAATATAAATTCATCCATAAACCGATACAACTTACACACTTACAAAATGTCAATCACTTGTTTCTCTACACACGCGACGGGCCCTGGCCTCCGGAGGTAGACCTAGCCAGTTCCCCTTGCAGCAGGTACAAGCGCTAGGGACACACCTCAGTATCTTAGTTTTCTATGCAATGCTGATACTGGTTAAGGGCTGTAGCTTGGTCTTGGGGCCCTAGTGTCGCCACGTATCTCTGGTATGGCCACCCTGCTGGTGTGCGTCTGTGTTGAAGTACCTTCTGCCGTTGAACATTGTATGGAAAATTATAGACGAGACATAGGTCACCAATCACAGGTGAACTTAGGGCTTAGGGACTAACGTGTATGAGGTCTGCAGACCGATTTTAGGTGAGATGAATGTATGTTCAGTGTGAGATATGATGATCGGTATAATCGAGGGACGGTTTGGTTTTAGCTTTTAGACTAGGACGGGGTTAGGTCTGTCAAGGATTCTGTGAGCTTGGCCGGGTTGTAGGGCGGAAGGGAGACCCGGGTTTCATAATTTTTAGGTAGGATCCTAATTCTAGACTTATATAGTCTTATCCATATACCCTTCCCTGGTTTTCTGAGTCTAAATTTATTTCAGGACAGGAAAATTTGTTCATAATTTCAAGGTACATTTCTTTATATCTTTTATTATAATTACGTGTATAGCGTTCAAGTTGAGCTCGGAAGAAAGAAGACACAGAAGAAAGGATCGGGATCATCCGCCTTGGATAGTTTTGTGAGTTGCATGCTTTATTATCCATTTCCTTACAACTGATTTTATTTTATTTTGTGTATTTTGTGTGTGTTTTCCTCTATAAAATTCAAACGGGTCAAACAAAAATCATCCTAATAACACAACGTAATTGGGTATAATATTTAGACGATCACATTTAAATTTTGGCCAAGATTATTATTGAGTAGTTCATATATTAGTTAAATAAATAGATAGGTTAGAAGGTTGTTACAGTAGTTTGTTTGTAAACCTTGGGTTGGCGATATAAACCTGTGAAATATAATATTTTTTCATATGTTCGTTAACTTAGTCTCGTCAGTCAGGCTGGCTGTGTTTTTATATAAAATACTAGCTTTCCGCCGCGGCTCCGCCCGCGTTAATAGTTTTTCTCGTGGGGATGAGGTATTTTCCCGCGGTAAAAGCTAGCCTATATTCTTCCGCAAGGTCTATTCTATCTTTGTGCCAACTCCGACCGCTTTAGCATTTTTTCCCGTGGGAATGAGAAAATTTCCCGCGGTAAATCGTAGCCTATGTTCTTTTCCAAGTTCTATTCTATCTTTGTGCCAAGTTTTACCCCAATCGGTTCAGTAGTTTCGAAGCCCATTCAATTATTAGGAATATTTTAGGTATTTTTTTAACACCTTGGGTTACATTATTGAAGTTTTAGTAAGATAAGGAGTATAGATAGTATGGATAGATAGATATAGATTATAGGTACTTACTATAATATTAAAAAGCGGAGACGCCCAAAATTTTACTTTTGCGAGGTTTGGCATGAGATATTTCCTCATACATAGCCGCGTTGTGTTGGTTTCTTGCAATGACAGATATTGCAACGTTCCAAAGACCACTGGGAAACAAAACTTTGTATTAATACCGTAACTCCACATTGTTTTATACTCTATCTTCATACTACCTAGCTTACTTTATATACTTTAAATGAAAATCATTATTTTAATTATGAACTGTAATTTTATCTTTTACTCTGATGCCTAAGATAAAAGTAAATATTTAGTTTAGGCATCATGTTATATTTTTGTCCAATTGTTTTATATTATACCTTTTTCTGTGTTTTAGATTAAGTTTATTGAAATAAAGTTTATCTTATCTTACTTATTCTCATATAAGTTTATAATTTTAACAATTAAGATCTATATAAGTCCAATTAAAATAAAGGAATCACTCCTTCACAAGTCCATTAATGAATTTACATTCTAATTCGTAAATTATATTATTTTATATTTTGTAAATGCTCATTTCAGTTATAGTAAGTTTAATTTGTATGACGCGACGATATTGCAAATTTAATGTATGATTTTTGGTACGACTTGCATGCCAGATTCTGGTGAAATGTGTAGAGTTATTCAATATAGATTTGAAACAACTGTAACTACACATCATATGCAAATGATATATTATTCAACTTTTAAAACTTATCTAAACTAATTTCATTATCTATGGTAGTTTGTACATTGCACCTACCAGTCACAAATTATAATTCCGTCTTAGATACTATTCTCAAGTATTTATTAGCTTCATTATTATACATATAAATACTATTAACATCATTTGTATTATTTATTACCTGTAGGCAGCACACTAGGAGCAGTACACATGTCAAATTTTACATCAGAAATGTCCAATTTGTTGAGATTTGGTAAAAAAGACAACTGAACTATTAAGTTTGAAGAAATTTCCGCCCAAGTAGTATTGTACCCAGTAATATCCGCGTTAAGTGAAAAATCGTTAAGAATTACATCACTGACGCGTCTATGAGGTCTAAAACAAACAAAATATGATTAAATAATAACAAAACAGTATATTTTCTTAAGTTTATCTCGAGTATATGATTCAGAAACATTTTCTTTTAATGTCATAAGGTGGTTTATTAGCGGTTCTTCAAGAGGGAACAGGTTGTCAGTTGGATGTTTTCAAATGGTTATTGCATCCATAATATTTAAGTATTCGTTATGAAATTCATATACACAATATTATAGTTAATGATTCATACAAGGGCCCATCTGTACTAGAAATATGATTTCTTTTATTATTATTTTTTTACTTCTATCTGTGGCTGACCGTACAAATAGATTATTGCGAATGCGTATTATTGTATGTGAACTACTAGCGATAGCGAGTCTTTTTCTCACCTCCCTGGGTGTCAAATTGCAATTCAAGCCAGGTAAGGATGTTATAAGTACGACCGTAGTACTATACTAATAACATCCTTGATTCAAGCTGACAACCTGTTCCCTTTACGAATATATATAAGTAAAAGTGATTAAGAAGGCGATATATGGCGAAATCACTAAGGAAGCGTCATATAATAAGAAATTAAATTGAATTATTTTCAATAGCCTCCGTAGCCAATTAACGCTTGCCTTAAGTTGCAGTTTGCGGGTTCGTATCCCGATGGGAGACTTGTCTAGTAAATATCACTTTGTGAGGCTTTTCCCAGATTAGTTAGGATATTGTAGGCTGAATTACTGATTACCTGAAAAGAAATATGATTCTAAACTTCATTAGGCGTTTAAAACCGTTGATCCCGGTTACCATCTACGAATGTACAGAAGCCAGCACATGCGGTTGAACATTTTCACCCCTAAAGATACGGAATACGGGCGTTTTTAAAAACATGTCTAGTCGCATGTGCTAGCTACTGTACCTGTTCTATGAGCCATGTTGGAAGCCCGAATTCTGATCAGGGATGTGTGAAGTGTTACCCTCGAAGCACACAATAAGCAAAAAAAAAAAAGAAAGATCAGAAATAGATATGCTATACCTGTCTTTAATAACGAGTGGGTGTTCCATTATGGCAGCAATATCTTTGATATGATATAATTTCAGCTCCTCTACATACAGCGCACTATCTAAAACCGCCCGGATTTCATCTAGACTAACATTACGAAGATCTAAAGACTTCAATTGTGTGCAATTGCTTAGCCATCCAGTAGGCACGTCAGTGAACTTGTTAGAATTTACAAAACTGCTACCTTGTTTCGCGTAAAGGCGTTGTAAGCTTGAACAGTCACCCCATTCACCATACGATGTCATATCTGGAACATAAAAGTGTGGCTCTGCTGGAAGATATTTCTCCGGAAATAAGCAGGCTTGTTATGTCGCCTCTCTTTTATAGGTACTGTGTGTCTTTCAACACAAAGGTGTTGCTGACTGTGCAAAATAAATAAATAATTGAAAGATTACAAATGCTTTACTTGATCCAAATTACACCTATAATTTACTTCAAATTACGTCAATTTATTGTGAATATTTTGGTTATGCATACTACTAGTAAATCATAACTAAAATATTTACCTACAAAGTTGACATAGTTTATATTAAATTTTAAGGTGTAATTTGGATCAATAAAAGCATAATGTTTTACAATGAAATGCCACTTCCAGATTAGTCTAGCGTAGAATAAATGTTTTGCTTTTAAAATAAGGTAAGTCTTATAGACATAGTCTGACTTATTTTTCAACTTTACCTAATTCAGTATAAGTTTTTTTTGCTGTATATCTTCATTTTATGCCTGATTTTTCTTCTGACCCCAATTTAATACAAGTAAGTTTAGATGTTTCTGGATATAGCGGTAACCAACATAATATGTACGCACATCTATAGGTAAATATGAAAAACACACTTTAACTTTTAATATACGAGTATTAAGATCTGTATTATAAGCCTCATCATTTTAGCTTGTAAGCGGTTTTCGGGTAGAGTTGATATTTGCATTTATGAATTTTTGCATTCATTACTTTTGGACAAAAACCTTTCTTGACCTCCAGAACTACCTGCGTTGCTGGCATCTAAGTATTTAGCATTTTCTTATGATCTTTTCATGGATTGTATTACATACCATGAATTTGTATCCATTTCAACTGTGGTGTCGGATAAGAGAAAGGCCAAGGAGTGCCGACAAGCCAGGCGATGGTGATGTTTGTAAGGATTTGACCAGGATCTAACTCCTGCAGCTCCGTTCTATTGCTAGCACAAGCCTCCAACTCCAAGTACCAAGGGCTGTTAGGATTTTTCCTCACTTGCACGATTTGTCCGTCTTGTAGGTAATGATCATTACGGTCTAGAAGTGTAATTTAATAGGCACGTACGGTTATTGGTACAAGAATGTTTGGAGGGTTGAGTTGTAGAAAAAGTTTTTGAATCACTGATCTATTATAAACGAAATATGTCCTCATTACTAAATCACATAAAGGCCTAGTAATAAAAAACCAAAACGAAACCTACTGTTTAAATTTATTACAATAATCATTTATACAAAATATAACCCTTCAAATTAATCGATTAATGTGTTGTCTTAGCAAGATCATCACTAATCGTGATTCACAATTATGACCACACCGATTATGAAGAAATCATCGACAAAAACTGAAAAGTTTTTTTCATTGTAAGCAAAAAACATCTGGATAATTATGTATCAATAACTGAACAAAATTATTCGCAACATGGATATTGTTTACTCAAAAATATTGGTTTATAATTATTTTAATTTACAAAAAACTTAAAATACTTATATCGCTACGACTATGATAAGTACCTTCGCAATTCCATATTGCATGTATTCCAGTAATTTGATCTGTTAGCACAATACATAATAATATACTAACAATAAAACCGAGTAACATATTTATAATAATTTGAACTACGGAAACGTGGGGTCATGGCGGCAGCTCGCTGCCTACTGCTCGTATGAGATGTATTCTATATGAAACAGGTTATGCCGTAAACTAAAACAGGAAAAATCTTATATATGTAATTATTTGGTGAACCGGCCCAACCTCAAGGACAAAATAATTATCTAAATCAAGTGAAGAATATATTATCAAGAGGTATTTTGTTTATGATATGAGTTGGGTGTACTTATTATACAGCAATGCTATTCTGTAAAAACAAACTTCAAAGTCACGCGTGAATTCGCAAGTGAGATTATGATTTGGTATTCTGTAACTTATGTAGTGCGATGCTAGCGCCTCCACGTGAGAGTGGCGGCGAGATGAACTGTTTCAAGTGAGATTTTGACGTTTCCTAATAAAGTACCTATTACACTGTATTGTACAATACCTATGTAATTTATTTTGAATTTAAATTTTCAAAGTATTACTTCCTAGCTTCCCGCCACGGCTCTGCCCGGGTTAACAGTTTCTCCTGTGGGAAAGAGGAATTTAGTCTATGTTAGCGGGGGATAGTATAGCTTCCCAACAGGAAAAGAATTTTTGAAATCGAATTAGTAGTTTTGGAGCTTATTCAATACAAATTAAATTTATTTTATTTTATTTTATTTTATTAAGAAACAAACGGTCACAATACATGGTAGTTCTTATATACTATTGTTATGAAACAGACCTATAGTTTCCTTACTTAAACATTGAGCATGTGCGTACATATGTATAAACTTTGAAAATAAAACTTAACAGAAGGAACAGCAATTACTTAATTAGGTACAAATATTTAAAAAAAAAAAAATTTAGCCGACTAAAGCAATGCTAATGATACATTAAATAGATAGGTAAATATTTTGAAGATCAACAATAATCATTTAGATTAATTACTAATTGCCATAAACAAATAGCTTAGGGGGTATTGTTTTTAAAAGCATTCTTCAAAAAGTTTAGGGTACAGTGAAATATATCTACGTCTTGCAGCCTTTCATCTTCGTTGTACAGTTTACATGCGCGCTTTATAAACGAATTGCTTGCATATGAGGTTCTACTATAGGAGATGTAAAAAAGTAGTTTTTTTCGACAACGGCGTTCTAGCCCACGAGGCACTCTAAAGAGAATACTATGAAGTAGTGAAGGGGCATCGAGATGATTATTAATAATTTTGTACAATATCACAGAGTCTACACAGTCACGACGAATCTTAAGAGGCTGTATGTTGTGACGTAAAATTGAATCATCATAGTTAATATAATCAAAGCCAGTTCTGAAGTCAAGGGATTTTACAAATTTATGCTGTATTCTTTCAATCCTATTAATGTGAACAGTAAAATATGGTTTCCAAACTGGACAGGCAAACTCCAAACGGCTACGAACATAACTGTTGAAAAGAATCTTATAAGTCAAAGGATTTTTAAATGGTTTACTAACTCGCAAAATAAAGCCAAGTTGCTTATAGGACTTCTCTAAAATCGAATTTATATGTGGGACAAAAGTTAATTTTGAGTCTAATATCACTCCAAGATCTCGAATCTGTGTTACTCTTTGCAGACTTTTGTTACATAATTTGTAGTCGTAATTAATACTAATCTTTTTCTTAGAATAACTTATAACAAAACACTTATCAGGATTTAAGAATAGGTTGTTTCTATTACAATATGTTTCAAAGTTTATTAAATCTTCCTGAAGTAAATTGCAGTCTTGGATACCACGAATTAATCTGAAAATCTTTGTGTCGTCTGCATAAAGTAACACACTCGAGTGTGATATAGACTGTGTTATATCGTTTACATAAAGTGAAAATAACAAGGGTCCTAAATGGTCCTCTAAAAAATTAAATAAACAAATAATAACATTTTTTCTTTTTTATATTAGCATAGATAATTTCAATTTTAGTAGGAATCATTTTTAGAGGTACATTATAACATTAACTTACTGAATATCTTTATATAAATAAAATGTAATATTATTTTCCATATTTTTTATTAATATTATTAACGTAGTATATTCCAAAATATTGTGTAGTCTAAAAGGCCTTTTAAAACTCATCTTTCGACTCATCTTTCACTTCGATCGTAAACTCACATGTATGTATTTCGGTATTCTGTAACTTTAACAAGCTCAAGCGATGTGAGGTGAAAATCAAAAACTTTGACAAGTTCTAGTGATGCGGTTAATCTTTGCGCTTTTAAAATCGATGTGTCATTCTAATTTTATTCGTCTAGTTACAAAGTTTTCGGTTTTTTATTTTAGTATAATTATATTTTAGTATAATCAATAAGCTACAGTCAATGTTTTTAGAAATAAAATATAAAAAAATACATAGTTTTTATGGAAAGAGTTTTAAACTTCGAGATTTAAACATCAATCATGTTGCCTCTCCTTGTAGTATAAAAAGTTTAGAACGTCAACTTGACGGGTGATGAAGTGTTTTTTTCTGTGTTATTTAATTTCAAATTAATTGCTATTTTTGAATTAAACGTAAGTATTTTAAGTTTTTTACTAGTGCATTATTACTATAGTTATCAAATAGTAGTGTTGTCATTAATCAAAAATAATTGTAAATTTATAGCATGGAGTCGCGCTCTACGCACCCCTCAGCCGCGCAAGCTGAGATCTTGATCCAATTTTTGGAAGCCAACCCCGACCTGGCTAAGGGCTACTCAAGGAATTCGGGAGCGAAAAGCCGATCGAATTTGAAATGGGAGGCTCTGAAAAATAAACTGAATAGTGTTGGTGGAACTATCAAAACCAAACAAAAATGGATAAAGGTATGAGAGAAGATTTAATTTTAGTACCAAGTTAATTTTTCTTATTACACTAATATTTTGCCAATTTATTTCTTTTCTGCAATTAATAAATGTGGGTTGTTTCTACTTTTTCACAGTATTGGACTGACAAGAAAAATGCAGTAAAAAAAAAGCCGCTGCTAGGAATGCTGCTCGTCGCAGAACTGGTGGTGGGCTGGTGGATGTGCCTGAACTGACAGAGATGGAGGAACGCATATTATCGGTGATGGGTGGGGAACGGTTTGCCTCTGGAGATACACATCTTCAGTATGACTTATTTGGAGTTAGTTTTTATTGTACATTTTTATTGCTTACATTATATGTAGGTACTAGTACTTACAATTTCCTTATTATTATTAACATAATATTGTTTGTTTTTAGCCGAGTACTTCAAATGATGATAGCAGCCCGAATGTTTTACTTGAGAGACCCCAGTCCTCTCCTGAGCAAATACTTGCCTATGTAAGTTTAAAAACGTTTGATGGCAAAATGTTTGATGTTTATACATCCAAGTTTTAAATTTTTCCAAAAATTTTTTTACATTTTTACATTTTATTACTTAACTTGCTTATAGGACTTCTCTAAAATCGAATTTATATGTGGGACAAAAGTTAATTTTGAGTCTAATATCACTCCAAGATCTCGAATCTGTGTTACTCTTTGCAGACTTTTGTTACATAATTTGTAGTCGTAATTAATACTAATCTTTTTCTTAGAATAACTTATAACAAAACACTTATCAGGATTTAAGAATAGGTTGTTTCTATTACAATATGTTTCAAAGTTTATTAAATCTTCCTGAAGTAAATTGCAGTCTTGGATACCACGAATTAATCTGAAAATCTTTGTGTCGTCTGCATAAAGTAACACACTCGAGTGTGATATAGACTGTGTTATATCGTTTACATAAAGTGAAAATAACAAGGGTCCTAAATGGTCCTCTAAAAAATTAAATAAACAAATAATAACATTTTTTCTTTTTTATATTAGCATAGATAATTTCAATTTTAGTAGGAATCATTTTTAGAGGTACATTATAACATTAACTTACTGAATATCTTTATATAAATAAAATGTAATATTATTTTCCATATTTTTTATTAATATTATTAACGTAGTATATTCCAAAATATTGTGTAGTCTAAAAGGCCTTTTAAAACTCATCTTTCGACTCATCTTTCACTTCGATCGTAAACTCACATGTATGTATTTCGGTATTCTGTAACTTTAACAAGCTCAAGCGATGTGAGGTGAAAATCAAAAACTTTGACAAGTTCTAGTGATGCGGTTAATCTTTGCGCTTTTAAAATCGATGTGTCATTCTAATTTTATTCGTCTAGTTACAAAGTTTTCGGTTTTTTATTTTAGTATAATTATATTTTAGTATAATCAATAAGCTACAGTCAATGTTTTTAGAAATAAAATATAAAAAAATACATAGTTTTTATGGAAAGAGTTTTAAACTTCGAGATTTAAACATCAATCATGTTGCCTCTCCTTGTAGTATAAAAAGTTTAGAACGTCAACTTGACGGGTGATGAAGTGTTTTTTTCTGTGTTATTTAATTTCAAATTAATTGCTATTTTTGAATTAAACGTAAGTATTTTAAGTTTTTTACTAGTGCATTATTACTATAGTTATCAAATAGTAGTGTTGTCATTAATCAAAAATAATTGTAAATTTATAGCATGGAGTCGCGCTCTACGCACCCCTCAGCCGCGCAAGCTGAGATCTTGATCCAATTTTTGGAAGCCAACCCCGACCTGGCTAAGGGCTACTCAAGGAATTCGGGAGCGAAAAGCCGATCGAATTTGAAATGGGAGGCTCTGAAAAATAAACTGAATAGTGTTGGTGGAACTATCAAAACCAAACAAAAATGGATAAAGGTATGAGAGAAGATTTAATTTTAGTACCAAGTTAATTTTTCTTATTACACTAATATTTTGCCAATTTATTTCTTTTCTGCAATTAATAAATGTGGGTTGTTTCTACTTTTTCACAGTATTGGACTGACAAGAAAAATGCAGTAAAAAAAAAGCCGCTGCTAGGAATGCTGCTCGTCGCAGAACTGGTGGTGGGCTGGTGGATGTGCCTGAACTGACAGAGATGGAGGAACGCATATTATCGGTGATGGGTGGGGAACGGTTTGCCTCTGGAGATACACATCTTCAGTATGACTTATTTGGAGTTAGTTTTTATTGTACATTTTTATTGCTTACATTATATGTAGGTACTAGTACTTACAATTTCCTTATTATTATTAACATAATATTGTTTGTTTTTAGCCGAGTACTTCAAATGATGATAGCAGCCCGAATGTTTTACTTGAGAGACCCCAGTCCTCTCCTGAGCAAATACTTGCCTATGTAAGTTTAAAAACGTTTGATGGCAAAATGTTTGATGTTTATACATCCAAGTTTTAAATTTTTCCAAAAATTTTTTTACATTTTTACATTTTATTACTTAACTTGCTTTCCGCCGCGGCTCCGCCCGCGTTAATAGTTTTTCCCGTGGGAATGAGGTATTTTCCCGCGGTAAAAGTTAGCCTATATTCTTCCGCAAGGTCTATTCTATCTTTGTGCCAACTCCGCCCGCTTACAGTGCAAGTTAAATAAAAGCTTTTAAAAACATTGACTCTTGCTCAATGATTGTATTTAAATATAATATTAAGCCGAAGAGTGTCTAATTAGACGAACAAAATGAGATTAACATATCGATTTCAAAAACGCAAAGATTTACCACATCTCTAGGTCCCGCCAAAGTTTTCGATTATCACCTCACCTGTCTTGAGCTTACAGAATACGAAAAACCGTACGTGCGAATTTACGATCGAAGTGACTGTGAAAATCGAAGTGAAAAGTGAGATGAGTTTTAAATTTTACAGAATAGCATTGCAGGTAGAGAAACAAACCCAGTGCGTATTTATTAGTTGTGTATTTATTATAAAAACAAAACTCGCTTTCAAGAGTTGCCTTTTAAGAAGATGAGGAAATAAGACCGATTGTATTTATTACTTTGACCAGCTATTATAGAAAAATGTCCTACTAAAGTGACAATGATGAAGATGAAGTGACAATTAACACTTATTTTATTACTAGCTTTCCGCCCCGCGGCTCCGCCCGCGTTAATTTTTTTTCCCGTGGGAATGAAGTTTTTAAATTACTCTCCGTAAGTTTTTTTTTTTTCATTTTTTTTTTTAATAAAAAGTACCCTATGTTACTTCTAGTACCTCCCAGGATATGTGTAGGTACAAAGTTTCATGATGATTCGTCAAGTAGGTTTTGCGTGAAAAGATAACAAACATCCACGCTTTCACATTTATAATATTACTAGCGACCCGCCCCGGCTCCGCACGGGAAAATGGTTATTGTGGATTATTCTTAAGTATATTATGCATGTATTATACATATAAACCTTCCTCTTGAATTCCTCTATCTATTAAAAAAAACCGCATCAAAATCCGTTGCGTAGTTTTAAAGATTTAAGCGTACAAAGGGAGGGACATAGGGACAGAGAAAGCGACTTTGTTTTATACTATGTAGTGATAATAATATAATATTATAATTATAGTAAGGATTATAATATTAGTAAGGATTTATACCGGGTGCAAGTGGCGGCTTATCAAGTACTGCAATGGAACTCTTCTTTGAGACAAAAATAATATATTCGACTTTTTCATAAAAACTGATCCGATAGAAATGACTATTTTGTAAGTGAGTGTCAAGTTTCTTTTTCGTTACCGAGATAAGTTGTTCGAAACCGTTGACCTTTTCAGTACCTATCCTCTTCCTAATTAATATTTTCCTTTCTACTTTGTGATATGTATGTATTAGTATTAGTCTATTTTAAGTATATAGTATTTTATCTAGTTTTAGTTATTTATTTATTTTGTGTAGTACTTCATGTATTCTAGGAATGTTCTATTTATACTTAGTTTTTTTTTATATAAACAATGATATCTTGCCACCGACCCGCATAGATTTTGTTTTTTTTTAACTCTCCTTACCCTAAGGTTGCCTGGAAGAGATTGCTACCTTAGCAATAAGGCCGCCTGTTGACTTCTGTATCTGAATTTAATGTATATATTTCCTTTGTTATTCCTTGGGTGTCAATAAAGCATATTTGTATTGTATTGTATTGTATTAAGCCTCCACTAAAGCTTTGTACCTGTAGTACATGTCCTGTGCACCGTGAAATTTAATTGTTTGTTTATCCGCTACATAGTTTTAGTACCTACTCATTAAACTGAACAACTTTCCTTTCAAAAATAATTTTCAACTTCACTACATACCTAGTATAAAATAAAGTCGCTTTCTCTGTCCCTATGTCCCTCCCTATGTCCCACCCTTTGTACGCTTAAATCTTTAAAACTACGCAACGGATTTTGATGCGGTTTTTTTTAGTAGATAGAGTGATTCAAGAGGAAGGTTTACATGTATAATACATGCATAATATACTGAAGGATAACCCACAATAACCATTTTCCCGTGCGGAGCCGGGGCGGGTCGCTAGTTTCAAATAATCATCAAAATCTTCAGTCACGTGACCGGCCACTTTGTATGAAAAGTAGAATTTTAATTTTGAGATTTCAAGCTTTGTTTCTTAGGGAAAGCAGTGCAGATACAAAAGTGACATGTTAACAGTAACCTAATATAAAACACCTTTAACTGTCCTCTGCTAGAGTAAAGCCAGTAAGGTAAAAGTTTATGTTATTATAACTGAGTAAATAACAAAATTAAATGTGGCAAAGTGCATTTAATAATAAAAAGATAACTAAGAAAGACATAGTTGTATTCGCCGCACCCAAAACAGTTCATATAAAACACTACAAATAAGACAAACAAATATTAGAATCTAAACTAGAAAAAAAATCTACAAAGCATACATGAACTATTCGTACTCTTCCGTTATGTACTACAATACCGCAAAATTATATAAAAAAAGACAGAACACTGTGTGCAATAAAGTATTATGTATTGTATTATATTGTAAATTATCTACCAAGGACCTCATATACTCTAAAAGAAGGATAAAAAATGTTTCAGAATATTGTACAAAGCTTTCTAAACTTTTTAATTGTTCCGAAACAGTGTCAAATATTGTAATAATTTTTGTAAAAAATCAACGAGAGCCTTTGTAGGCAATTCTGTGGTCTACTTAGGCGCGAGGTTATCAGGGTACGCATTTTTGTACGGCAAAAAACATCATCGGCGACATTGAGTTCAAGAGGTCAGGCCAAATGACACTCGAGTATTCAGCGTCGGCCGGAAGAAGCCTGTTCCCGAATCGATCAAATTCCGCACAAAAGATCGGTAAGTGTTCGCCCTCCTCGCTTTAAAATCCATTATTACGATGTAGACGTGCATTTACTTAAATGGTACATAAAGAAAAGATAGGTAGGAAGAGAGTCGATGGTCAAGTGGCTAGGGCCGTTGACTTGCATTCGGAAGTTCGCGGGTACAAGCCTGGGTATGTATGCACCAATGTGTTTTCGATTTTCGAATTCATATGTACGTTTATTCGATGCTTTAAAGTTCAAGAAAAACATCGTGAGGAAGCCTGCTCACACCTGCGAAGGTTATGTGTCAAGTTGACTAAGCCGCACTGGACTAGCGTAGTCGACTAAGGTCTATTCAGCCTAATTTGAGGGTAGGCCCGAGCCACCGCGCACAAGATTGACCGACGATCTGATGATGCTCGCGGGAAGTCGCTTGAAGCGGAGATCTTTTGGGGAGGCCTTTGTTTAGCAGTAGAGGCACAGATTAATAAATTATATATTTTTTTTAATATAATATAATATAATTATAAATTAAATAATAAAGTGAAAAAGTACATCATTTACCATAGTAACAACTATTCGTAGAGATACGATAGCATTGTAAATGCATTTTTTCATAAAAGCCGGTGAAAGCCGCAGTGCACTTTAGGATAACGTCAAAATAGAATTATCAGTGGTTTCGGGCACAAAACTGCAGCGGAGTGGCTTTTAATGCCTTTTCGGTGCCCGAGAGTAAAAAGTTCAAGCGGTATTGGAGTTCAGAGCCCTCTCGACTGAACTGCAAACTGGAGGGTATTAAAATACCGTTCTTGGTAAATAATGGTTTCTACAACGTTATTGCAAGTAACACTGTTTTTTACTGTACATTAATAGACCTAATAATTTGACAAACAAGGAGATTAGCGTTCCTAATTAAAGTAAGCGATCCTAGTTTGACGCTTCGTACCTTTTTGAGAGGGCGGGCGTTCGCATTGATATCTGCTTCGCACATAACATTTAAAAATTGTAACGATAAATTAATCATTCTATACTTTTTTAAACTTTCACGGTTGTTTTCTGGCACTATCACAAAACAAATACCACGGTAAATATCCCGTTTTAAATCTAATCTAATCTTTAGTTATGAAATTAATCGTTTATTTCACTTCACAAGTAATCTTGAACAATTTTTCTTTTTGTTCTTTTATAATTTATAACTATTGTGTATAAGAAACTGATGCCTAAAATAAATAAAAACCTTGTACCGTTCACCGGAATTCCATACCTCGTCTGTATACTAAATTAAAGACAACACAGAAATTATCAAAACAAGACAAAATTGATTAAAGAGATATGAATTGATTTAAATTTCGAACAAACTTGCGGCCAGTACCAAAAGCAAAAGAGACGGCATAACCGATGCCCCATCATCGAATATTTAGGTTTTTATTTATTTCGCAAGTTATGTACAGGTTTCCTCAAAAAGTTTTCTCGCAATGAAGTTATTGGTTCCCGCTCCGCATTTAGTACTCCCCTGACGCACGCTTTAATGGAATTAAAAGTCGTCTGTTTTATTTCCTGGGTCTATATATTAAATACCCCAAGTGGCGCGGTACAGTTGTACACAATTTAAATTGGATGCCGGCAGCAGAGAGGGACTTCCGACTAGAGTTGTCTCGTTGACGAACCGGCGGTAACTCAATTCTTAACTTCGTATTGAATAACAGACTGACAAATCGGTGAAATGTTTTTTTTATTTATTTATTCAGTAATTAAAATATTTTGGTCAAAGTTTTGGTTTCATTTTCGGCTAAATTGAGTCACAGTTTCAATCGAATTTCGATTTAAATCTTATTAACTTAATTTTGCCGATGATTTCCAAAAAAATATTAATTTAATTTATTGTATTATGAAGCAGCACATTAGATTTTTATTATATTTGTGTATTTTTTTATTTTCAGGACCAGGCTTGTATAAACAAAAAGTACCACTTAAAAAAATTTCACACAGCAAAAGTAATCTTCTCATTCCTACGGGAAAAAATAAAAAACAGGAGAGAAACCACCGGGCGGAAAGTTACTTGTCACAAATATATAATAAAAACGATTCGCATAAATGTATGTGCATATTAGAACAACATTGAACTATCTTTTATTTGTTGTGTTTGTCATTGTCTGGACAAGGTTTATTTAATGCGGGAGAAGTAAGAAGGCCAGCTTGTTTTTCCTTTATATTATATAAGTATTATTACCTATTCAACGTTATTTTACAGGAAACGTTGAACCGCCCTGTGCCTTGGGAGCGGGCCTTATCCCTCCACGTAGAAAATTAAACGTCTCACGGCAATTTCCTGAAAAGAGCCGGCTCTGTTTCGGCATTGGATCTGTCTGTTGCGGTCGGGCCAAACGCTTATAATAAATGCCTTCCCAACAAACAGATAAACGTTAATTTAATTTGGTTTATTTTTGCCTCCTTTGCTTTGCGAAGATTTCATTTCATATGTTATGATGATATGACAGATTGTTTCGGAGACACGTGAAAATATATGATGGTAACGAGGAACAGAAATAAATGGTCGTGTTTGGAAATTACTTATTTATCGTACGGCAGAATTTTTTATCAAGAAAAACTGTATACTATCCTAGTTTAGTTTGTTTAAGTTTTGTTCGGTAAATATCGTGTGCTCTTTTTATACTTAATACCTTTTTTATATAAATATAATGCGATACAAAAACATGTTTATAACAAAGTACTCTTCACAAATTATGAAATTATGTGATTTTGTTTTAAACATGTTCTAATGATTATTTGTACTCCAAAATTTGATCATGTTATCGCTTAGCAACGTGTAATATTAAATTGCATAGTGAACATTAAATTGCTGATTGTGATTACTTTAAAGCATGATTGAATTTTATTGCTTGTTTTGGTAAAAAGTTATATTAAAATCGTTTCCTCAAAACATTTGTTACATATCTTCTATGTTTTAATAAATTATTTCATAAATTCCTGTTAAAAATGCACATGGACTGTGTCTGTATCGGTATCCAATTAAGAAATATTATGATTAGATTGTTCTTTAATTTTACAAGATTTTATTTAGTTTCACCTTTCCCGGTATTTGTGTCTGGTAACAAATTTTTCAAGTTAAATTTAAGCGACTTCTCAGTGTCTAATTAAGTTGATTTTGGCATACGTCCGGTGTCAATGCAATAATGGTACGTACCACCAAGCTAATTTGATGATGGAGCGGAGGTTCTCATTTTTTTTTATTACAAACTTGCTTTGTAGTTCGAGAACAATAAAATTGTTTGTATAGGAAAGATATAGAAACGATTTTTTTTTCTGGTTGACTTTTCGTTACTCATTTATGATGATGGTCTAATTATAAAGTAAAATTTATAAAATACTAGCTTTTGCCCGAAATTTCATCACATTTTAGTTCTTGTCTATCAACCAATAGTTAATTGTTTTATATGTAGATTATTACTTAATCTTGTTATTACTTTCAAGTGAAAATAGCTGACATACTTAATGTATAAAATAAACCTCGGGACTCTTTATAAAAATAAAGTCAGCAAACGGCTAAGAAATTATATTGGCTCAATTCCCGCGCTCATTTCAGAATGAAGCACTGCAGAAGTGCAGAAATGCCGTATTTGCATGAAAGCTTCCATTATCCTAGCCAGAGCCAATAAAAAAAACAATAGAACTGGCTATGAAGTGCGATAAAAAGCTGATTACGGTCCAACTATGGACTTAGTAACATAGTAACACCAACAAGGACATAAATGAACGTGAACATAAAAGGACATACATCGTTACAGTCTCTTGCATACCAAGGAGAAGACGTGGAAAACCAAAAAGTACATTTTAAGACCAAGTGAATAAAAAATTGAGACCACGTCTTTTTTGAAATCGGATCAGTAGTTTTTGAATTTATTTATTACAAACATACACACACACAAAAATACAAATCTTTCATCTTTATAATATTAGTATGATTACCATGGATGTTATCCTTGATGATTGATTACCTAAAATGGTACTTTTTGTTTATTAATACGTGTGTCGCAAATATACGTATCAAGCTACATTTATAAATCCTTTGGAAATTATACTTATAACAGTTTTATGATACAGTTTCGAATCCGATCTAAAGACAAAAGTCAGCTAGTTGTAAATGATATAGTATTATTTTCTTTCAATTTTCTATTAGCTCAAAGATTTAAAGAAAAAAATAAGCTTTTCCACCAAGCAAATACACGCTATATCAGATTAACATAATCACTACATAGTATAAAACAAAGTCGCTTCCTCTGTCCCTATGTCCTATGTATGCTTAAATCTTTAAAACTACGCAACGGATTTTGATGCGGTTTTTTTTATTAGATAGAGTGATTCAAGAGGAAGGTTTATATGTATAATACATGCTTAATACACTTAAGGATAACCCACAATAACCATTTTCCCGTGCGGAGCCGGGGCGGGTCGCTAGTATTATATAAATATTATATAAATTACTTACTAATGCAGGCTGGGATCACATTACCAAACAAAACAACAAGTTGCTCAGCAAATTCAAATGATACATTTCCTTCATGCTATGGTAATGATATTTTAAACAAGACTCAGAACTCGTGTGAATTTGGAACTTTTCACATTTGGTCGGCGCAATTTCCGCTCTGAGCGCGTTGGATTTTCATATACGTACGTACTTTCAAATTTCATAACTTTATCATTATATTTAATTTTATATTTTATTATCTGCCGAAATTTTGAATAGTCGTGGCCATTTTGGGTTAACAGTGTTAAACGTAGCTCCCATTGTAGAAAATCCTAATTCATCTGTTTTCAATAAGTACGCATAATTGAGTAGAAAATAATGTTTTGAAGTAAAGGTTAATCATATTTAGCCTTGACGTAACCTAGAAGAAGATTGTTTATTTTTCAGTTAAAATTTGACTCAGAACTACCCCATAAGAAATCAAATTAATGCAAAATATTTTTATACTTATATTATAAACTTGTGCTCCGAAGAAACATTATCTTTCACAACATTATGCGTCCTTGTTGAATCGGGTGAGTTTGGATTTTCTACAATGCGAGCTTGCTCTATTTGTTTATATTTTGATGCTTCACGATTTACAACAAAATTTACGCAGAAGGTTCACTGAAAATTTGTATTTTTATTAGATACTGGGCTCAATTCTGCGTGGCCGCTAAAATATCTAAATTTAAGTTGTTATGCCTCTTTCACGTTCTTAAGAACGAAAAGAGACAGGTGATTGCCAACCTACATTTAAACACGTAAAACATAGATTTTACGCGTAATTTAGTTTGTTCAATCTAACTAGCATTCACCCCGCGCTGAGGTTTTTTTCATTTTCCTATGCCTATATCATAGAAGAAAATAATAGTACTAACCACACAGTACACATCACACTAATATTATAAAGGCGACAGTTTGTGTGTATGTCCTATGTGTTATTATTGTAAATTGTTTAATTAAAATTCGTTTGGTAGTTTTTTGCGTGAGAGAGTATCAAAAATCCATACATCCATCTATCCCCACAAAATTTCGCGTTTACAATATTAGTAGGATTAAGAACGCAGTTGCCGAAATAGGTATTAACTTTAAGTCGGATGTTATCGCATAGAACCTGGGTGGTTTTCGTATCTAAAAAAAAAACATTGTGAAAATGACGTAGACTTTCAATTTTAGTTAATAGTAGTATTTATCATAATAATATAGTACGACAATGTGATTTTTTAAAGTTTGAAAGGGAGTTCTATTCTATTCTAGAGTGACAAAGTAATAGGTCTCCCCTAGCATGACATTTCTTGCTGGTAAACATAATTTTGTCGCGCGTATTCCCGTATCCTATTGGAGGATATTTCAATATGCCGCGATTCTCGCAGCTTTGTGACAATTTAAATGTGAGACTAACTCATAGCACTTCATGCTACGGGATGGGGGAGGTAAGTATAATTTAATGTGTGGGATTAAAAGTTAGTTTCGTCACTTATCGTACCTAATTGTGTGGTTTTAGGCGTCAAAGAAAGTTGCGAATACTCCTTTGAATCTCTACAAAACATATACCACAAAGTAATAAACCATTCAGTTAAGTATTTGACTTCCGAGAAAATGTTGCTAGACATTTGATCACAGGAATGGATGTCACGACGTCACGACCCTTATGAAGGCACTTCAGTTAACAGCTATATAATAGTAATTTATATCTGTAGCTTTAGTGGTGGTTTTAGTAAAAGGGGCGAGTTACTTTTTGCAAGATGGATAAGGAACTAATTTCTCCCGAGATGAGGGTCCCGATAGGAAGGCAGCGAGCACATGTCCCGGCCTGTCTTGTCGTGTCGTGTGGGCTGACATGCGTCACAGGACATACCCCTCTTTGAAACGTTTTTCTCTTCACTAGCTACAATCTAAAATCTCTCCACGGCGGTGCACAGAAATGTTCGTTATTTTTCCCTTCTTTATTCGAGTTAATAAAAAAATATTGTCCTAAGAAAACATTCAGAAAGAAATCATGCGGATCTAAGAATATCCAAAATTTTCTTTTTATTCTTTATTATGTTTCCAACAAAAATGTGACTGTCTTTCGTATTTTCATATAAATGGGTAATGGTATGTTTGCTTTGTTATGAAGTAGGTATTCATAAAACATAGAATGCTCTTTGTAACAAAAGAATTTTGAACATGGCTTTGTTTCAAGACTAAGCCTTTGGTAATTAAGTCAATGAACTTCACTGCTGGAATTGGTTCGCAAATAGTAGATTTGTGGAATGTGAAAAAGAAATTATAAAAGTAACGGAATCATAGTTGGATTACTTCACTGCATAACGATAAAATCTTTTCTGTAAGCTTTTTACCACCTAAAGATTGCCTGGTAGAGATCGCCACCTTACCAGTAACAGTTAAACCGATACAAACAAACAGAGAAACAAAACAATTGAAAAAAAAAACTGGATAATATGTTCTCTATCACTTCTTTCATCCCATTATATCCTTTTAAACAAAATCCGGATATTTCTATATTATCACTTCCATGGCTCGGTTTTTAGATATTTTTTTCGATATATAAAATAGACGACACACACAGGAAGAGTAATTAGGTTGGCAAGTACAAATGATTTCCTACTGCCTGGTTTTTTTTTATTATAATATAATATAAAAGCGGTTCTATTTATTTATTATTCTAACCCTCAACCTACTGGTAACTCAAAGGGAATATTAATAAGATTACTCATTACAGTTAACAAGCAATACTTGAATAAATTAAATTAAGAAGATGGTTCATTTGAAAAGAATCCAACCAAAAACATACCTGTTAAAAAGGGGGCGGCCAAGTTCCTATCGGCTAATTGTTCGCCTAAAAAAGAATTGAAATCCAATCCAATGCCAAGTTTAGATGCACTTTAAATTCGATCATAATCATCGTCATAAACAGCCTGATCCACTGGTAAACATTTGCCATTCCCAAGACTCGCAACCACATTCTAAATTTGAACTTGGCAGGTTTTCGTGCGTAATACTTAATTAATTTGTATAATTAAATTTATTATTTCTTCTTTTCGAGTCGACAGCAAACTCAGCAATTTAATATTTATATAATAATTAAATTAATCTATTTATTAAACTAATATAACCTGCCAAGTTCAAATTTAGAATCTGGTTGCGAGTCTTGGGAATGGCAAATGTTTACCAGTGGATCAGGCTGTTGATGACGATGATTATGATCGAATTTAAAGTGCATCTAAACTTGGCATTGGATTGGATTTCAATTCTTTTTTAGGCGAACAATTAGCAGCGGTTCTCAATCTTTTTTGGTGACGGAACCCTTTTGAAAAGCAAAATACTTGACGGAACCCTACAATAAAACAACTGTTTTCAAATGTGTATTCTTAATAATAAGCATAATAAAAGTACAATGTAACAGTCACAAGTAGATATCGGGGAGATATCAAACTTTGTATCACTATCTATGTGGGGGACGTCTGTGGGTGGCGCAGACGGGTGATCAGCTCCCGGTATAGGAACTATTTCATTCCTAATCCCAGCCTAATGATGCCACTCATCCGTTTGTAGTACCTAAGTTTTCCCTCCTATCCGCGCGCATCGCCTTCAAGAATGTGTCGCGCGGTCCGCTTCCCTTGGCCCCCAGTCGCAAGTACGGTAACCGGGGATGCGCGGAGTATGGACGGACGAGCCGCGGGCGGATGGCCACGGTGTCGGCTAGGTGCCTCTACCGGGCCCCCACCCCGCAAGCCCGCCGCACCGCCCCAGCCCGCCCTACACCCGAGGGATTTGAGAGCTTGCCCTACAGTTTTCCCTCCTCTATCAGGTTCGCGAAGAGGAGTAGTTCTGCCTCTACTCAGCATCATGGCACCATCAAGGTGCTCTGGTTTTACTGCTGCCCCTGCGTCATCCCCTCAAACCTACTGGTAGCCCTACAAAATCTTTAAGATGTTTCCTAACGTTTTTGGTTCAGCTAATTCGTTCATTTCTATCATGTCTGTGCCTATAATCTCCCATCTGGGCATCGAAAACATTGGACACTCTGCGAGGAAGTGTTGTTGTATCACTATGATCATTACTAAAACCTACCATTATACTTACTCTTCCCGAAATTTTACATTCGTCTCATTATCTTAAAGCCAACATTTTTTAAAGTTTCACTTCTACCACGTGTGAATTGTACACATGACCTTTTTTTCTAAATTCTCGCGGAACCCCTACAGAAGTATCGCGGAACCCCAGGGTTCCGCGGAACACACTTTGAGAATGGCTGAATTAGCCGATAGGAACTTGGCCGCCCCCTTTTTAACAGGTATGTTTTTGGTGGGATTTGAATACTTTTTTTGAAGAAATCGTCCCTTTTTTTTCTTTCTGTGCTACGCCTTCGTCCATTGTTAACCACAGAATAAATATATTTAATCATCCGGACACTCCATGCAGCAAATTTATTTTGACAACCTAGTTACTTCTTTTAGAAAAACAACTGCAAGTCAGGGTTTAAACCGCTGAGATGGGAGCCGCTTCGATTAAACGAACGAGGTTCACGAGATTAAATTTTAAAAAAACTTCTATAATACTGCGTAGCGTACATAGATTTTTGTCATAAAATCTTCTTATTAAACCTTTCTAAATAATGACAAACGTCGCTACACTTGACGTAAGTGACATGACGTAAAATTTAGTGACAACGTTGTCGCGATCACGAATTTGTTTGCATGAAACAACTTTGGAGTAGCGGGCAATATTATTTTAAATCTCAAATATTTTTTTTTAAGTTTTAGTCGTATCTTTAAGTCAAGTGTTTACGTATTAAATAGTTGATAGTTAAATTAAATGACATTCAGTACATCGGTCAAATTTATATTATAATATAAATAAAATAGGTACAGTAGGCAGCACATGCGGCTGGATATTTGCTCCACGATTTTCACTCCTACTACTACAGGATAAAGACGCTCCCAAGGTCATTATGTCCAGCCGCATGTGCTGGCTACTGTACACGATGCATTTTAAAATTTGTCAACAATTAAGATAATATACATATCGTACTAAGCCAATCTTCATTCCTAATGTTTACAGTATTCAGAGCTCGATTGGTCGTTTTTTTTTTTATACAAGCGCACATTATTAATCTTTCTATAACGGTCTCTTTCGATAAATTAAGAATAATAAAAATTGCACGATGTGACAAGGTTATCACGTCTTATAACAAGCGCTACGGTGTATTATTATGAATACATGACAATATATTTTATACCCCCCCTGCCCTCTCCCCCCTCTCCGCATCGTATTCTCATTGTACCACTTGTTTAGAAATATTTTTATTATAAATTCGATATTCAATTAAGCCAACTTTCCTAGATTTCTTAATTTTTTGTTAATCTAAATGTAACACACGACCTGTGTGCCAAATTTCATAAGGCTAGGACAATTGGAAGTGGCCTAAACATTTTGATTACCGGTCAGTGAGTGAGTCAGTCAGTGCCAAAATTAGCTATTTTCACAGGGTTATATTTCAGAATCTACTGAAGCTATATCTATGAAATTTGGCATACTGCTGCTTTAGTACTAGTATATAATTACGTAAGTACAATTTTATCTCTGTACTTGCAATAGGCACTGAGCTACAGGGGGGTCAAAAGTGGGTTGAAACGGTTCGTGTAAATAGTGCACGGCATGCGCGCGGCTTGTTGCTGGAACTTGGCCTGCGCACTCCCGTGCGCTTAGATACTTGCAATAGGCACTGAGCTACAGGGGGGTCAAAAGTGGGTCGAAACGGTTCGTGTAAATAGTGCACGGCATGCGCGCGGCTTGTTGCTGGAACTTGGCCTGCGCACTCCCGTGCGCTTAGATAATGCCTGAAGAAACGTTTCATATTCCAGCAAATATTAATTTTATTTTATATTTCATTCTTTTTACGGAATGTATTAAATTTTTGTTAAGTTATAATTAGACTTTTCCTGAGGTGTTTGTTCTTCCAAGTATTACTTTTAGTGTACTTTTACAAATAATTTTGTACTTATCGCTATCCTATCCTATCCAATTTAGATGGAATCGGTAATAGGCGATTTCCGAATATGATTTAGTGGTTTGAAAGGTTTACAGAAATAATAGTTAATAATTATAACTCAAAAACTAGGGTCGATTAGGTCGGTTGAATACAATTACGATAAAGAAAAGATGACATGATTATGTAACTTCACACTATGTACCTACTAAAAATAAAATTGCATATAAAAAAACTGTAACTAATTCAGGGCGCCTACATGAACTTTACTAATTTAACGTTAGTCGTACCTAACCCAACTTGAAACTTCAACCATACAATCGCACTAATATTATAAGGGCGAAAGTTAGTGAGTGTGTGTGTATGTTTGTTACTTCTTCACATCTAAACGGCTGGAGCAATTTTAATAAAATTTGATCAGGAATTAGGTAACACCCTGGATTAATACATACGCTACGTTTTACTGCGGGAAAATACCTCATTCCAACGGGAAAACCTGTTAACGCGAGCGAATAGTTAATCATAATTATATTCTGTGCTTCAATTAAATTGTAAAACAACTACTTTGCGTTTGAAAATATTTTTAATTGAATTGAATTGAACTTTTTAAAGCACTTTTAACACAAGATCGCTGTAAATGCATTAAATCGCTATTGAAAAGAAAATTTCGAATAAAGGTTTCCAAGTTGAGTTTTTCTGAATTTTCTAATTGAAAAAAAATTTGATTTACGTTTACAAAGAGCAAAAAATAGAAAATACATAACGTTCGCAAAAATACGCAGTGGACTGTGAAAATAACGAATAAAAAGTTCGCCTGCCAATTTGCGATAATACGAATGCCTGTTGCTGAACGAACTTCACAGCCCAATACACTGAAATGTTTAGTTCATTACACTAATTGTCCATGTTTTGTATTAAAAAAACTTTACTTTATCTCCTTCATTGTGCATCAGTCTTTGGTGTCTTATTTTTGTACAGAGAGTTTTTATCTGACTATTATGAACTAGCTTTTATTTTTATTTAAAACCGCCTAACGGTTCCAGAGATTAGCCGAGTACAAACAGACAGACAGACAGACAACCATTATTTTGAAAATCAAATTAATGTTCAGACACGCCGATTCTTCAGTTTTATTATAGTATAGACTAGTGCCGTGGTACTCGTATATTATTATTTTTTTTTTTTTTGTGATTTCATAACATGCGATCAGTCCCCAGACTATAAGCAGTTGTTTGGATGTGAGTATAGCGGTTTAGGCGTTCCCTTCCATTGTTGGGTCGCCTTCATGAGTTACTACTCGTAGGTAGAGCATTGTCCCAGGTGTGCAGTCTTTGTAAGCGTCTAACTTTTAGAGGTTCACAAAGCTCAAGGGCCAGTCTATTTTGGTGATTTGAAACTCTGTCCTTGTAAGCTCTTGTCATGTTGCTTATCTCCTCTTTGACTGTAGGAATGTTCAGGTGTTTATGAATTTCATCCATTCTTGTGAACCATGGAGCATTTACTATGGCCTTGAGTACACCATTTTGAAATCTTTGGAGTATTTCTATGTTTGACGTTTTTGCAGTTCCCCATAGTTGTATTCCATAGGTCCATACAGGTTTTAGTATGGCATTGTAGATGAGTATTTTGTTCTCAACCGTGAGTCTAGATTTTCGTCCTAGGAGCCATTCAAGGGATCTGTATTTGTAGTTAAGCTCATCTCGTTTTTGTTGGATATGTGCTTTCCACGTTTGTTTACGGTCTAGGTGGAAACCAAGGTACTTCACAACAGTTTTGTGGGGTAGGACTTCTTTATTCAATCTTACAGGTGGACAATCTTCCTTTCTCAGAGTAAACGTTATGTGGTTCGACTTTGGTGCACTTGCTTTGATTCTCCAATTATTCATCCAGGTGTGTAATTTATCAAGATGCACTTGAAGGTTGCTAGACGCAGTAGTTGGATTGGCATCAGATGTAAGCACCGCTGTATCATCTGCAAAAGTTGCTGTCATAATGTTCTCTGATTCAGGTACATCTGCTGTATAGATTAAGTACAGTGATGGCCCTAGCACTGAGCCTTGCGGAACACCAGCTTTTATGTCGTAGAAGTCAGACAGAGCATCGTTAATTTTGACATAGAAAATCCGTTCTTCTAGATATGCTTTTAGTAACAGGTATAGGTTATGCGGTAGTGTTTTCTTAATTTTGTATAGAAGCCCATCATGCCAGACTTTATCGAAGGCTTGCTGTACATCTAAGAACACCCCTGAGCAGTACTTTTTATTTTCTAAGGCATTCCTTATGTGTTCGCTCACTCTGTGAACTTGCTCTATAGTGGCGTGACTTTGTCGAAAGCCAAATTGGTGTTCTGGAATTATGGTGTTCTCCATGATACATTTGTCTAGGCGTCTTTTTATAATCTTTTCCAGCACCTTTGACAGCAGCGGGAGTAGGCTTATAGGTCTGTACGATGAAGTCAGATGTGGTGGTTTTCCAGGTTTCGGGACCATGGTAATTTGGGAAACCTTCCAAGTTTTAGGGTAGTATTGGGTTCTCAGAATAGCATTATACAGTATGGTCAAGAATGTAACTGCTTTTTTGGGCAAGTTTCTCAATACTTCCGCTGTTATTAAATCGAAACCCGGAGCTTTTTTTAGGTCCAAGCTAAATAGGATTTGGCGAACCTCTGATGGCGTACAACATTGAATGGGTGGGCTAAGCTGTAGATCACTGTCGAGAAAGGATTTGACTTCTTTATCTATGTTACTTGTCCCGAGGTCATTGTTAGGTGTAAAGACAGTGTTCAGATATAATCCATATGCTTCTGCTTTTTCGTCATCAGACTTAGCCCATGAACCATTCTCTGTTTTTAGTGGGTGCTGGGCAAGTTGGGGTTTATCACGGGATTTCGTCATTTTCCAGAGTGAGCGCTCATTGTTCATTGGAGCTGTTGGTGTCAGTAATTGGAGTTTTGACTGCAATGTTTCATTTTCAACATCAATTAGGAATTGTTTTAGTTCTGCAGCTGCTTTGTTAAAGGCTGTTTTATCAGCAGGATGTCGACTGCAGTGCCATACTCTTCGGAGTCTTCGTTTTTCTAAAATTCTCTGTTTTAATTCTTGAGTCAAATTGTTATTCAGGTTTACATGTCTAGTTTCGGTTTTTGATGGAGTACTATGCCAAGCCGCTTGCTGTATAGCTTTGGTTATGTAGATTGTAGCTTCTTCAATGTCATCAGCGGATTTGAGAGGTATTTTGAGATTCAAATTGTCATTCAAATATTGCTGGAACAGTTGCCAATCAGTATGTTTATTGTATAAATATGGTTTGGATGATCTTTTTATGATAGTCGTACTCATGGTGGCAATCACAGGTGAATGGTCCGAGGAAGCGTCATAACAGCTTTCAATATCTAAATAGTGGGATTGTATGCCCTTATACACAAAGAAGTCTAGCAGGTCTGGTAATTTGTTTGGGTCTGTTGGCCAATATGTTGGTTGACAGGTTGTTAAGATGTTCAAACAATTTTTGTCAATACTCTTTTTAAGATTACGACCCCTTGTAACTGTGAGTCTGGAACCCCATTTAATGTGTTTGGCATTCCAATCTCCACCAACCAAGAAGCGGGTTCCCAGAGTGTCAAAGAACGAGTTGAAGTCATCATCACTGGTTTCAGGTATTCTATTCTTTTTTGGTGGGTATCGTATATTATAATATTAATGCTTCGAAGGCCGGTGTACTAGCAACTAAGCTACGATGCCGCCAGAATTCTTTCTTCTAAACGCAGTAACTCAAACAAAAATGACGACGTAATGATGCTGCTTCGTCAATATTTTGTCTTCAATATGAGTTTTTTTTAATAATTAACCTATGCTTCTGTCGCAGTTCAGTCTGATATTGTCGAAGATCATCAGACTGAACTGCGACAGCCACTACTGCGACAGACTGAACTGCGACAGTCGTCGGTTAGGTTAGGTTTGTTAAGTTATGTTATTTGTCGCAGTTCAATCTGTCGCAGTAGTGGATGTCGCAGTTCAGTCTGATATTCTGTGTTGGAAAGGTATATGAGTGTTGCTAAACACAGCTATTGGTCCAGAGGTCGATGAACAGCCCTCGTTTATATTGTCCCAACGTTGGTGGAACACGCGCGATGAATGCGCCCGCCGTGTCATGCCAACTGCACAGCCTAATTGGGGCGGCGTTCGGTTAATGCACAAAGGCCGATAATAGCGATCGTTTATCAACCGGCCTCCAACAAATTGCTGTTTATTTTAATTTATAACATGTCACAAATAAAGCTGTGTATTCGGCTGTCTGTAACTTCGGTAATTCAGTATGTGATCAAATTCTTAGTATAGAATTATTCCCAATTCTTCAGATTTCCATTACATTATTCAACAGATCCTAATTCTACAGATTCTTAGTTTTACAGACCTCAAGTTTTACAGATTTGCAGTATTACAGATACCCAGTTTCACAGACTACAATTTTTACAGACTCTCAGTATTACAGATTTCAAGTTCTACAGATTTAATATCTGAGCGAATCAAAGTACTGGTATATTTAAGTGACCTATAATAGCGGCTTACATCTTGAACAAGATGTCACGTCGTACAACTGCGTGCGCACGTAAGTTCATAGTAAAATGTATTATTTTCCCTCCGCGCTCATTCCTCATTCTTCACCCCCGCTCGCATGCTCAAGTTTTTTGCCGATATCTTTACCTCTTCGAAAGGTTTTATTTCTGACTTTTGTACTCGTATATGACTAAGGTTTCATCGGATTTGGGAATAATAATGTAATTTTGTTGGGCTTCGTGTTTAAAAAAAAGCACCACTCTCACTCACCAGTTTATTTAACCTATTGTACAAATCCCTATCACTTATGAAAATGATGCCAATGTGTGAACATTTTAGATTTGTATTAGTATAGATTTGTTTGGTTGAATACTGTTTATTTCAGTGTCTAACTTATTTACAGTAACACCTTAAAGCATTAAATGCCTTAAACTTCAAGTACAGACATAGAAAAAACTGAAGCAGATATATTAAAATAATCAACAAAGAGCTTCAAAATGTTCGTTTTCGTTCTAATCGAGAATAACATTTAGAGTAGTAGCACGGGTAGTAGTTCGGTAATTTCCACAGGAGGAGCTAATTTAATTGGTAGCTAGTTCACAAACAGACGGACTCGTTAATTTGATAGTGTCGCTGATGTTCCGACCCAAAAGTTCGCCTGCGCCTCAAAGGAACCAAACTCACCGGACCAGCCATTGTGCGGATTCTACAAACCTTGTTCAAACCTGCTTTTTACATTTACCTAATTGCTCCACGGTAGCGTAAAACTAATTATTATTACTAAGAAAGGTTTCCTTTGTGTTATGTGTTATAGGTAAGTAGAAATTTTTTTGGTCCTTCGTCAGATTTTTTAGCTACGATGCCACAGACAGACAGACATATGATTTCAACCTCATTCTCGCCTAATTTTCCATTTCTTTCTCGTTTAAATTCAAATATTCCATTTTGGAATTCCTTCGTCATACATTACATCATCCTCGTCCATTGTTCTTCAGTTTTTTCATGGCTTTTTCCTTGACTACCAGCCTTGACGGTCGTATTTCTTTGAAACGTGTTTATTTTTGTAAAGTTTAAGTTTAGTTCACACCTATTTCTGTGAATAAGTGTAAATAAACCAGTTACCACTAGTGCGTGGAATTCCCATCTTTCCAACTTCAATCTTCGGCTGCACCTGTCGCCTCGCCAGGACCTGGTAAACCGCAAGCGTGACAGTGGTACCTCATATCTCCGGTCAACATCTTAGATAGTTTTTACCGCGGGAAAATGTCTCATTCCTTCGGGAATTTTTTGCATTGCACGGAAAAGCCAAAAAACAATGCGGTCGTAGCCGCGGATGGACAGCTAGTTAGGAATATTTGAGGTAATTTTATTGCATCTAGGGTTAAATTATAACCTAATTAAAAATATACAGGGCGTCCCACGGCTATGCCACATGGAGGGAAAGTACCTTAAATATTGTAGGTAGAACATTTTACTGAAAGAAGACATTATTTTATTTCTAAAAACTATCAAAAATGCATTCATACATTTTTTTATAATTACATGGTTGAACCGGGAATCGAACCCGTTATATGAGAAAAAAATATATCCTGTAGTTTTATCATACCGATCAAAAGGCTTCATCATAAGGGTTATTTTTTGCTAAATAACATAGTGTCAGAAATAAAAGGAAGACTATGTATTTTAACATTTTAGTACAAAATTTGTCAATTTTATCAAATGTTCGAAATGACCCGTTGAATACAAATTACACTCTTTATTTCACTCCCTGTCGATTTTTTAACTTGCTGTGGTGGATATTTAGATTAATACGTCTAAGTTCTGTTTGTAGCTCGTGGACATTTTCTTACCGGTTCTTGTCAACTAATTTTTTTTACATAATCCCATTTTAAAAATCTAACGTGGCTAGATCTGGCGATCTCGGCCGGCCACATCAAATGTTAAAATTCATAGTCTTCCTTTTATTTCTGATACTATGTTATTTAGCAAAAAATAATCCTTATGATAAAGCCTTTCGATTGGTATGATAAAACTACAGGGTGATTTTTTTTTCTCGTGTAGCGGGTTCGATTCCCGGCTCAACCATGTAATTATTACAAAATGTATGAATGCAGTTTTGATAGTTTTTAGAAATAAAATAATGTCTTATTTCAGTGAAATGTTCTACCTACAATATCTAAGGTACTTTCCCTCCATGTGGCATAGCCGTGGGACGCCCTGTATATATAGCCTATGCATTGCAGACGAAGAATTTTTAAAATCGTTTCAGTATAGTTTCAGAGCGTATTCAATGCAAACAAATAATCAAATCTTTCTTCTTTATAAAAATGAAAAAAAATCTTTGCTCTTTATAAGATAGATATAAATCTATTGCATACAGAACATTGAAAAGTTCGAGAAAAGATACAAGTCATCTTTTTTTCAAGATAAATGCATACAGGAGACCCAATATCTTTTGTGTTGCTCTGTGTCTCAAATTCGGCACGTCAAAAGAATCTGTGCTAAAATTCACTTCTATCTCCATAGTTCCATACATACTTTTATAGTCGGGTGCTATTGATTTTTTATTTGCCGGAGCCGGGATAATGGAGGCTTTTATGCAAATGCAGCATCCGCACTGCATCATACTGGCAAAGGTGAGCTCGGCCAATAAACCAAATTAAACGTCTTTGCTCTTTTTAACTTCCGTATATATGAGCACAGGAGTATATGCGTTAGTGTCAGTTCGTGATTGGATTCGCGTTCTTTTTAAGATTAGCAGAAGACTCCTAAAACATGAGAATATGAATGAAGAGGTGATAGAACTTGTAGATTAGTTTTGGAAAGTCGAAACGTTTGCACTTTTATATGTTTTTTAATGACTTTTATTCCTTTTCCTTGGAAAAAGAAATTTTAGATTAATATAATATTTGCTATTACATATCAAGGGAAAAAGGGAAGCACGATTTGTGCTAAAAGTAAACGAAATTACTACTTGCTTGATTGGTCGTACTTTTTCGATATAAGCATAGGTCAATTAAAAAAACAGTAAGAAAAAAAAAACATTTCAAACTGTGATAAAAATGTAACCTTATTTAACTAACTGACTTTATTTAAAGCTTTAAAACTTTATTTAAAACAACAGATTCAAACCAATTTACTAACTTATTGGAAGAGCTTCTAACTTATCGCTACGAGCTACGGCGTAGCAAGGGCTACGAGACCCCTAATGACCGCGCTACGCGGCCACCTGCGAATGACAGCTACGAATCGTGAAAGGGCAAATAATATAAAGGAAAATATGACTGTGAAGACTCCATTTCTTATTTTTTAGATGTACCCCGGAGTTCTTACGAAATTGCCGCCTAATATTTTCTTGCAGAAAATATTTTGCAACTGGAGTGGAATTTGTTATACTCGAATTGATGTTTTTTTTTCGGTAAGATGCTCTTAGAATGTTTTTTTAAGAGTAAAAAGGTATTATAACAAGGTATTATAAAAAACTAACAATAATGTTCCCAAAGCTGATAGTAATATCACGATTTAAAAAAAAAATAGGCGATGAACTTTTTATTTATCTAAAACCTTTGTTGCCACAATATAAAACTTTTATTTTTGGTAAACAATTACAGCAATTTTCACTTTTTTGTTTACCATACATAAGGGGTGTGTTAGACATAATATTTTTATAAACTAGGCTTATGTATTTATTAATGTACTTTACTATTAGTGATAAAAATTTTGGTCGGTCCACTAGATTTTCTGTTTATTTGTTACAACAAATATCTAAAAGTTCTAAACTCACCTCTTTTTTACAATTTGATAAAGATATATAGAAAACATGTTTACATTATTAATAATATTTTATCAAGAAAAATTTCACGTGATGTTTAGTAATGCAATCTTCTTCAAAATACAAAAATAAATAAAGTAGTTTTGTAAACTGAAGATATAAAACAAAGATACATTTCTAATAAAAAAGAAGCATATTGTATTTGTTTAATAGTAATAATATATTGATAACAATAGGAAATACTGAACACTAACTTAATAAAATTTATGTTGGCCAAAAATGCAAAAATGATATTTGTAGTGGTCAGACCACATCCCGTATCTTCCAGCGATGAAATAATCTGAAGGGAAAAATACTCTTTGAAACAAGATAGGTAAATCGGTTTATGCAGAACAGATAGCGCTTTTTCTATGCAAATTTTCGTTTTCACAAAGATTGAAAACATTGTGTTGGGAAAATGGGAATATTGATCACTTGTAATGAGTAAAATAACCAATAAATGATTTCAAACAATCACTTGATCTTCTTGGGCTATATTACTTTAATATTTAAAAAAAACAGGGTTTTTGAGACAAGTCATCAATCTCTTATTATTCTAGATCTTTATTTAAAGATAAAGTATTTAAAAGGATGACTTTGATTGCTGCAAGATCATAATCTTAAGAAGTTAAATATAACGCGGAGTTACATTGAGAAAGGATTAAGGCTCGTGTACACTGGTTCAGTAAAACAACATTACTTTACGCTGGCTAAACTAACTATTTTTAATTAATTAATTTAAGTAACATACATTTTGGCTTTGAAAGCCCCCATACTTAATAAAAGTCTTATTCATCATCATCATCATCATTTCAGCCGAAAGACGTCCACTGCTGGACAAAAGCCTCCCCCAAAGATCTCCACGACGATCGGTCCTGCGCTGCCCGCATCCAGCGGCTTCCCGCGACCCTCAGCAGATCGTCGGTCCACCTTGTGGGGGGCCTGCCTACGCTACGTCTTCCGGCGCGCGGTCGTCATCAATCAATCGAAAAGTCTTATCAGCGACATAGAACTAAAACTTAGGTTTCTCGTTGCTAGAGACTCCATACCAATAAATTATCAGAATCAGAATCATAAAAAAATATTTGTAGGACATTACAATACAAAAAACCACAATATAAGACATAATAAAATAACTACATAACAATAATAATATACAAAACATGAAATAAAAACGATACAACAACGTGAAAACATCAATTCAATTAAACCATAGTTAAATAAATATCAAACCTAGACAGAAGAGTTGTGTATCTAAAACGACAGCATTTTTAAAAGTTCCGCCAAGTGACTATAACAAGCAGATAATTAGCAATGTATGTATTTTAGCATGCATTATGAGATTAATGAATGTGAATGAAGCGAAAGAAGCATGTCTGTATCGTAGCAAATGGAAGGAAGTGGTCTCTGCCTACCCCTCCGGGAAAGAGGTGTGGCTGTATGTATGTATCACTACATAGTATAAAACAAAGTCGCTTTCTCTGTCCCTATGTCCCTCCCTATGTCCCTTTGTACGCTTAAATCTTTAAAACTACGCAACGGATTTTGATGCGGTTTTTTTTAATAGATAGAGGGATTCAAGAGGAAGGTTTATATCTATAATACATGCATAATATACTCAAGAATAACCCACAATAACCATTTTCCCCTGCGGAGCCGGGGCGGGTCGCTAGTGTGAAAATAAAATAGAGATATTAAAATTTAAATACAGAGATTTACGAGCACATAAACATAGCTAGCAGTTTACTCCAATTGATGGTTCAAGTTTAGTGGAACGAAGTGAACGAGTGAAAATCTGCGCTGGGCCGATGCCATTAACTTCCACAGTCGACATGGCTAAGTTTGATCGCTGGCTGGCTTAAGTCGTCGCGAGCAAATTGACATTTCAAATCTAAATAAATTAATGGGAATGGAGATTAATTAGTTTGAAGAATTATAAAATTTCATCCGTTATTTTAAATTAAACATTAATATTATTCATTTTCCTATTGAAAATTCTATTTGTATTCTACTATTAACAGTATTTGCTGGACACAAAGTACCCTTTATATGTCAAATTTTAAACATGTTGAAGATATATTTTAATAATTTATAAACTATCGCCGCTGTATGTAGCATAAGTAGAAGTCATAGCTATAGGTACATTGATGTAAACAAACCCTAGAGAGTAAGACGTTTGTGAAGAGTCCAAATATAGAGCCCGGACGATAACCACGTGTTTTTATTTCAAAAACTGAAATCCATCAAAGTCTTAATAAGCCCTTCTTCTATCACGTACTACCGAAAAAAAATATTTTCCCCTCTATGAAACTATACTTTCAAGTGACTATTCTCCTATAATTCAAAAATTATAAAATTTCTTTCAGTAAGATTGAGTATAATAAACAAGTTACTTGCGTCACAAAATAAAACGGATTCGCTTGGATACCTAACCCGTATCTAAGTAAAGAACATCTTGAAAAATACTCACAAAAATATGTACTTTAAAGTTATTGTCCGCAGTTGAACCTGTAAACAAATTTAACTAGCAAAGGGATTTTTAAATTAAATTTAACCTGCAGCTAGCTCGTCCTGTTTTCGTCGAGATAAGCTATAATTTTGTTTGTTGCTGTACAAGTAGGGGAGTGTTGTCAAATGAAATGCCTCGAGGAAGCTCAGGTATGCCGCTTCGGTCGTTACAACAAATATTCAGGACGCTGGTAGATCCTACAATATTATTTCTAGATTACAGTAATATTTTTCACAAATACCCTCCTATTTCAATCAGTTTTTCTCCTTAAAAGGTTCCGTTTGTTTTCTTAATGTTAGTACTTCTTCTTCTTTTCGAGTCGACAGCAAACTCAGACAGTCTCGGCCCAAAAACCAGCCACACGAATAGCGTCGTCAACAGCCTTCATCAAGTCAATGTTAGTACTGTTAGTAGTCTTATAGCTAAAATAATAACAAATTAAAAAATATATACATTTATTTCAGGCGTTGCACATAATCCCTTCTTGCGTACCGAGACCCCTGGGTAAAACGAATATTATACGTGTTAGTAACAATTAGAACTTATTATATGTTAAGTATGTAAATTATAATACAAATTATTTTTTGTATCTTTGGCCAGTGATTAAAATCCGTTTAGGAGCTACAAGGCCACAGACAGACAGACAGATAGACATACACGTCACACTTATAACACCCTTCTTTTTCGTCGGGGGTTAAAAATACAACATAACTCAATATGCAAAAGTTACTGTCTGTAAAGAAAATTTGGTTGCAATTTAGAATTTTACGTAATTATATAAGTAATTGTATACAATTTCGTCATTAATGTTTTATTAATCTCATCATCTCAGCCGAAAGACGTCCACTGCTAGACAAAGGCCTCCCCCAAGGATCTCCACAAAGATCGGTTGTGTGTTATTAATCTAAGAACACATAATCAAGTTAAAATGGTACTATATCAAACAAAAGAGGAAGCTATATTCGAGTCGGTACTTAAATTCAATATTGAGACGTAGTCAGATGGAATAAAACAAGAAATAAACACATTCGCAAATCGCTGTGCAAATCGTGTTCTAGCTGGAAAGTACAGAGAAATTTCGTTCGCATTTTATTTTATTTCGACTGAGGATTTTCCGCCCGACGGGGTCCAGGTTCCTCGGTCAGATAAAGTGCGCTCAAATATAAAGTTTCAATTTCTGGAGACGTGCGGGGCCGCCGAAATTAGTGCCCCTTTGATACGCCCTTCTCTCACCGTCCCTATCTATACCATCTATACGCTGTTTGATGACGTAGTGAACGAAAGGCGTTTTCTAAACTGGGTCAGTTAATAAAATAGTTTGTGAATGTAAATAACATAAAAATTAACATCGAGATTTTTAATTGAGACCTTTTTTGTACAGTAGACGTTTTTCAGGTGAAATAGTAATGTTGATAATAATCATCTTACTAATGTTATGTTGTATTAAATATACAATGTCAATAAGTACCTATATCTTTCGTATCTGACCGCTTCCGTCTAATAGACTTTAAACGTATAGGTAAATTTACAGAAACGTTGAGGAGAAATTGTAACACCTTCATGAATCATCCTTTAGCGTGATGTGATAACCCGAAAAATTCAATCTCCGAACAATGCGATCGTATTAGCATACAAAAGGTTTCACATATTTTACGTAAATCCGTAACATTTTGAGCTATCTATTCGAGGTAACGTTCTCTCCTGACCTGCGTATGAATGATTTAGGTATATTGTTTGAAATACGCCATAATATTCAAACTAATGACTGTATTTTTTGCATTGAAGTTCTGCCTGATGTTTCATCTATACTTTTTTCGGCAATCTTACGGAAGAGCAATGAATGCCAGATAAAATACTTTAAAGTCGCAGAAACTTAGTCTTATGAAATAAATAGTTTCCAATAAGCAACTTTATCGAGAACTTTATTTTAGTGTAAGGTGTATCTGAAAGTCTATTTAAAAATATTTACATTTAAAACCTCAATTTTACAGTACTTTGTATGTTGAGTGTACTATTGAAGCTTTAATTATTCCAGAGAACAACTCAACCTATTTTAATACGATCGCCAATGACTGTTACTGAAATACACAATTCATTCTTGAACGTATATTAACGAGATTCGGTTATATAATCACTACATAGTATAAAATAAAGTCGCTTTCTCCGTCCCTATGTCCCTATGTCCCTATGTCCCTATGTCCCTTTGTACGCTTAAATCTTTAAAACTACGCAACGGATTTTGATGCGGTTTTTTTTAATAGATAGAGGGATTCAAGAGGAAGGTTTATATGTATAATACATGCATAATATACTTAAAAATAATCCACAATAACCATTTTCCCGTGCGGAGCCGGGGCGGGTCGCTAGTAGGATATAAATGGATTATATAATGCCAAAAATAATTTGAGTGAATTCATAATTAAGGCTTATTTCAATGCAAAACAAATTAATAAATTTATCGCTACTGCGTTAGGTAATGTTGAAATGTTCATGACATGTCTATTTCGTTTTCAGGTAACTTATTGCTAACATATTTTTACTAATACTTCCGATTTAAAACTGTAAATGTTTGTTTTCCTGAAATAATGAATTACATTTAATAAATAAATCAGGGTTAATTTACACACAAGATACTGTAAATAGCATAAAAATAATATAATTTCGATGGAAAATTGTGGAAAAAATACTTAATGCTAAGAACGAACAGCTAGTGAAATATTGAATTTACCGTTAATAGCAAAAAAAACAGAGGAGCTTGAAAAGCTTTTGCTCTTGTCAGCATTTCATGTTGAATTTACCAACTTCGCTAATTTAATTATGTTAAAAGATACGTCAGGTACAAAGGCTTTCAGTTATAAAGCAATTTAAACGAGCCAACCCGTCACGAACGAGATCCGAGTGAATACTATTGCTTCAGTACTACGATATTTTTATACAATTTCAGCAAACGTGTAAAAGAAAACAAAAGTTGCTGTTGTGCTTTTATTTTGGTTGTGGTTTATGGGTCGGTTATACAAAGGCCAAAGACTTACAACAAAACATATCGTTTTGGCTATTTTCAGGCGACACCGTGTTTTTACCGCCTAATAATGTACAGAAGTCAGCACTTGCGGTTGGACACTCGCACTACGAAATTCATCCTTACCTCTACGGAATATCTACTAATATGTTTGTTAGGTACTCAATCACTTAACAATAGCTGAAGTATAGTAATAAGTTCTCTACACATCATTTAGAATATTTTTGTTACTAAATCAATTTGTGAGGTAGATTAACCTAGAAATCCACACGATAAGCAAACACAATTATTACCTCTGAGAGTCCAATTGGTCCAATCTTAATAGTAGTAGATAAATAGTTAAACATCTGGCTGACTGAGTATTCATGCTCACTAAAGTGTCCTGACTTGCGGTGGCGTGTGGGCCGGGTCGTTGGGTTCCCTCTAATATGGTTGAGCCCGGCGGTGGCTGACCCATGCGTCAAACCCGTGAACGTGGTGCTGCTTGGGGGGACTGGTCTGCTTTAGAAGATTGCCGGTTGTTTTTTGGTTACATAATTTAGTTTTTCTACTTTGACTGGTTGCCTTCCTCTAATTGCATACTTCGTTGGCACTCTTTGTTATATGAATCAAATTGTATAAAATAATAATTTTTGTAAAATAGTTTGAAAAGATGCAACGCCTGTGGAGTTTCTTCCGGCGGGTTCTTCTCCACAGAAGACATCCAATTGTGAACCCGCCTCGACGTCGAAAAGTGATTTGTAAAATCTTACTTCGAGTAAAACATATTTAATTTTCATTTTCATTTTCATTCATTTTCATAGTTGAAAAAACAAAGATGACTATTAATTTGTCACTGAAATGTCCCATTTGAATAAAATACAAAATTGGTTATGCGTAAAAAATACGTCCTAGATAGGGTCTTTTTACTTATTATATGATGGAATGGGATGATTACGTTTTTTCGCTAAAATAAATTGTTGCACACAATTGTAAAATATTGTGAGTGGATACAGTGATAATCTCCCGGGAAATTACGACCAAAATCTCGGCGAGCCCGCTGTATAGACAGCTCCCTTTGTGCCGGAATCAATTCCCGTAACTTATCTGCATATTTTATTATTCGAGACGAAACGCCGCTACAGTACCTTTATCTGAGTTTTTTTTAATCTCATTTTATATTTAAAAGGTAATGTTCTGCTTGAGAACAAATATATTTAATAATATATATAGGTAAACCAGGTCACTACATATTAAAGTTGTGCCCCTATCCTTGGGGTTAAGACGGGTTGTATACATGAACTTACCTTCTATTGGGGTAACGATGGTTTGTCTTCCGAGAAAGAAAAGTTCACTAAGGTTGACTAAGGTTTTTTCTGGAAATATTGTTTAGTTTTACGATTGGTAAATATTTTATTTTTATAATTTAACTCTGAACCGACGCCAGCCGCGGTGGGGCAGAAAAAAACTTTAATGGCGACTGCACATCAGTCATCAGCAAGACATCATCACATCGAAGCGTTGGCAGTTATAAGTGCGTCTTTCGGTTGAATGGTGATAAAAAAAAAATTATGCAACTCATGGTCAGAGAGAATAGGCAAACCGTGTGTTGGTGTATAAGGGCGTCCGCTAAAACATGCACGGATGCACGGACCGGGCGCCCGCTTACGTCCGCTTGCACTGGTGATAAGGAATTTCAATACTCACCAGTGTAAATAGACCCGTCGAGCTTACCCGCGACGCGGGCGCACGTGCGGTCAGCTTACGCTAGTTGATAATTAAAGCGGGCGCCCGCCCTGTGCACCCGCGCATGTTTTAGCTTTAGAAGAAAAGATTTTAGTTTTAGAATCGTAGAATAAAGAATTGGAAAGTACGAAAGTTGTAGACAGCGCTTTACTTAAATGAAAGAGAGTTTTATAAACGAGTTAGGTACAAGGTACAACATAAAATTGATTATTCGTTAAAGAGTAACAATTTACTAACAAATCACATACTCGGAACTCGTAAAAATAACTTGTCTTCGCTGAAAACCTCTTTCAAAGTTTTGGTATACAAACTGCGAATTGCAATATAGCCGAGGCGAGAAAAATCCGATCAGAGATACGGTGAGTGAGCAGGTCCTTTATACATGTGGGTATTGTGAGCACAAAGGCGGCACTGGTGTTTTAACACACAGAGTTAGGCGCCATGCCAGCCACATAAGGTTGTGTTTTCATCAGCGGTAAGAGAGGATACGTAGCGAGAGATGTGTTCGTAAAAAACTAGCAGATTCGCTTCATTTACATTACAACGATTCTAATGTTCTTTACAAGTTTTGTAAAACATCCTTCGTTACGTATCCTCGCTGATGTCTTATGGAAACGCAGCCTAAATCGGGCGAAGGCACGACGTAAAGGCCTGTATTCACTTTGATTAGTGCGAGTGCAATTGCGAGTTAAACAACAGAATTGGACAGAATTGGATACTACTCGCACTAAACACCTGTGCTAATCACTCGCAATTACTAATCACTTGCAGTCGCACTAATCAAAGTGAATACAGGCTTTAAGAATGTGGTGTCAGTGCCTCGTCCGTGCCCTGTCTGCATCCATTATAAAGCTTAAAATGCTAACAAAAATAAAAGTAAAGTTCACCATCGCTAAGTATTTAAAAGAAAATACTATATGCCACGAGTTTCCGACAAATACTAAGCCTCAAATAAAACTTCACTTTTACGATTGTTCAAACGACTTTGTTAAGATTGCTGATAAAACTCCTTAACAACAATATTTTACCGTGAGATTAGGAAAAGACACTTACAGCTTTTTGAATTGGATTTCGGATTAGACTGCTTACTTCTTTTTCATAGTAATTTTAATTTCTTGAGTACTTTTATACACACACACACACACATAATAATAATATTACGTAGTTAGGAACTTGGTATACCTTTAATCCAATACTTGTATTAACTTTTCAGTTCCACATAAACGAAAAACAAGTCACACTCTAAACTTAATAAGTTAAGTTTAGAGTGTGACTTGTAAAATGAAATGAAATTGTATTTGTAGGTAGGTTTACCTCGAAACCCACTCGATAAGAAGAAGAAGACTTGTTAAATCCATTTTAAAGTTAAAATCCGTTTAGTAGCTTTTTAACTCACATTTAAAACTTAAAAAAAAAGCGATCTATAAGAAAAAATACGTAAAAATACAAGTATACTTAGCAGTAACCTTTACTAGTACCTACTTTAGAGAGAAAGTACGCTTTTGGTAGCTCCAAGAAAGGTTTTTTTGTGCCGGCCCGGGTCAAATGAGGGTGTGAGTGGTGTCGGGCTCGCTAATCAGGGGATTACCCTTCACGTCGCTACGACGGACCTCCGACCCGATTTAAGTTTTTGTCGCTTATACCAGGATTTATGCTTGGAATTGTTTGAGTTGGGTAAAATACATACTTTTCTTATCTCGCAAAACCTAAGTAATTTTTAAAACTATTTTTCGATCTTACAGCAAATGTCGAGATCAAAAACTGTCCATGTTTATCAAATACTAGCTTTCCGCCGCGGTTCCGCCCGCGTTAGCAGTGTTTCTCATGGGAATGAAGCATTTTTCCACGGTAAAAAATAGCCTATGTTACTCAGGGTGAATGTAGCTTTTTAATGGTGAAAGAATTTTTGAAATCGGTTCAGTAGTTTTTGAGTTTATTCATTACAAACATACACACACACACAAAAATACAAATCTTTCCTCTTTATAATGTTATTATAGTATATATTATAGTAAGTATGATACTCGTATTATGAAACAAAATAGTGCTGTAACGTGGTGCATTACCATGCCACCTCGTTGCCTCATTCTCATCTCATTTACCATTCTCGTCTAAATTCGAATATATTCAATTTTGGAATTCAGTCGACAATCATCCGTCATTTCATTCATTTTTACACGCTTTATATTAGCTTCACTTGTAAGTAACTATGTATGTAAGAAAATCTTGGAATCTTAATTTGACCCACTTCCCGGTCTTCGATTAGGATGAAATTTTGCACACGCTCTGAGTTCTAATGACAATACATGACTACTGTGGCATCAGTCATGCCATCTCTTTTGCCTTTGGTACTGGCCGCGTTGTTCTAAATTTGAATTATTTAAAATTAAACTGATTTTGATAGATTGAGTCAGTTCTATCGCGACATTTTCCCGGGCCGGAAAAAATCTGGCTAGGAAAATTTAAATAATGTAGAATTTAATAGTTTTTGCTTTGAGGGGAAATTCGCTTTCCCCTCAACGAGTGAATGTGTTACGAGGTGTAACGAAAAGAGTAGGAAAGTGTGGAAGCCTTCCTAAAGTAGGGAGAAAGAAGAAGAAGACGAAGCTTGGCTGATGCTGAGTTGAGGCTCATCGTAATTACGGCGCAGTAAGCAGTGTGTTTGTCGCAGTGGACGTCCTACGTCTACAGATTCAGGCGTTCAGGGAGAGTTCAGGAGGGGTGCGCCCAGCGAGTGCCCCTCAGGTTTGACCTGAGTATAGAAGTATAGAAGAACTGATTTGAGTATAGAAGTTTTAGTTTGCGACCAAAGCCGAATTAGTGAAGTTGGGTTGGTCGACAGCAGCTCAGCAGCATCAGCGGCACTCCGCGTATGTGGTAGCCGAGGAAAATGTGCCGGTGGATTTTTCCATGTTCACGATGGAATGGTCTAGTCTTTCTAGTCCACCTTCTCCCAAAATGTAAATGTAAAAATGTAATTGAATGCAAGGGTTTTGTCTGTTTTAAACGATATGATCTCTTTTATTTAGTAATATTGTTCCATATTTTATCTTTATGTGTGTTATAAGTAATGTTGTTTTTCTTTTCATGTAATATGAGGATAATTTTAAAAAATAATAATTAGTCATATTCTTATTAAAAAAACAACTTAATGAGATGGCTGCTGCGGCCTGATATTCAAGACCGAGATGGCAGCTGAAATATTTAAAAACATTGTTAAAAAATATTATCATTTTTCACTCTAAAACTTAAATAATTCTAAAACATAGTTCATACTCTGTCACTTAAAAAATAGCTAGTATTTTAAAAAAAAGGTTTCCTGTGAAAGGTAGGAAGTGAGGTGATTTATTTTAGTTAGTGGGCATTATGTATGCAGAAGAAGAGATAGGTATTTGTGTGATATAGAATATGTTCTTCTTTTTTGGAAACATGCATGGCACATAGGTGGCTATATGTATGGAAGTACCTTATGGGCTTCATTTTCAACGTTGAATTCATATTTTGTTTTTCATAAATATTAGTTCTTTGCTGGGTTACGTTCCATTAACTAACTTTAATATTTTTGAGTTTGTCCAACTTTATGTAAATTCTTTTATATTTTCTGTAAATTTCAGATCTTCATTTTTCATGATTACTGCTTCTAATTTTGAACACCTATTTCAATTAAAGTTTTCTTTTAAATAATTATTCAATTACTGTCATATACAGGTTGATTGAAATATTTTTCTTATACAGGGTGTTAAAAAATTTTCTTAAATTTTTAATTGACAATTTAACTTTAAAATAATTTATTGAAGCTGTCGATGAAGTTTCTGAATTTAATTTCGTTATGAGGGATTAGGTTTGTATTTAGGTAGTTTTAGCTATTCGCGTGTTAGGTTTAATGGATGTGGGCTTTGTTGTAAGCGGTTTTTTCAACGGGGGTTTTTCCCTTGCAAAAGCAAATAGGATATTATTCCTAATTGCTAGACTTTAGAAGTTCTGAGTCCCTATCTATTCTTTTTTATTTAATTCTCTGTTTTGATACTTGTCCCCCTTAGGTAGGTTGTTAGTTTGAACTTTGTATTTTTTTGATGGGGATGTTTAATAAAATATTTTGGTTGTTACTGACCAAAATAATTTTTTTTGAAGAGGGAGAGGGATGATGTGGCATCAGTCATGCCATCTCTTTTGCCTTTGGTACTGGCCGCGTTGTTCTAAATTTGAATTATTTAAAATTAAACTGATTTTGATAGATTGAGTCAGTTCTATCACGATTCTGGCCTGGAGCTGGTAAAATAGGCTCCAAGAAGCCCTATCCTCGAATTTTTGTATGGTTTAAGAGTTTGTAAAGTGTGGTGAAGTTACGTTGTTGATTTAATATAGTAATTGAGTTCAAATCAACTTTCTGGTGTTATTATTTAGTATTTTTCATAGCATCGGCGTAGGTCGATGCTATACTACCTAAGAAACGTCATTACAAATCCAATATGGCGGCCTCCCCATTACATGTACGTAAAAAATCTTGGAATCTTAATTTGACCCACTTCCCGGTCTTCGATTAGGATGAAATTTTGCACACGCTCTGAGTTTTGATGACAATACATGACTACCTAAGAAACGTCATTACAAATCCAATATGGCGGCCTCCCCATTACATTTACGAAAAAAATCTTGGAATCTTAATTTGACCCACTACCCGATCTTCGAATGAAATTTTGCACACGCTCTGAGTTTTGATGACAATACATGACTAGCTAAGAAACGTCATTACAAATCTAATATGGCGGCCTCTCTAAGATGGCGAACTGGCTGTTTGAAATCCACACCCATGATATGGGTATCAAATGAAAGGGTTTGCTGTCAGGAATACGAAAAAAACAGTTACGGGACTTAAATCCAATATGGCGGACGTCCAAGATGGCGGACAGAAAGCGTGTTTTTTAGTTTTCTAAACTATGTATTATTTAATTCACTTTTCGTTCACCTCTCGGCCATGTCGGCCGAGTCCTAAATTCTTGTGCAATATTCTTTATATATTTTAATAAATCTGTAATCTGTAATCTCTAATAAATTTAAAGACATTTAAAATCAATTCAGTGTTGGTGTTTCTCCTCATCATCATAATCTCTTCGTGTAGCCACCCCGCTGGCTCGTTCAAGAGCTAGACGAGCCGCGGGTGTGACATAGTGCTCTTTAATAAAAACTGCTAAAACACTTTACAGTTAGGTTTTTGAACGATTTTTTTTTGTTTCGAATACTTCCACTGCTATACAACGGAGAGATTGGAAATAATAACTTTATATAACTTTCCGAAGCCGCAAACAGCTAACAGAAGTACAGTCGTTTACCAAATTCGAATTGGCATCGCTCTGGCCGCGGCGGATAAAAGTTTAATAATAGGAAGAACCCGATGGCGCAAGTTCCAGATAACGACGTTTATTCGAGAACTTCACCGCGGACTGAAGCCTGCCTCTGGTGCGGATTCACTAGGCTTTGATCCCAACATGCAAGGACTTTCACTTTAGGACGCTATATGCCTTTTTTAACTTAGAGACTCGCGGTGATTATTATTTATTTATTTATTTATTATCCAATACAAATTTTCCTTAAAAACTAATCATAGTCCCACAAAACTGCACAGCAGTTTGTCTGTGGGATCTAATACTTAATACTTAGTTATTTTTTTACACTGTAGAGTTAATTCAGTGAGTTAATTAAATGTTTTTTAAACTTAGACTTAAAAATAACTTTTTTGCAGTATATTTGATGATTATGTCTATTTATTACAGACACTAGCTTTCCGCTCGGCTGGTCCGCCCGCGTTAACATGTTTTCCCGTGGGAGAGAAGTATTTTCCCGCGGTAAAAAGTAGCCTATGTGTTATTCTGATGTATGAACAGACAGACAGACGGACAGACAGACAGACGGACATTTTTTTCAAAACTTTTATTTTTGTGTACAACTACACTCCCTTTATCACCTACAATCAGTTTTTTGAAAAACAAAAAACTAATCAGTGTACAGACACAGAAGAAAATAATAGTGCTAACAGACACGCCGATTCTTCAGTTTTATTATAGTAATAGATAGATAGATTGACTTCTTCTCGTATCTTGGATGCGCGGCTTCAAGTATCTGCACGTACCAATGTGTTTTAAATTTTCGAATTTACTCGTATTAATGTGCGTTTATTCGACGCTCTTACGGTGAAGGAAAAGATTTCCTGCAATGTGCAGGTGCACTCTGTGAACATTCTTTGTATGTGATGTTGACCAATCCGCACTAGACCAACGGCTAAGGCTTGTTTTCCGCGATCCGTGGTAAATACAGGAGCCCCTCGGTGGGGACATAATACATGGGCTGCAAACACACTACCAAATATCTAGTAGTTGGTAGTGTGCTTGATTCGAACCCGGTCCCCTACCAAGCAAATATTTGTGTGATGAGCACTTGTGTATGTATTTATTTATATATTAGAAGTATGTATATCTGCATTGTACAGGCTCTGCTTACTTTGTTTTCAGATGACCGTGTGTAACTTGTCCCCATGTATTAATATAATTATTATTTCAGTAAATAACTAGATCAGGATTGTAAGTCACTTATAAATTCACTTCACGTGTACACAATGAGTGCTTATTTTAATCAACCTGCGAGCTAAGATCACTCAATGTCCGTTCCCGGCTATAGGGAACGTTTGCACAAGAATATTTAAATGAGCCATTCTACTAAACGAAGTCATTAAGCCAGTAGATTAAATTAACGTTCTATGTTTTTGTTTATGGAAGACACTCTATTGTAAAAAATATGTAAATGCAGCACAATTTTGTAAACAACATAGTGAAATAGGTTTCGTTCGTTAACAGCTCATATATGTCCCCACCGAGGGGCTCGAGCCTACCCTGATACCAGGGTGAATAGGCCTTAGTCGACCACGCTGGCCCAGTGCGGGTTGGTCAACTTCACACACAACCTTTGAATTTCTTCGCAGGTGTGTGCAGGTTTCCTCACGATGTTTTCCTTCACCGTAAGAGCGTCGAATAAACGTACATATGAATTCGAAAATCGAAAACACATTGGTACGTGCCGAGGTTTGAACCCGCGAACTTCGGAATGGAAATCAACGGGCCTAGCCACTAGGCCACCGACGCTCTTATGTGACGCTCTTGTGAAATAGGTTTACTTCACTAAAAAGTACTAGTCGCTCAAAGAGGCCTAATTAATTGATTACACTTTTTGAGGCTTACATTGTTATTGGTTTGCATAATTATTATGACTTTTAATAGGAGGGTATCTATCTACCGAAGTTTTACTTCCGTAATAGATTTTTTATTTATCTTGTTGTAAAATTAACCATAAAAAAGAACATGTTTTAAAAATTCGTTTAATAAATTATCTATACCTACTTATTGCTATAATCACTGAAGTGCATGAAGGAGTGGAATTTTTTTTTCCTTCATGCTGAAGTGTATATGTCCCTGTCTTTTCTTTAACTTAAGAGAGATTCCGTTTTTGGACTCTGTAACAATTCCATAAGAAAACTGCGGTTCGGAACCAGGCTCCCCTAGCTCCACTTCGAATTGTCGCAGAATGTTTGACAGGGCTGCTTTAATAGCCATCCATGCGAAACGGAACCCTAAAAGAAAGAAAAAAAATACATTTACTAAAAAAAATTAAATCATGTCTCCTAAGGGAGTTTCTTGACTGTATTCAAACAAAATTTTTTTATAGTTAGAGGCAAACAAATTGAACAAGGGTTCGAACCTCTTATCTGCATGTACCAATGTGTTTTCGATTTTCGAATTCTTTATGTACGTTTATTCGACGCTCTTATGGTGAAGGAAAACATCGTAAGGAAACCCGGAAAATGATGGTCAGGAATCGAGTATAGAAAAACTTTCTAACGTCAAATTTAAAATATCCCGCTTGCTTGCTTATAGTGATATATTAAATATAATTTGAAAACATGTAATCATGAACATTCCTAAATTCCTTTATTATAAAGTTAAACCACAGAAGTATGATAATAATTTTATAGTAAATATTTGTGGCGAGTTCACGCTTACAACAGCAAAATTTTTATACTGTTGTTTTATTAATTTGAATAATTGTTTTAAATCGAATTTATACCGTCACGTTGTCAGACAAAGGAGCCACGCTAAATGTGATCGACCCATGCCTGGATCATAATATTAAAATTTCATAGAACACACATCATTATGCCAACTAAAGTATCGTCAAACGAATGCAAGTTTGTATTGCATCGTATAGTATTCACTCGATCGCTTTGAACACGTCATCACTTACTTTTCTTTTCTCCCCCCTCCCTCATATTCTTTGCTGCGATTCGAGTCAACTTTTATTTTTATTTTTAATGCATTATTATGACTCTTTGAGAAGATAAAGTTCTTATTAACCGAACTTCTTGATATATACGTGACTACTTAAAACGGGAAGTTTTATTTTTATCCCAAATACTCGACATTTCAATTTCTAAACGCTTTGTTCAGTTTACTTACCAATGCAACTCCTAGGACCTCCACCAAATGGTAAAAATGCATGTGGGTGCATCTTATTCTCCAAAAACGTATCCGGATCAAACTTATGGGGTTCAGGAAAAACTTTATCATTTAGAAACATTGCTTCGTAGTAAACTATTGCAGTAGTTCCGGCTGGAATTACTCGCCCATCTAAAAAAATGTTTATATTTAATTACGAGTATTATATTTTTTTATTTACCTACACTTTTGTCGCAAATTGACAAGTCTAGCGTCACTTGTCTTTCGAGAGTGTGGAAAGCTTGATTTGTTTATTATAAAAAAATAAATAAAAAAAAACCTCTAAGTATATTGCTGTATGTAAAAACCTATGCTTAATAAAAATGTATTCTATTCTATATTTATTTCACTTGCGAAAATACCGTAACTTATCGAAATCGTCGTTGCATACCTTTCATCGTCAAGTCGTTTTTAAGTTTTCTTCCGATCTTTGGAACAGTGGGTATGAGACGAAGTGTTTCTTTAACAGCGGCCTCTAGATACTTCATATCGTTGACATCGTTCAACGTTGGCCTCCTGGTATCTCCTTGAAATATGGATTGCTGCTCTTCTAATACTCTCTTCTGTATTTCAGGATTTTTCGCTAAGCAGAATAGTGTGTGGCTTATAGTGACTGCTGTTGTGAAATGACCCTGTTGGTTAAAGCAAGTTATTTTTTACCAAACCGCATGATGTTTTATGAAAAATCGTTTATTTTTATTACATTATACACGATAGCGTTATTCTTTGTGGATGCATTAATTTAAATATTTTAAATGGTTCGGTTGCATTGCTCGTTATTTAAGTTTTAATTACCACCGAAATTGGGACCAGTAGAACAACTTCTGTACAAATAAATGCCAATTTTATTCGGTTTTATGAACATCTATAGATTTCTTTAGTTGGGAATAAAATTAAAATAGGTATCAATGAATGAGTTTTTAAAAGTTACCGTAAAATATACGAAGCTTATTTCTTCATCGATCACTTGTTCCGGTACAGGGTCCCCATTAGGCAGATTCTTAAAGAAAAATGCATCAATCAAAGTATTCTCCTTAGATATTTTGTTGTGAATAACTTTTTTAAGATCGATGGTAGCAGTTTTATTATTGCTTTTTATTTCTTCAGCAATAATTTCTAATTTATCTTTTCTCTTTCTGATAACCTGAAATAATATTTCGATATTAAGATCACAATTACAGTACATATTTCTTTTAGTATAAGTAGAAGATAATCTTATTATGAAACTAACCTATTTTTTCCATCTTACGAACTAAAATAAATACGAATGCACAAAATTTCGTACATAAATAGATCTAACCAGTTACTTTTTCATCACACAATGATACTATTCGTTTTCTTCTGTTACTATACTATGTTGAGAAATGAGTGTTTCCACAAACGTATAACTGCTGATTGATAGAATAAATGAAGAAATACAATTTTAGCTCATATATTATCTTTAATTTCAAAAATCTTACCAATCTTCGTTTTCCTGTCGTCTCTATATTTACGAAGACCAATATAACTGAATTGTTATAGTTATTACTTACGTCGCGAGCGGTTTCTCTTATGGTTTTGATGGTAGCCATCATCTCTCTATACATCGGAGTCAGCAGAAATATTGGCCCAATGTTCCTCCAATACGAGAAGTAATTCTCTGTGATTAGATTTACAACCCTAGTAACCAAACCGGAAACATTTATTTTCACCACAAGTTATAAATAAAATATTCACGGTCTATTTTTAATTTTGATATCATCTATACTAATATTATGAAGAGGAAAGATTTGATTGTTCGTTTGTTTTCATTAAATAGGCTCCGAAACCTACTGAACCGATTTAGTTTGTATACTAACGCGCTTAGTACACATTAGTTTGTATATTTAAGAGTCTTAACGCGATAATTTAAATAGTTATGTTTTACGATACGATAGGTACCTTATTTTTGCCCGACTACCTTTTTTTGGTGCACCCCGCCGAAACGTTGGGCAAAAATAAGGTATTGTAAAACATACCTATATAAATTATCTATCGCGTTAAGACCCGTAAATATACAAAATAATGTGCACCGATTTTAATGAAACTTGGTACCAAGATAGAATAGACTTTGGGAAAGGACATAGGCTACCTTTTACTGTATAAAATTCCTCATTCCTACGGGAAAAATTCTTAACGCAGGCGGAGCTGCGGGGCATCCGCCCTGTTTTTTTTAAAAGGCAATTAATTTGATTTTCAATAATAAGCTTCACTGATTCTCTGTGATTATCAGACATTCACCTGAATTACTAACAACTACTGCGATTTCTAAACTTAATTTTTCACGGCTTAGTTGTATTGTAAATAAGAACGACTTTTATTATTTTTGTACTCACTTTCCACTTTCTTTTAGATATGGATGATCAAGATTGTCTAGAAAGCTAGAATCGACGCCCATCAGTGTTCCTGTAAAGATAAATCTATATTAAAATCAGTTAAAAATATATATTTTAAGGGCTATAATATTGTCGTGATGTAAAATTAATTATTGCTGCCGCTCTATGACCACATATCAACAAGCGCAAATGAGTTTGTAATCATTTGCACTTTTACTTGAAACGGTGTACACCTACATTATATTTTGATTTTCGACAATATTTTTATCACAAAAAAGTAGAATTGCACAATGTGTCTATTGTTTTTGTGTTTGGTTTCAAAAAGGAAAATTTTTGTTTTATATCGTACTTACTAAATAGAATATCTAACATGAAAGGCCTAAGAAACCGGTACATTGATACGGACTTCTTATCAGCATATCCACTCAGCATCTGTACCAATTGCTCAGAATGTCCATTTATTACGTCTAGTCTATGCCCAATACTTTTCGAGTGAAAACTAGATAAAACTAGTTTCCGCGACCAGCGCCAGCGATCACCTAAAAAAAGAACAACCAAAATTAATGATATTATTTTACAAAAGTCGACCAACGTTTATGCTATTTTTCCCACACGGCGAGGCAATGTGCGTTTGGGGTTAGATGTTAGACATAGACACAACGTTTATTACGGACTAGCTTTTCGCCGCGGCTCCGCCCGCGTTAACAGTTTTTCCCGTAGGAATGACGCATTTTCCCACAGTAAAAGGTAGCCTATGTTACTCAGGGTAAATGTAGCTTTCTAATGGTGAAAGAATTTTTGAAATTGGTTCAGTCGTTTTTGAGTTTATTCATTACAAACATACACACACACACAAAAATACAAATCTTTCCTCTTTATAATATTAGTATGACTAGTATGATATGATGTAGCACACACAATGTTGTTTGTTTGTATGTAAGTATATCTGTTACCAATTTTCAATTTTTCTCGAAAATTATATAAACCATGAAGGAAAAAAAAAAATTACGCGTAATTTTTTTTATTCCTTCATGATTTAAACGATTTAGTTGCTATATTCTACATTCAAAAGATATCGTTGCAGAGCAGGTTTTTAGAAAATCTTATTATTCCCTACTTTACTTACCTTCGGAGGTGGAGACTGATTTTCCGAAAAATGGTATCACTGCCGCATTTCGCTCAGGTGATTTTGAAATAATAGTAGAGTCGCTAAAAAGTGCCTGAAAGACAAACAATGCATGAAAAATACATAAGATTAAATTAGAATGTACAGAAGCCAGCATATGCGGAAATTGGAAATTCACTCTACCGCTACGGAATGCGGGCGCTCTCAAGGTCAACGTGTCCAGCCGCATGTGCTGCCTACTGTAATACACACACTAGGAATGGCAAAATATACAGTTCACAATGGTGAAATTGTACAAACTGACGGCCTTATTGCTAAGGGAGCAATTTCTACCAGGCAACCATTGATTCTTGTGTAGACATATTGACACATTATAATTTTAAAATGCCTTTATATAGAATGATCTTGCTTTATTTTATATCGGCGGGTCAGTGTTTCTCTAACTAAAATGTTTCATTAACAGCTCATATACGTCCCCGCCAAGGGTCTTGAGCCTACCCTGGAATTAGGGTGAACAGGCCTTAGTCACCCATGCTGGCTCACAATGCATCACTAAATAGGTATTGAAAATTATAAAATGGTTTATGTTTCAGATAAACTCAAAAAGACTCTCTATGGTCAACATGTTTAAAGATTTGCGCGTCATTAGCTTCTTTGTGTTTTTCTTGTAAGCAGTAAGGCATTACGTTCTATTCTGACTGAATCATTGATGATGATGATTGTCTAGTGTGGTTACTAACCCCGACATGGTCCGGATCAGTCAGCAGCACCCAGTTTTCGGAGCCCATTGATACTCGAAAACTCGTCTTGCCGTGTCTCTTCCACATCTCCAAGAGATTCTTTGTTGCTTCTGTTGAAACATAAAAAGGTTTAATATTTGTCGAACAAATAACCCTTTGTGAGACTTTCTTCAGTTTGGTAAGGACATTGCAGGCTGAATCACCTGGTTGCCCAAAAAGAAAGATGATTTCCTGCTTCGGAAGGCACGTTAAGTCGTTGGTCCCGGCTACTATCTACGGGTGTAGTCGTTATTGGAGCCATGTCGGAAGTCTAAGGCGGTTCTATAATTCCGACACCAGGGTTTGTGAGGTAGGTTCACCTCGAAACCCACACGAGAAGCAAGCTAGCCAACACAAGGCGACTAAAGGCTTGTAACACTGGGAACTGGGTCGTTCGTTAACAGCTCATATATGTCCCCACCGAGGGGCTCGAGCCTACCCTGATACCAGGGTGAATAGGCCTTAGTCGACCACGCTGGCCCAGTGCGGGTTGGTCAACTACACACACAACCTTTGAATTTCTTCGCAGGTGTGTGCAGGTTTCCTCACGATGTTTTCCTTCACCGTAAGAGCGTCGAATAAACGTACATATGAATTCGAAAATCGAAAACACATTGGTACGTGCCGAGGTTTGAACCATCGAACTTCGGAACGGAAGTCAACGGGCCTAGCCACTTGGCCACGACGCTCTTACCTGGGAACTGGGTAACCAAAAACATAATCCTATTTTTAACCATTCTGTCAAGTAGGGAGATTTTGGCAACACTTTTATTTCAAAGGAGAGGCCTTAGCCAGCCTGCAGTAGACTGTTAAGCCCGCTCCACACTCTGGAGTTTTGCCGAAAGCCAAAACATTTGTCGAGAGGCCAATATACGTGAGACAACACGAATATAGGCCATTACCTCCCTCTACACTCTAGTATTTGACATGTCTAGTGTAGTTTTGTGGAGAATGCAGAGCCGGCTCTAAGTTACTTGTATAAAAAAAAAAAAAAAAGTATTAAACAGGTTATATACCTACCGTCTGAATTAAAACCGAGAGCAAGAGCATTTCCGATCACTGGTAGAGGTACGTCTCCCGGAAACTCACGTAATTTAAACCAATTCGAGCTGCGTTTTTGCAAAACATCTTTTACTATTAAAAATACAAACACTACAAAGAAACAAACTAACAGAAACATTTTAGTTTCACTTAATATTTTACTGTACTATAAAGATGCCGGTTTTGGTAAATTAATGTGTCCAACTGCCGTTAATTTTGTTGTTGTAAACAATTTATAACTATCTAATGCACTTTTAGCATGTCATTCTTCACGTAGTCCGCTCATCAATTAAGGGTATTAAGTAATCTGTTAAATTAAGCGGAAATATGTCAGATAAATAGATATTTCATTTCTTAATTAATCACTTGGATGAGATTACCAAACAGGTTTCTTAACCAAACACATTGTTACGGAATACTAATGAAACTATGGGATCAACGCCCTCGGGATAGGAAAAATAAATAATAATAATAATATTTGGGGTCATCTCACACACGGCTATCTGACCCCAAACTAGGCAGAGCCTGTAATAGGTGTCATACAGATTGTACAAACCCGTACCATGGAACTTCGGAAAGGGTGCTGACAAATGAAACTGTCCAGTAATAAACCAAATATTAATTCCGTGTACCGAGGGGATTAAACAAGAATCTTAATAATTTTAACTTATACTATTCAAAACACCAAACGTCTGCGAGTTTTAAAAAACTAGTGCTGCCATCTATTGACAAAACTAAGAACCTCAAACAAGTTAACTACTGCGTTCAACACAGATGATATACATACGTATACACCGTTGAAATTGAAATTGAAATTGAAATTGTTTTTATTGTGGAGCATAGGTAATGATGGTGTACAAAATTCTTAAAATTAATTTCCTCTATGTCCCGCCTCATAGGCATACAATATTTAAATGTCATGATATAAAATAGTTAAAATGTCATAATATAAAATTGTAGACATTCATAAAAAACTAAAAAAATATAAACTCATTTGTCCATTAACTTATCATCTAAATATTCATGCAAACTATAGTAACATTTATTAACTAGAAAATTATACAATCTATTCTTAAATACTTGTAGACTGTCACATTCACGTATTGATTTAGGCAGCTTATTATAAATGTGGGGAATACGGCAAAATATACTTTTGTGCATCAATGCTGTGTTATATTCAGCTATCACTAATCTATCCTTAAGTCTTTCTCTAGGATTAAATTGAAACAGACTAACATTGGATTTCACAAAAACGGAACATTCGTAAATGTACATACATATTACCGTTAAAATGTTCATTTGTTCAAAATGAGGCTTATATGACTCAGTCCCTTTTAAGTTACAAATCGATCTAATACATCGTTTTTGCGATCTAAGTACACATTGTATATCTGTCGAATTTCCCCAAAATATCAAGCCATACCGAAGAATTGAAGCAACATAGCCATGGTATGCCGTTATAACGCTTTTTTTATCAACAATTTTACTCAGTCTACGCAGGGCATATGAAGATTGGTTAATTCTCTTACACACGTTTTCATTATGTATTTTCCATGTCATTTTGCTGTCTATATGAAGACCGAGAAATTTGGTTGTGGTTATTTCGTCAATGGTTGTTCCTAAATAATTAATGTCCAATGTCATAATACTGTTATGTCTTTGTTTAAAATTCATCACTTTTGTTTTGTCAAGATTTATTCTAAGATTATTATTATCTAGCCATTTTATTATGTATGTCAAAGACTGATTTATGTCAGAAATTAATTTATTACGATCTCTACCTACAAACAAAACCGTGCTATCATCGGCAAATAATGTCATCTGATGTTCTGTGACAATAGGCAAGTCATTTATATACGTCAGAAAAAGCAATGGGCCCAAGACGCTGCCTTGTGGGACTCCGACTTTGAGGAGCTTAGGGCAAGACTTATATACCATTTCATTTTTTGTCACTGGGCAAACTTGTGTTACCTCTGTGACGTGTTTGCGATCTGTTAAATACGACTCTAGTAAGTTGTAAGCATTGCCTCTTACACCGTAAGCGTGTAATTTTTGTAGCAGGATTGAGTGATCAATCAACGCAGTCAAATGCTTTAGTCATGTCCATAAATAGAGCTATCGTAACCAATCTTTTATCCATACTAGACACGACTGTTTTTAAAAAATCATATAGAGCAAGATTAATATTTTTGTTTTGTCTAAATCCATACTGTTTAGGAGTTAAAATTTTCTTCACTTCAAAAAAATTATATAGTGGTGTATAGATAACTTTTTCAAATATTTTAGCGAAAACGGGAGGAAGTGCGACCGGTCGATAGCAGTTCATGTCTGTTTTTTCCCCTTGTTTAAAAGTGGGTTTTATAATGGAAAGTTAACTAGTTGTTTATCCGCGACACAGGGTACCTCATTCAAACGGGAAAAACCGAAAACACGAGCGGAGCCACAGGGCGGAAAGTGTAGATATAACAAGCTTCGCGTTTATAAGTAAGATAAAAATGAGGAAAATGCATAAACTATTAATAAAATAGTTTTGATATATTTCTTGGAAAACATTATACAGTCAAAAAGTAGACAGACTTTAAAAGAGCTAAAAGTGCTTTGGAGATATGTTTTCCTCTTAAAAACACGTAGCTTTAAGTTCTGTTGATAAATTCATGAAAAGACTTCAGATAGATTCAGAACTTATAAAGTGAGACGTGCTGATAAATAAATTTCTCGAAACGAAATATTTTTTGATACACTTTCCTATACCGACTTCTTGTGAGCGAGGAGTACAATAAACAACAAATTAACTTAAGATAATATCTAAAATGGATGAACGTATCATTTTGATTTATTAAAATCGAAATTAGATACATGTATTACCGGCCAAACTTGATTTTAGGCCAAACTAATTTTGCTCAGACTTAACTAGTTTACAAGGCAGGCGAGCGCAGTAAGCTCAGATCGCTCGCCATACAGTTAGTGTTAGGTTACACATGAACCTAACCTAACCTTAACCTAGTATAGCCTAGCAAGCTTCAAAATTTCGCAATTTAACAATGTACCTTCCGTTAATATGCAAACTAACTAGGTAAAGTGCGAATATCAGCTTTTTAAAGTAAAATTTCGCAATTTAATGGATTGTATCAGGAATTCTGCAGATTACCTAGTTAATTGGCTCAATTCTGCCGTGGCCGCTAAAATCTCTAAATTTAAGTTCTTGCTCTCTTTCATTCATATGGGAAACGAAAAGGATGGGGAGATGATTGAATTTAATTTTGAATGAATGATATTTAGAATAAGCAGCGCAGCTGTCAAATTAAGCTTAATTTAGTCGGGATGTTTTTAAATTCCCGCTAAATTACGCATAAAATCGATATTTGACGTGTCTAAATGTAGGTTGGCAATCACCAGTCCCTTTTCGTTCTTAAGAACGTGAAAGAGACATAGCAACTTAAATTTAGATATTTTAGCGGCCACGCAGGATTGAGCCCAATGTGTACATTAACGTATTCCGCATTCTAACGGTAACATTATATAATAAACAACATAATACGTAGGGTGATCAGAGACAGAACGACGTGCCCCGCATCGTTAATAGCGAATAGAGCAGCAATCACATTATCGTAATCACTGCATCACTCCTGAGAGAGCGGTATGTATGTTGTCTAATGACCGCAGAGCTAGGCGTGTACCGCACACCTTCTGTGTACTTTGGGTCTCCTGGTACTTAATTAGTCTTCGTTATTACAAGATAATAATTAATAGTTTAAAAAACACTAGAAAAACACGCTTAAGTGGTCACCCCACCTCGCTAATATAAAGGTCTTATTTAGACACATTAAATGAGCCAAAATTCGGGGGGTTTACTAGTAGCCGTTGAAGAGTTCCACTGTCCACCTTTCGGCTCCAGCATCAGATCAGCTTGTTTGTGTCCAATGATTGTGTTGTCTTCGGAATTACGTATACATTCCAATTTTCATTACGCTACGACCCTTGGAAGATGGTTAAATTTGTTACCTTAAATTCCATTACATAGTTAGATACATACAAGTGGACCTAATAAAAACCTATACTAAATAAGTAGAATAATAAATATGTGGGGTCGTCTCACACACGGTTAACTGACCTCAAACTAGTCAAAGTATTTATTTAAACTTTAGGACATTAACATCACTTAGTTATGTCATTAAAATATAAATTATTTTTTATTAATTATAAATTATTTCTTCAGTCAGTTCAGTATACAATGTACTTAATTCGTACAACTAGTACCTACTTATTAAATCCATGGTATACATAATATAAATATGCAACATCCAGACAAAAGTGCCTAACTTACATATATTTTATTTATTTTTTACTATATTGGATTTTGGATATTGGAAATTAATTACAAACCAAATTGTTTTTATGTGTCACATTATTCATAAATAGCATTTATAATTTTGTTATCAAAATATTTATAATTAAAGCAAAAATCTCATTTAAGTATCTAAATACCAACACTACCCATTTCTGTGAAACGAATTTTGTATACGAGAAATGATTTCCCATGTTTAGATATCTGTTCAACAAAGGGCCGACGGCAAAATACTTCCCAGCATTCTTTCTGTAAATACTTATCCCAACATTGTAATATTTGTCTTTTCCTTGTTCACGAATTCCTTATGTACGAGTATGTACTTAATCGAAACATTGCTTTAACTGTGTAAGCAACATTATAATAACAAACATACGTACATGATCCTCACAAACTTTTAAGTTTATTATTACAGTGATGATCGGAAGCTGTTGACACTACAATCAAAATGTGTCCAAGCGAGCACAGACTTCATTATAGCTCCTATACATCACTTCACTACTCACTACTTATTATAAAACAAAGTCGCTTTCTCTGTCCCTATGTCCCCATCTATGTCCCTTTGTAAGCTTAAATCTTTAAAACTACGCAACGGATTTTGATGCGGTTTTTTTTTAGTAGAAAGAGGGATTCAAGAGGAAGGTTTATATGTATAATACATACATAAATGCTTAAGGATAACCCACGATAACCATTTTCCCGTGCGGAGCCGGAGCGGGTCGCTAGTTCTTAATAAAGTACTATTGTTGGATACTATTAGTATTAGGAACAGTGGACTTGTGGGATACGCATCGATCTTCTCGGAACATTCAACTGCAGGCACTGAAGTAACTGACTATCCGAATTTCCAATTGCAATTTTGTGAAAGATGCATAAATCATGATGAATTGGGTCCGTATGAACGTTTATTTTAATTTGGATAGGCCTTTTATAATGTACAGTTTGAAACTAATGTTTATAAAAGGATCTTAGGCAAAGGTAAGACATAATTGAGACGTGGCAATGCCCCGCGTCGAGGGGGTTGTGGGTTTGGAGGAGGGGTGTGGGGGGAGGTCGCGTACCGTATACAGACAGAATACTCCACGTCAGCTTGACATCAAACATATAGGTGAATTTCTGTACGTTTGATATAAAATATATACGAACAGACTGCTTAAATTGAAAACACTGGGATAGGTTTAATAAATAAACCAACTTAAAAATAACATAAACACATCTTGAAAAAGAATTAGTATAGAACTTTCGTGTTTACTCCTTTAGCTTGCCAAAATATTTGTTTGTTTGTAAACACTTTATTACAAAGAACCTTTAAAAAACACCATAGAGAGGAACATAATGCAAAGGCAGACATTTCTTCCAGTCAACCTTTAAATTTATAGACAGAAGGATAATTATTATGAAAAATGTAACTGTCCTATTTATTACTGGTGTCAATAAAGAATATTTTGTATTTGTATTTGTATAATTTAGAGCAATATTTAATTTAAACCATTTTATATTGTTACGTAAAGTGCAATGATTAATTTGAATGATGCTATATTACAGCTAAAGTAATTTGTGCTTAGTCCATTGCACAGTCAATATACTTCATATCTTAAGCGAGTTCGATGACATCTAGATGTACCTAGATGATGGTGATGATGGTGATATATGTGTGTGTGTACCTAGGTATTATAATTATTTCAGACAAGCCGCAACATACAATATTTGCGTGTTAGGTATAAACGAATTCCGGGTCTTAATCTATTTAATATTCAACAGAAATCTGTCAACTTGGAAAGGTCAGAATAGTAATGGATAATATCGACAAATCTGATTATCGTGTCGCTGGCTTATTCATAACCTGATAATCTGTAGCGGAACATTTATAATAATTATGTTCATCAAAGCGGAAAAACTGATAGAACAGTTTTATCGTTATCAATCAGCTGTCTGAACAAAATTTTAAATTGTAAGGTAAAATATTTACTCACTCGTATGAAATGTAGAGTTTAAATCAAATGAAATAAAAATACAATACAGTTTTTGAAGAAAATGGGTGCCCAAGTAACAAAAACATTACCATTGATGTAATAATTAAACAATCGTTTGCAAAATTCTTCGGCAGTAAATATCCCCATATATAAATATGTTACGATCAAAGATCGAAAACGCTCAGGAAAAAAAAAGGTTGCACCATAAATAATGCCTTTCTGGTAGTGCATACCCTTCTGGTGATAATAACCATTAAGGTAATATAATAATGATAATGATGATGATGCCGGCGGGGGCACGGTTCTTTTTTGAGTTGACCTTTGCTTGAATCGAAACGAGTACGACGAATCAAGCTTCACCGGACTTGGGGGGTGCGGACAAGAACTTTGCTATTTAATTATGAATGATGATGATTTTTTGTCGAAATACTCACAGCAACCGATCCTGCTTGGCCCGCACCCAGCTGCTTCCTGCAGCCTTTACGAGATTTTCGGTCTACATTGTGGAGGGCCAGTCCACGCTATGTTATCCAATACGCAGTCGCCATTTTAGAAATTTAAATTATTATTATGTTATACTACGTTTTGGATCCGTAATTAATCACTGGCAACACACGTGCACACGTTTCAAAGACCTTTGTGAAGAGGTAGTTTAATTAACTTTAATATAACCAGGTAGATCATCAAGGTTTTAATTTTAACTTTATGTATAGTACCATCCAAAGTTTTATGAGTCTTGGAGTCTTCAGCTAATTACATCTAAGAGTTCCGTTGGCAAAATAAACGTGAACATTTTGTATGTTTTACTTTAATTAACTTCATTGCTGCTTTCAACTACGCACGAACGTGTTATAAAACAAGATACGTGATATAAAACAAGGAATATTTCTTACTTTGCATTTATTTGCTGCGACATAATAAGAAACGGCTTTTTCTTAAGATTGACACAAGAATAGGCAGTCTAAATAAATGTATAAATTCCAGGCTGTGTGATTGTGCTATTGTTTCAGTATCGAGTGAGAGATCGCATCTAGTCTGAAACAAAACTATTTTAACCTGCCTTGTACATCAGTTACAAATACCTAGTTGTAGTTATTTTAAATTGGCACGTATTTAACACGGCGAGAAAGTATTTGTTTTGGCAACTAAATTTATTTTCAAGCAGAAACATATGGCAGATAAAAAAGACAAAAAGGCATTTAAAATATGGCTTCAAAAGATTTTTTGCCTCATTTTAAGACCTCTAATCAAAGTATAAAACAGGAAGCACAGTTATTATCTTATCTTTTTTAAATGTATTTTACGGTTACGTAAAAATCAATGCCCAAACGAGCTTTTTTAGATAGAAACCAACAGTTGAAAATTACAAATGACACCTCACTAATATTTTTAGTCGCCAAGTTATTATTTATACTACCTTGCCTATATTTTCAGTCGACTTTATATTATTTTTGCTACCTTATAGTAGTTGCCTTTATTTGATTTTTATGATAGCCCCGTTTTGCGGCTTATTTATGATAATTAAAGCCAAATAACTTAAATGCTGCCAAATTATTTATTTAGTTGCTAACAGTTTGTCGCCGTTTCAGTTTTTAGTCGCCTCGAAAATAATAAGCCTTTTTAATTTCGTGGATAATTTTGCTCTGCTAAGTCGCTGAATTCGGTCTGGTAGATATTCTTTGTCTTGGTCAAAAGACAAAAGGTTTTGATTCGAAGTACGATCTACAAATCACTTTTTGACGTGAAATTGTATTGAAGTTACTAAGTTCTGCTCAAACCAAGGCTGGAACTCGTCTCGCACAAATGAAAAATAAACTCTTAAAATTTAAAGAGGCGATGCGATATTAGGATGTTAGTTTGAACAGAACTGGCAGGTTCGCGCAATGTGTGCGCTGCTGTGGAGAAGAACCCGCCGAAGAAACTCTACAGGATCGCATCTTTTGTTCTTTGAAGGAGATCTTTGTTAAACAGTTTTTTCAATAGCCTCTGTGGCCGAGTGGTTCAAATGCTTACGTTACTTTAAATATTCAAATCCCGTCTGGGCACTTGTTGAACAATTATGGCATTGTGAGACTTTCCCCATTTCAATTAGACATTGCAGATCCAATAACCCATTGCCCGAAAAATAGATAATCCCTCGCTTCGGAAGACATGTCAATCTGTCTCGAAACCCACAAAATAAGCAAGAAATGGTGGGTTTAGAATCTTTCGGCTTAATTTTGCCATTTAATAAGAAGCCTAATATCCTACTAATATTATAAATGCGAAAGTTTGTGAGTATGGAAGTATGTTTGTTACTCTTTCACGCAAAAACTAAATGGATTTTAATGAAACTGTACATTAATATAACTTATACATCAGAATAATACATAGGCTACTTTTTACCCCGGGAAAATGCTTCTTTCCCACGGGAAAACCCGTTAACGCGGGCGGAGTCGCGGGGCGGAAAGCTAGTTATCTTTACTGAACTAAACCCAAAATGAACTGTTTAGGCTGCTTTTCCACCAGAGCTGTGCGAGGTAGCTAAGCGGTGTGCGAGGAAAAAATCCACCAATAGAATCTCTTCATTTTCCTAGCTTAATGATTCTATTGGTGGATTTTTTCCTCGCACACCGCTTTTCTACCTCGCACAGCTCTGATGGAAAAGCAGCCTTAGTGACCTTCCAGTCACTTTCGAAACTAATGGTTCGAAACCAGTTTCGAAAACAGAATTGATACCTAAAAGACAAACTATCTACGAGTGTTTTAGTGGAAGGTACAGTAATTAAAATATTGTCTGTTATACAAAGCATAGATTTACTAATTATTTTTCCCAGAATTTTGTTAAAGTAATTTTTTGCAAAGACGTTTTATTGAAAATTTAATTATTATCAGAAAGACCCTTGGTATTTATTAGATGAGATGACATTTAATTAGATGAGATGACATTTAATTATTTTTGATATAAATTACTGATGTTATTTTATTTTACTTTTATGAATTTTATGCTAACACAATTTATTTGTTTATTATTTGTAATTTAAATTTTAAATTTATAAAACTGAATTTAAATTTGTAGAATTACTATTATTATTATTATTTTTGCTCTACGTGGGATTTGAACCTGCAGACCTGACCTTAACATGTCAGAAACATCCATTATTAAATAAAATAAATTAAAGTTCAAATTCCGACTCTCTCAATCCCTTGATAAGAAACAAGGCTAGCCCAAGTTTTTGATAAATCCACAAAAAACAAACAAAGCACGGGTTCCCCTGGCAAACTTTACGGGCGGTAAAGGCGTTACAATAAGAAGAATAAGAAACATTTATTTGTCACAACACAATAAAGAATACAGAAATTAACAAGTAAGACAAAAAATTACATGGAACGAAAGCAATGTTTACAGTATAATGAAATGAATAATTTATTATTGGTAACATAATCCGTATGTGCTGCTTTTTTTTTATTGACCTATGCTTGTGTCGAAAAGGTACGACCAATCAAGCTTCGCCGGACTTTGTATGTGCTGCGACACCACAGTCAAAGAGAGCCTCCCCTCCAGCGCTGGTCTTCCGGGAGTCCTTTTATCGTTATCGTCTCGTTCTTCTCTATGGATCTCTTACGAATAATCAAAACTAAGATCCACCTGTTGTATTCGATCTATGTACCTCTCTAATTTTTTGGGCCAAGTGGTAAGACCGCTCACCTTACAGTAGGGAGGTTCCGGATTCGAATCAAGATGGGCCACCCGTCGGATAAAATATCCCCAGTTTATGTAAGTAGAATATTACAGGCTGATAGTCCGAATATGGAGTCGATTCAGTGCTTCGGAAGTCACGTCAAGCCGTTGGGCCCGAATATTATTTACGAATATAGTCAGTATAGGAGTCGTGGCAAAAGCTTATGCGGCTCAATCATTTTGACACCATGGTTTGTGAGACCCCACGTTGTCCACACGAGTGGACGTCACAAAACAGAGAGCTGGGATATTTACATTTATTGACATAGAACTGTTTTAAAACTAAATCTTTAAAAGATGAAAACGAAAAAGGAAAAGTAAAACAAAATGGACGAGATGGCGGATGAATGTCGAATGAATTCCAAAATTAAATGTTTGAAAATTCAAACACATCGACATGTCGAATGAATTCCAAAATTAGATGTTTGAAAATTCAAACACATCGACATTCATCCGCCATCTCGTCCATTTTGTTTTTCACTTTTCTTTTTTCGTTTTCATCTTTTAAAGATTTTGTATTAAAACAAACAGTAACATAAAAAATCGTCTAAATTGTTGAAAAAGAAATAGAAAACCTCGAAACCCACACGATAAGCACACTTTTTTTCTATTCTTGTCCTACTCTACGTATTATACTTTCATTTTACGTATTTAATACCGATACGTATGCAAACAAACCTTGTTGAAATTAAAGGTATTCTCAGTAGCACAAAGTACTCATCTTTTGTCTGTATTTTAGTAATATTTTTAACAAGCAGATAATATTATTTACCTTAACGTTCATAAGGGATTTCTTTATTCGTAGATTATAAGCTGAAAAAACATTAAAGAAAAACAAGAGAGTACAAATGTTTACATATTTTAATTCCACTTAAATATTATTCATCTGTTTGCCTTATGATTATGATTTGGATGGAGAGGGAAGGGCACTAAGTACCCAAGACCACTGCGACCCATAGTGGATCTATTGTAGTCGACCCTCATAGGCTATATAGCCTCTTCCAAACCGACGGCTTTGAAGAAGCTGACGGTTTTTGTTTGCCTTGCTCACTACACTAACCATTGTAAACAAAAACATTATTAATTAGAAATTATAATAATTGTTACAAGCTTTGTTACAAGATTAGTTAATTTCATTGTTTCATCTGGGGGCTAGATTGAGGTTACACAAAAGAAATCAAAATGTTTTATTCGAAATAAGATTACACAAATCAATTTTCGACGTCTTTTAATGAAGTTACTAGGTTTTGCTTAAACCAAGGCTGGCTTTTGTCTCACACTTCATTAACAGCTCATACATGTCCCCACCGAGGGGCTCGAGCCTACCCTGAAACCAGGGTGAATAGGCCTTAGTCGACCACGCTGGCCCAATGCGGGTTGGTCAACTTCACACACAACCCTTGAATTACTTCGCAGGTGTGTGCAGGTTTCCTCACGATGTTTTCCTTCACCGTAAGAGCGTCGAATAAACGTACATATGAATTCGAAAATCGAAAACACATTGGTACGTGCCGAGGTTCGAACCCGCGAACTTCTGAATGGAAGTCAACGGCCCTAGCCACTAGGCCACCGACGCTCTAGTGAAGAATAAACTCTTAAAATTTAATGTAAATGCATAGAGGTATTTTTTTATATCTATCTGTAAATGTGTGCGGTGCTTTGGATAAGAACCCGCCGAAAAATGTAACATGTAATGGACATTAAGATGTCGCCGTGCGCATATTCCCTATTGAAGGATATTAATTATTGTAGTGTAGGCGCATGTATGTAAAGTCATAGTTAACGTCACAGAAACGTAATAAGACCTTAAACAGGTTAATAATCCTAAGTTCATAGGTTATCTATGACAACTTGACGACATCGTTACGTATGACCCGATTAACTAGAAAATACTGTTCTTTTTATTAAGGTTAGCATACGATATGCTTTCGTCACTTATGACTAGAATTCACTAGATCTAAAGCCCCATATAAACCCTGTAATTATTTGGAATAAATCAGTTTAGTTCTTGTTGTTGTAGGCGGTCTTTTTGCAGATTTATAACAGACTAGCTCTCCGCCGCGGCTCCGCCCGCGTTACAGTTTTGCCCGTGGGAATGAGGCATTTTCCCGTGATAAAAGGTAGCCTATGTTACTCAGGGTGAATGTAGCTTCCTAATGGTGAAAGAATTTTTGAAATCGGCACAGTAGTTTTTCAGTTTATTCATTACAAACATACACACACACACACACACACACACACACACACACACAAACAAATACAAATCTTTCCTCTTTATAATATTAAAAAAAAAAAAAAAAAAAAAAACTTTTATTTCAGACATAGTCCATAGAATGTTAGTAAATACCTTATATTAGTATGAAGTATGATAAATGTGAGATTATCGACAGCTTCATGCTAGGCTTTCAGGGGAGTGTAACTGAAGGCACGAAGTAGAGGCAGGTGGAGAGCAAACACGGGCTTAACTTCACTTAGAACTGAGCCCCTTTTTATTAGACGAGATCTAACCCTAACTGTAAAACAGATCACACCACACACCCAACCTCATTCCCTTCAGGTAACAACGCCCGCACCCGCCGGCGGGGGCGCGGCCAGAACCAAAATCAAAATTGAAAATCAGAGACGGAGCCCCTCAGGCGTCGTCTCCTTCACGATAATTTTCAATATCAACGCGCTAGGCCGTGGTCCGAGGCTCCCTCGAGTCGCCCCTAGACGCGTTGGTATATGACTTTTTTTTGGGGTAGAGTCTTCCACTCCCCCGCCAGTCCGGTGAAGCTTGATTTGTCGTACCTTTTCGACACAAGCATAGGTCAATTCAAAAAAAAAAAAAAAAAAAAACCCAACCTCACACCTCATATTAATATTAGAGTTTTTTAATTTGTAAATATTGTGTGTCGCCTGTGGCTGAAATAATCTATCTACATTAATATAATAAAACTGTAGAGGTCAAGTGTCTGTCTGTACATAAAAAATATATGCTAAAAACTGATGTAAGAAGTGAAACAGAACAAACCCGGAATATTTTTTTGTTTTTCTGCCTGTTTGTACGGGCTTATCTCCAAAACTGCTGACCGATTTAAATGAATTTTTGCATGGATTACCATGCAAAGATTGTGAAATATTCTCACATATTTATACTGGACTAGGTAGGTGACCGCCCTCGTTGTTTTATTGCCTTTTCTGTTTCCCGTAGGAACGGGGATATAAGGTTAATACCTTATATCCCCGTTCAACATTTTAGATACTTTTTACCACGCGAAAATTTCTCATTCCTACGGGAAACAGAAAAGGCAATAAAACAACGAGGGCGGACACCTACCTAGTCCAGTATAAATATGTGAGAATATTTCACACACAGCTATCTGACCCCATCTGGGCAGAGCCTGTACTAAGGATTACAAACATCTGATATTATACATACTTTATTAACATGACAAACAGAACCAGTTAACAATTTTATTTATTTTTTAATAAAACTTAAATCTAGTAGAAAACTGGTTTTGTTCCAGATTGTTAGACCAAAAGTCGATATGGTACAACATTATGAAGTAACTGATAATATTGACTTCCATTCAGTTGTCCAATCTATTTTAAAGCTTATTCGATTATCTACTTAATTTCCATCAAATAAATCGGAAATTGAAAAATAAAACGCTTTTAACATAAATTACTAGATATCTTTTTGAGGATCAACATAAAAAAGGCAGCCAGCAATCGGAAAAATAAACATAAAACTGAATTTATGTCCGGAGACCACGCTACGCCCTGATTGATTTGAATCCATTTCAATTTGGAAAGCAAATAATCACCGACCCCCTATTGGCTGCTCGATCACAAAACACTTCATAAAACGACGATATGAATTATACGACGGGGTATTTTTTTCCTCCGCGGTGCCAATATTTACCTCTAGAAAACGATATTCAGGTATATTTCTGGTGCAAATAAAAAAGTTATAATATTGTAATCTCACGAAGAATATGTTTATGAAAGTGTTTAGTGTTTTTATGTCAAATTGTATTTTAGGTACTCAAAATGATTCTTTTTGCTATAGATTCTATTATTACTATTCAATAATACGGATATTGAATTTTAAATTGTAGGTTTATTTCGAGTAGGTACATTATTCTTCGAAGCCCACACAATAAGTAGGTAAGCAAACAAGCAAGTACCTATATTATAACAAAAAAAATTATACCTTTGTAAATAAAATCTTAAAACATGTAAAGTAAAATAAAATTAAAATTATTGCATTATATGCTTAGTTGCAAAACTTCGCCGTCAGACCTGATGCAAACATCCTAACAGGTTTGCGGCTTCACCGCTCTGAATCAACATCAACTAATATATTTCATTGCAATTGAACAAATAGAATTCAAAGAGAAGAACGACAAAAACAAAGAAAAGTAGTACTAAAACATTTTCAACTGTATCACATTAACGGACTACGCTAATGCAATAGTATACCCAGTATACCTACAGAAAAATCTACGGTTTTACAAGGCACTTTGTTCCCGTTTTCACCCAAATTAGTTACCGTACGTAGCCTCCAAACAAAGTGGGAGGGATGGTAATTTAATGTGCGCCGGTGTCACTCGAGCCAACTCCCGTCGCTTTCAAAGGACTAGGACAGCCACGGATTCTCTATTATGTAAATTTTCGCGTAATTTTCTCGGCAGGTATACCGGCCAGACTTTGTAACAGAAGAGCTCTCATTAAAGCTTCCACGAGCTCCTCGATTTCGGACGAAAATTACAACAATGCGTACCGTTGGAGGGAACGGTTATTATAAGATAGTACCCATAGTACAGTTTGGGGTCAGATAGCCGTGTGTGAGATGTCCCCACAGATTTATCTATTTATTTTATTTAAGGTAATTAAGACACATAAGTATTACGAAAATATCGTTTTCAGTATTAAGATAGTCTGTAATAATCGCTACATCGGTCAACAACAAGGACAATAATGATGAATTTAGTAATTTTTTTATGTAATATGATATGATGTATGGATTTAATGTCTGAAATAAATTAATTTTAATTTAATTTCATAACTAAACATTACAATTTGTTATTTGTTTGTTTGTCCGTTGTGTTCGTTTGTTTGTTTGTTGTTATTTGTTTGTTTGTTTATTCTTACGAAAGTTCATGATGAAAATAGCGGGGTGGTAAATTGCTTCAAAGATCTTTTACAGACTCAAGTTGAAATTATTTGCACCACATTTGCACTCAGCTGCAATGAAAACAAAGCAAATCAAAATAAGGTAGTTCTATTTACCATCACAAGTAGTCATAATCGGTGAGCATTCTTTTGTGGATGAAAATCTACAAAATGTGTAGGTACTAGCGCCCCCGAATACGACAGTTTTTCAATTTCGGGAAAATGTTTTCTCAAATTACCTCCTGCAAAAACAATTGCTAGCATAAAGAGCGAGCTCGAAGTACTTTTTCACTGCATTATGCGTCGGTTGGAATCTTATGAGGTAAGGTTTTCTGCAATGGGAGCTCGGTTCAAGTACAAACAAGGCAAGAGATGCCGCCGTTGAGAATAATATACTTTATTGCACACAAAATACATTGAAAATGCATAATAAACGTGTACTAAAAAGTGGCCTCAATTGTAAGGTTTGCTAACTTAGTAGCGATATCCACGCATTACTGCTTAAATCTGATCCGTTATTTTTTATATATAATAAACACGTAATAAGTTTTGTGTGTCGTGAAAGTGTATTGAGTGGTGATGCGACATCTTCGGAGGAGTCGAGTCACGTCCAAAATAAATACAAAATTAGTAAACGCAACAGAAAGAGGGTAGACAAGACAGATATGTTTGCCTATAGCAGCCACACGCAAGTTCTCTTCAGTCGTCCCGTGATCATGGTGCATGCAACTGCATCGAAATATCGGGCACTCACACAAAACTAATACCACGGTAAATATCCCGTTTTAAATCTTAATAGTTATGAAAACAACCGTGAAAGTTTTAAAAAGTATATAACAGCAATTCGTTTAATTTATTTGAACACGCTTTAACGTAGGTACGACTACTTTTTTAAGCTTTCTCTGTGACAAACAGACGAAGCTCCAATTAATTAGTTAACGAATTCCCTGTTAATACTGTCTCAGTTAACGATTAAACACGGATTAACGGGACCCTTTAATTGAAGTTTGAGTTAAATAACACTTTAAACGTGTTACGTTTTACAACTGCTTCGGGACGTGCGTTGATTAACTTTAATTCACATTAGCCTTCTTATGTTTTCCAAGTTCTTTTTGTCTTTTGACGTTTCTTAATGCACAGTAGTGTACCAGACAAGTTCGCTAAAGCACGCTAAAGAAAAATAAAATGGCAGTAGTGGGTTTTTTAGCAGTTGCGGGCTTTATAAATTTAATTTGAGATCCCACGAAGTATATGTTTAGATGAGTATTTTTGCAAAATGTTGTACCCCTCGTTTTTTTGAAGAATCTACATGAAAATCATGTCAATTCTGCTATTGTTTAAAAATCTTTACTAGGTTTTAGTATGTCATGAAACATTATATTTTCAAAGCCACTGAAGATTCTTGTGTATTCCCGAAGTTGTTCAGCTACATCAATTTTGAATTCAATCTGTCAAGTTGTTTCCTTCCAAAACTTCGTTTGTACGGAACCCTCTCCAGTCTCCTCCTTCACTCGCATTTGACTGGTATTTCTTTAAGCTTTCGGGCTGGCTCACCACAGAACAGTTGGATTTCCACAGGTAGACAGAAAATTCTTAGAAGTGCTCACCTACAACATTGTAATAGGGATGACACACACACACACACACAAATAAACACAATTCTATACAAAATTGTATTGTACACTTAAATTGTATTCTATCAATAGTTTTGGAAGACCCTGAAGACTGTAGCATAGTTTTAACTAAAGCAGTCCTCAGTGCATTGTACGAGAATGGTTTTTAAATAAAGATTTCTTATTTCTTAAGCCATTCGCATTCTTTTCGAAATAAGCCCACTTTCTAATACAAGAAATCAGCTAATAGGATCCACGAACTCGCATCGTCTGTACGTTGTTTTATGTATTTGCAAGAGACGACGTGAAATAGGGGTATCGAATTCGAAACGCGTCTCCTACGTGTGAGTGTACGTGCCTTGAGACCAATAGGCATAGGGCATCAAATGTAGGAATATAATCCTGTCTTGTCCCAAAAATATTTGAAAGACATGAGTGATAAACAAGCATTTCTAAGATGCTGCTTGCTTAACAAGTCGGTAACGAGTCGGCGACGGTTTATCGAGGTAAACCTACATCCACAACCCTGGTGTCAGAATTGAAAATAAAATGATGAGATTTTATTTTCAGAGTTGTTAGTAATAAAAGACTTACTATTTATAATGCTCATTCTCGTGGATCTCCATCCAATGAGTAAGGAATAAGGATGGAACTATTCATCCTGTCCGCTATCAATCGAATTATTAAGCTGCCTAAAGGTGCTCCCTCACCGGGAGCATTCGCGTGTAATGTAACGTTACAGATTTGAGCATTACATCAGTGAAGGAGGAGAACCGAGCATTACAATGCGCACCTTGTAATGTTACAAAACGGGCATACATCAGTGAAGGAGGAGAACCGAGCATTACAATGCGCACCTTGTAATGATACAATGTGTAATATCTTGATACAACTTGTAACATCAATGCGCTTCACTTCCCCTAGCCCCCCGCCGCTATGAAATGCTCAAAGTCGAATCTATGATGTTACATTACACGCGAATGCTCGTCAGTCAGGGAGGTATTATTGTAATGTAATGCTCAAAGACGAATCTATAATGTTACATTACACGCGAATGCTCCCGGTGAGGGAGCACCCTAAGGCTTCTGACATGGCTCATGTAACGACTACATTCATAGATAGTAGCCGTAAGTCGGGATCAACGGCTTTACGTGCCTTCCAAAAAGCTATTCTTTCAATCAATACATTCTCATATTTTCGAAAAATCTGGCGATTCACCCTGTAGTGTCTCACAAAGTAATATTTGTTCGACAATTGCACCACCACCGGGATTCGAATCCGACGAGACCCGTAAAACTTAAATTAACAGATACATTACAAATAGAGATACAGATAGTAGGTACAAATTGCCAGAAAAAAATACAAATTCAGTAGTTTCGTGACTTTAAATAACTTTTTTTCCAATTGCTATATGCAAATGCAATGCAAATCTGGGTATGATAATTAAAGAAAAAAAGCCCGATCTTATTTAAGTAAGGAAAACATGCTTTTAGGAAAAACTAGATTTTTAAGTATAAAAGCAGGTGATTGTGGACGTCGATCGGTCGAATGGGGGTCGTAGTTTTTAACCCCCAACATAAAAGAGGGGTGGTATAAGTTTGTCATGTGTGTCTGTCTATCTGTGGCATCGTAGCTCCTAAAAGGATGCGCCGATTTTCATCCAGTTCTTTTTTTGTTTGCAAAGTGTCACAATCAAAAGTGTTCTTAGCTATGATCCAAGAAAATATCTTCAGCCATTTGAAGATTATCAGCTCTTTTCTAGTTTTAGCAAGGATCAAGTAAAGTAAAGATTTAATTTAATGTTATTTGAGTAATATACCACACTACAAAAATACAAAAATTGTTCTTTTATTGTATCTTGGTTTGTATTCTTTCACAAGTACCTTGTACATGACACTTTAATATTATAATCTTATATCCATATTAGACATTAGTCTTCTTAATTTTACAAACTAACAATTGTAAACGTAACAAATATTATAAATTCGCGATATCTGCTGACCGTAAGATATTCTCATCTAACACAAACACGACTGTCTACCGAGAATCCGATATTACTTCAAATCCAGCTATTACTGGAAGGATTATTCATGTTGGCACAGAAATTGTATCACGACCTACTACACTGTTGGTTCAAATTGAACAGATTTGTTATACATTACAACAGGTTTCCGTATAACAGATAGATCGGATATCCTTTAATATCACAGAGTGTCTGACTTGTGGTCTGACTGAATACTGTCTTTAAACCTATATATAAAAATGAACCCTTGTTTCTCTTGGTCACGCTATAACTTGAGAACGGCTATACCTAATTATTTATTATCTTACATTAAAAAAAAGAGAAACGGGACAAACTGTTTGGGTAGGCGAAGCCGCGGAGCGGAAAACTAGTTACTTTATGAATTTATTGATCGATCATGTATGTTTTTCAGTTGATTTCATGTTTTATTACGCCATCTCGTCTTTGTTGCTTGAAGTATTAAGTGTTTAGTTAGTATATTATATAATTTAAATAATTTCAATGCACGGAATCGAGGCACTAAGTGTACAGTAGCCAGCACATGCAACTGGACATGTTGACCTTGAGATCGCCCGTATTCCGTAGCGGTAAGAGTGTATTTCGTAGTGTGAATGTCCAACCGCATGTGTTGGCTTCTGCCACTCTCTCACACTTTCTCCGCTTGTCGCCGTGACAAGCGACACCGTGTGATAATCGCCTAAAGTATCATTTAATAAGCTTTTAAGATGAGCCACGTACCCTTCTATTGACATCTTTCTATTCTCCTAAATACATTCCTCAAAAAGGATTATGAAATGGGAGACGCTTTGAAACCATTGACCACAAAATCCGCGGTCAGGCCTCGACTCGAGCCCATGAATTAGCTTATCTGTGCAATTATTCAACTACTATCATAATGTGGGTTTTCCTGCCGAACCTTTGTCTGTAATCGAAGTGCTAAGCCGGAGTGATTTAAGATTATGGGGGGCATAATGACCTCATTGTCGCCTTTTACACAGGTGGCTGTAAGTAATTTTTCTTACACTCGAGATATTTTATGGTCATGTAATCTCGTTTGGTAAATGAGCCGCTGAATAAAAAGTATTTATTTTAAACTTAAGCTGCACCCATGTCTTTACCCTCAGTTGATATGTTTCTAGCGTAGTAAAAAATATTTTCTTACGAACTATAAGATAGAAGAAAATTTATATACACGTATATTTTTGTATAAGCCAAATTATATCTGAAATTTAATAAACCTGAATTATTAAAAAAATTGCATAAATTCAAACACATGCTGACCCCTTTAAACATACCTGCTGCTATATAAAGAAAAAAAACCTCAAATATAAAAAAGAAACTTTTTTGACTAAGTATGCGCTTTGAATGTTAATAAAGAGTTTTAAATGTGCAATTATTAACCGACTCATAAAAGGAGAGGTGGTTCTCAATGCTGTACCAAAATAATGTAATATTAAATATTGGTCGAAAATTGTCTAAAAAATCTTAAAGTACACATATAGGATCCTACGCAGTAATCGGCATACGACATTATGATTTATATTAATTTAATTTATACTAATATTATAAAGAGGAAAGATTTGATTGTTTTTTGTTTGGATTGAATAGGCTCCGAAACTACTGAACTTATTTTAATGAAACTTGGAATATAGACCTTAAGAAATACAATAGGGCCACATACCGCAGAAAAATGTCTCATTTCCACCGGAGAAATTGTAAACGCGGGCGGAAATCTAGTCATCAATAAATCAACCATTACCTCAATACTTGACGTTTAAATGCCTGGTAATAGTTGTATAATATTTCCATTGTGTTACACGAGTGTACCACAGATAACGAAATCTGTATCATGCATGAGAAGCATTATTGTGGCATCATGCTCGATCAACTGACTCGATTGCATTAGTGCTAACTCGCTGCATCGTCATTCAAGGTTGATACCATTGTGACGATACAAGGATACATGTTCGGATAAGTCAATGTAGACCAATAAAAGTAAGTTGATGTATAAGTACTAAAATATTTTTAAAAAATCCTAAGCGAATGAAGTGCCTTCTACTATCACAATATTTTCCTTCAATATTGGCAAAGTTATGTTCACATTTAAAATAAACAAAAAGCCATTGATCTAATAATATATACTTTATTGCACACATAAAAAAACAACATCAGTTAGAATTTTCACAACAAAGGCGAGCTTATCTCTACGCAGAGATCTCTTCGAGCCAACCTATACGCTAGTTAGAGAAAATTGATAAATATATAATTTTGAGATAGACAAGAAAGTGCACTAAAAAGGGTTTAAGAAATAATAAAATAAAAATATCCAAAAACTACAAATTATACCAAGCTACATGAAATAGAATGCATAGTATTATAATTATTATATAACAATAATAATATAAAATACAATATAAAATATAAATATACAAGAATAATGATCTAACACCTGAATGAATCAGAATTTACGCAGGGTAAATATATCTCGGTAGTTTCTGATTCAATGTAGGTTTATTCAAAAAGACATTTTAATTATTTACTTACTTAAAATGTATTTTTGAATAAACTCTATTCAAAATCAATCTTACTTAGCGTATGGGTTTCGAAGTTAACCTACCTCACAAACCCTGTTGTCAGAATCATTGAGCCGCCTAAGGCTTCTGACATGGCTCATGTAACGACTACATCTTTAGATAGCAACCGGAACCAACGGCTTTACTTACCTTCCGAAGCACGGAATCATCTTTCTTATCGGACAACCAGGTGATTCAGACTGCAATACCCTAACCAAACTGGGGAAAAGCTCACGAAGTGATATTTGTTGTCGAGTATCCACCGGGATTCGAACCCGGAACCTCCGTAACATGAGGCGAGTATTTGACCACTCGACCACAGAGGCAGTTGATTATTTTAGGAGGGAAGGAAAGTTGAATAAATGAAAATCAGTGTTGCCCTTTCGGGTAAATTTCCACTGAGCCTGGGCCCATTGCATATTGCACACCACCCACACACGGGTCGCTTTATTCATCTTTATGTTATTATTCTTATGTTGTGATAGAAGTCAGATTTGCTACTGTTCTATCTATCTAGAAATGAATATAAACTTTACACATTTCCATCCCAATTCCACCCTGGGCCCGAAAATGTCTACTCTCACACTTGGTAAGTTAAAGTTGAGATGTGATTAGCTAAATGATTTTGTTGTGCCACTCCGAGCACATTCGCTCTAAATGTCACGAAATAAAGCGTAGGTAGGACACGGTTGAAGAGTCAACGCAATCTCGGCAAAGGGTCTCCGGTGACACCCACCAAAGAAATTACCAGAGATTTGCATAAAGGAGACTCCAGGGATCGTCTTTGAAACTCGCCCCGAAGTTTGTGGACGTCCCAACATGCTTTATATTAAGTTACGCTTTGCTTTGTTTCAAGCTTCAAGTAACGCACTTTGGCAACAGAGTAACGAGGTCTCCGAGAAACTTTGTCTATTTGACGACACACACTCACTTACGGCGGAACTCGTATACAGAAATTTATAAAGAAAACATAAACGTGCCAAATGAAACTTGACAAAATTACTTCTAATTTAACACCAGCAGATAGGTACTATTATGTTTTCTGGAGATTTCTTTTCGGAGTTCTGTAGCTAAGTGGCTAAGTACTAAAGAGTATAAAAGCTTTTTCATTATACTACCAGATTAGTTAATTAAAATATATATATGTAAGTAAATTTCGTACAAGTCGAAAAATTATATTTAAGCAACTTATAAGGTCGTTTCTATGCATCAATAAATTGGTTCAGATTAATGACCCTATTCTTTTGAGAAGAACCCGACTGGAATCAACTTGAGAGAATGAAGTACCTCTTGTAAGTAAGTAATTCTTGTATTTTTGACGAGTTGCACGGGAAATGGTTATTGTGGGTTATTCTTAAGTATATTATGCATGTATTATACATATAAACCTTCCTCTTGAATCACTCTGTCTAATAAAAAAAACCGCATCAAAATCCGTTGCTTAGTTTTAAAGATTTAAGCATACATAGGGACATAGGTATATAGGGACATAGGGACAGAAAAAGCGACTTTTTTTATACTATGTAGTGATTGTATGACAATTTTGAAAAGGAAGCAATAGCTCTGTGAGCTTCAAAAATTGAAGTACTGAAATGATTTTAATTAGGTATTTTCGTGCTGAAATATATGCACGTACAGCTTTATTGTTATGTTCATACTTGATATAAACAGTGAGAAGAGCAGCATAATAGATTTCGTCTACAATTTTTTTTAAAGAACCTGGGTGGGTATTCGGTATTGGTATTTTACAAAACAAACCATTTCAGCTTTATAACTTTTTTCAGATTTAGGTGTATAAAAATATACTGAAGCATAATACTTTTCTTTGCTTTTTGTTAACTAAATTTACAATCCCTCTCAGGAAAGGGAAACATGAAGGGCTGTCACGGACATGGAGCGAATAAAAGTACATTAGCGGTTCCCTTTGTTATCGGAGGAAGACAGCGCGGGACTCAGACGGATGCTGCACTAATTTCTTATAAGATGAGGCTCACATCACAAGCCATCGAGCAAACTGTACAGGGCACCTACTACGAACTTGGAACCCAGACTGAATTGTCTTGCCATTATTGATGCCATTGCTTCACACTCTCTCATTCATCTCTCTCTTCATCCCTGTCTCATTTTATTACTTTTTTAATACGTTCTGAACTTTTGACACTCATACTACTGATGTCCTTTTTTTATATTCTAGCCCGTACTGTCCCACTGCAGGGCAAAGGCCTCTCTCATTTCCTTCCACTTTTCCCTATCCCGAGCTATGCTTTCGCACTCCCCAGAGTACGCATCTAGCTCGTATCGCTACCTCTTGCAAGGCCGACCACGACACCTTTTTGCATTTCGAGGCACCCAATAGTTAGTTATTTTGGCCCAGAGTTCAATCGGTATACGGGTGACGTGGCCTGCCCAGTCCCACTTTAAGTGGGCGGCTTTCCTTTTTATACAATTATAAAATAGTGTGCAATTAATCTCGCAGTAGGTGTAAGACAGATAAATGTAAGCCAGTTCAACACTGTCTCGTTGTCAAGAAGTTGTGCATTTAATCGCCAATTGAGATAACTATTCTTTTTAGGTTCGGAAATTGAGTCACGAGAAGAGTTCATAGTAGGTTCCTCAGATTTCCAGAGCCACTTTTACCATTGGGATTGCGATAGATTGACAAGTGTCGGGAGCAGACCGTAGTGGCGAGCGACCTATTTATTCCCTTCAAAAGGTTCTTGGAAACTCGTCAAAAGAAATTGACCTTTGAAAAGTATTTCGCTTCTAAAAAATAGCTCAAAATTGTTTACGAATTAAATTATAGTTTATAAGTATTTGGGTGTGTTATACTAGTAAAATTTTAATGAATAATAATAAAATTTCATTTTTGCTTCATTTGCGATAGTTTTCTTACAGTAAAAAAAAAGTATTCTAATACAAACTACCTACCTAGGAGACAGAACATTGTAAAAAAAGATTCAAGCTTTTTTTGTGTTTTTCAGAATGGTTCATATAATTAGGTACGGCACTTTTCTTTATAAAGTAGTCTAACTTATTTATCTTTTTATATCAGATATTGTTGAACCCAAGTCATTGATTCACAACGTTTTTAACTTACTGCATCCTTTACTGACAAATCTAGAGTACTCGTATTAACATACTCGTATCAAAGACAGGTAGCAGTATCAACATTTTTCACGCAAAGATTCACGATAGAATACAAATACAAAATAATATTTATTTTCTCTCACACATCTAACATCAATTAAAACAAGTAAAGTCACAAATATAGAAAGTGAGGCGACAGGAGCCTAAACTAGGCAGACCCTGTACCCTGTATCTTAGGACCCCTGTTAGGCCTACTATGTAAGTAGCGACAGGCTCGAGAAGCTGTCAAACGCGACATATTGACAGAACTACTATGGCTTTAATGTCACTATGTCGCGTTTGACAGCTTCTCGAGCCTATCGCTACTTGCAAAGTAGCCCTACTGGTCTTCACCTCTCAGAGTAAGCAAAATAACAATTTTAGAAACAGTAATTCTGCATGGAAAAAATAATAGAGGTATTGAATAAACAGAATGACAAATAGGTAACTACAGTTTAAATGAAAAGCAACGACGGAGGTAACTGTATTTACACATCCGCACAAGTATAACAAAAGGATCATTCTCAAGGTATTGTAGCGGAAAATAGGTATACCAACTTACTCTATCAGGGCTCGCGGAAAAAGGTTTTCACGCACCGGTCCGATGCAGAGTTTGAAATAATTGATTGGCGATCGCGACAAACTACTCTGTTCAATCAAAAAATAATTTTGACACCAGGGTTTTTAGGTTAATCTCGAAGCCCGTATGCTATGCAAGAATACATCATATTATCATACTATTATTATAAAGGGGAAAGATTGATATTTTTGTGTGTAGGTTTGTAATGAATAAACTTAAAAACTGCTAAACCGATTTCAAAAATTCTTTCACCATTAGAAAGCTACGTTCACCCTGACTAACCCAGGCTACCTTTTACCGCGGGAAAATGCCTCATTCCTACGGAAAAAAACTGTTAACGCGGGCGGTTCGCTAGTTTAATTATAAAATGACTACAAAGCAGCCTACAGTTTGTAATCAGTACAACGAGGGTGTTGTGATTTCTCGCAGCAGCGTTACATTCTCATGAGATGATGAAAATTAATAATAATTGCGGTAATGAGTAATTAGGGCGCGTCTACGCAGCTTTTTGCTTTATTTTCACACAGAGCTTGTCTGCTTTCATTATGATACTTTGTCTTACAAACTTACAATAAGTCATAATAAATTGTAACTTCTTTAGCTTACAATAATTTTACCAGATTTTTTATATTAATTATACTTTCATATTAATAATGTTACTCTCAGTTATACATAGTTAGTCAATAGACGGCCCAGTAACCTAGTTGGTAGTGCGACTGCCTTCGAAGCTCAAGGTCGCGGGTTCGAATCCCGCCCAGGGCAAACATTCGTGTGATCTTCTTCTTTTCGAGTCGGCAGCAAACTCAGACAGTCTCGGCCCAAAAACCAGCCACACGAATAGCGTCGTCAGTAGCCTTCATCAAGTCCTCTCGCGTGCAGGTGACAGGACAAGATGGGCAGCTAATGAGATGGTCCATTTTCTGGGGAACCATACCACACCTACACTCCAAGTTAGAGTCCCCTATGAAACCCCATCGGTATAAGTTATCCCTAGTCCGACCCACCTGGGTCCGGAGTCTGTTGAGGGATTTCCAGATAGGCCATGGCTGTTTATAACCAGGGGGGAGACCCTCAGCTATCGGGACAAATGGGTTAGGGAGGGAGACACTATTCTGCCAAAGCTCAACTCTCGCCTCTGCAGGGTCGACTGTTAAGGGAACGACACACTTAGAAAAGTTTTTGCGACTTTTCAGCCTTTGTGGAACGGACGAATGTTCGTTCATAGGGTGTCGCGTGTCGCTCTCCATTTTGGTTCTTTCCAGGGAGCTTGCCACAGCTCTGCGGACTTCTGGTGGTGATATTCCAGCCAGTGGATAAAGCACTTGTACAGGTGTCGGCTTAAGACAACCAGTAATTATCCTGCACGTTTCATTGAGTGCAGTATCCACCAACTTTGCATGAGCTGAACGACTCCACACAGATTCGTGTGATGAGCAGTTGTGTTTGCCTTTTGTCTGGATGTTGTATATTTATATGTCGGAGATTGAAGCCAGATTGATCATTTAAATCGATTGTAAACATCGATGACAGTTTTTATTTTACGTTCTCGAGTATTAGAGGGTAGAATCGATATAGTCGACCGGTGTGAAGTTGGCGCGGTGACGTTTGACAGAAGGCCCTACTACCGAGAGTGGGACCGGGTGGTGCACTCACATAAATAGCGCTGCTCAGGGCGGGCGAGCCCTCTGGGTAGATCCGCAGCCGCGTTGATAACTTTGTGTGTCTGAGAATTAGTGTGATTCTGGTGGACGTACTGGTCCGGTGTGTTTTGTGATGTGTGATATGATGTGAGATCTGGATGTATGTTGAAATAATGGTTGTTGGAATATTGTTTGTACCACAGTCCAGTGGTGTCTGTAAACCGTGAGTAAAGTGATCTAATTATCGTGTCGTTAGCAAGGTTGGCTAGGTTCTGATATTCGTATGGTGTTAGCTATGGCATTGTTATCATGACCGCGGGTAGAGTAACTGTAATATGGTCGAGTTACATAAGGTCCGGGCGGGGAGGCCCCTTGGTTGGCCAGTTTGTAATTGTTCAGTGTTTTCCATGCCAGTTTCCCCTTATGGCATTTTGATGGTGCTCGGATCTACCTAAACCCCTTTTAGGGATTGATTAGGTCCCGATCGCTCATGATAACAAACAATCGAGTCTATGGTGGTATAGTGTGTTCCAATTGTGATGGAATTCGATATAGTTGGTAAAGTCTGTTTCAATAGTGATGACAAATTGGGGTAGTCCTGACAAAGATAGTGTACGATGGTTCTCTAAAAGTTGTTGTAGCATACGGCCACGCTTATCGCATTTCCCGCGTGTTGCCCTTTGCGGGTTTCCTTTATGTGCTTTGCCCACCATCGTCTTCTGTCCTTTTCCGTCATATATATGTATGTATGTAGTCATCCTTCCAAACAAGCGTTTACCTGGAAAGCCGCAGGAAGACGGAAACAGGGTCGACTCAGAACTACTTGGCGCCGCTCGGTGGAGAAAGAAGCTGCATCCATCGGTTACTGCTGGAAACATCTGGAAGGTGCAGCGCAAGATAGAGATCTTTGGAAGACTATACTAAGAGCCCTATGTCCCTGCTAAGGGATAACAGGACGAGAAGAGAGAAGAGAGATGTATATCAGCTATCTGACACCCATAGGCTCTGCCTAGTTTGGGGTCAGATGGCCGTGTGTGAGATGTCCCACATAATTATTATATTATTATTACTAAAGTTAGTATCTATTGATCTTACAATTTAGAATTTATTACATATTACCAACAAAAATAGAAAATGCTGAATTATTTGTATTTTTTTTTCACATTAAATACTTTGTAATTCTTTTATACAACACCAAAGTTACATAAACTTTCGTACACAGAAATAGAATGAAACCAACAATTTGTTTCTTTCTGCGGATAAAAGCGTAAATACACTTTTTTTTTTCAGAAACTAGAGTGCGAGGAGCTACCGGTCCGTAAAATTAATAGTTTTTCTTTCCTTTCATAGTGCAGGAAGGAAGCGAGCGAGCGTCGCCGCGGACGATAACGAGGTTTCCACGAAAAGCAACACGTGTGTGTTCTAATGGAGCTGGGGCCGCAAATTCCGCCCTCACTCCAGCCCTGCGTACAGCCCCACACAGGGCCTCATTCAGAGTGCTGGTGAAATATAGAAAAATATACCATCCGGAGAATATTACATTATAATAAAGAGGTATACATTGGTGTGTATTTAATTTAAATTATTTAAGTTTCTAATTACATGTGTGCTATTAGGTAAGAGTTAAATAAAATCATTCTCAAATTATTCTTAGCAAACGAGTGACTTTGTAGTGTTTTGATTTACTTTTTACTCCTATAAAAAACAATTTGTCTAGGGCTGCACGTGACTGGTCACTAAATAAAAAAACGTTGCTAATGAAATATTTTCAACAGTTTTATTTTGTAAAGCGCTTTAGGGCATATCAATAATCAATACATATAATAAAACAGTAGAACCCCGTTTGTCTGTACATTGAAAGTAATTGACTAAAATGGAGTCAGGGCGATAGAAGAAGACCAACAGAACACAAATATATGTTTTTGGAATTTTTTGTCTGTCTGTCTGTCTGTTTGTTCGAGCACATCTTCGTAACCACTGGATGGATTTTCATGCAGTTTTCACTAATTGATTTGACATATTTCAGGGCAGTGTATAGGCTTTATTTCATCGAAATCGGTGAAGTAGAAAAAAAGTTATCGTCGATTTAAATATTTAAGAGGTTATATTTTCATTCCAACAAAAGCAGAAGGCGGAAAAACGGTTAGGTAATGTCGTTTATAAAGAAATTCTTTTAATTTCAAAGTCGACGCGGACGAAGTCGCTGGCATCAGCTAGTTTTAGAATAATAATTCAATATCATTTACATTTGCTTGTACAGAAATTGTATTTTTTCGTTAATAAATAACAGTACCAGTTGTTAAGCCCATAACAGGATTGCTAACATTGTAGACTCAGCCAACAAAATCAATAACATACCCGTTGAACTCGCGATTAATGAAATTATATCTCCCGGCTATTCATTTTGTCTCTATTAGGGCATTAAAATGGGATACACAGTAAACCAACTACGAAAATAATCATTCCATCTTTGATATCCACAACATGAAAAATAATATTTTGCACTTTCAATTTAAGTTAGGTGTAAATATGTAGCCCTTGCCTTGCGCTAACCCTAAGCCGTTGACTTGACATATTTGAAAAAGATTTATTTTGAGCATTATAATAAATTTTAAAATGTGTCAAATTATAATTATTCTACATACATTAAAGGGCAATGACCGATCGTTGTCGAAATCTTTGGGGAAGGCTTTGGTCCAGCAGTGGACGCCTTTCCCCCGAAACGATGATAAAATTTTATATAAAAAATAATAATTGCTAGATTTTCGATATTTTTTTGAAGAACGTTTGACTACTTTAATAGTTGCTTTAAATGTATCCGTTTATAATGGCGAATTATGTCGGTTTGCTTTTAGTAAATGAATTCGCCATGGGGATGGCGATGCTACTCCGGTGACAAATGCCTGCGTCGGGCACAGCGCGTGCGGTTGCGGTTTGCGTCACACGCCCCCGGTACCGCATGCATCTGGATTGAACGTTATCTTGGTAATGCATTTATGCGTTATGAAAATTATTCAGTCGTATCGTAGGTTTAGTTTAGTAAATAAATGACTATTTGAAAATTCAAAATAAAATTTATTTCGCTCTTTCAGGTCGTCCCGCCAACATTTACGAGGCCTAAATCGTCGTTGATGACTACTTTATCATTATTTAAAATTGCTTTTTAAATATATCATATTATGTCTCAACTATTACTAATCGAAATTGTTGAAATTGTTGGTCAAAATCCTGTAAGTAATAGGTATTATAGCAGTTTCGATGTTTCTATGTAGGATTTTGAAGCCTAAATTGAACTAACAAATTCAAAGAAATTTAAATTAACATTTCCATTCCATTCACATAGGTACGTAGACTATCTTCACCTTTGAAACGGGTAAAAGCTAATATCGTGCTCTCTGCGCTGCACAGTGCACTTAGATAATCTGGTGTAATGTAGCGCTGGTATGCATAATCTTGATGTGAATGCTAACGTGTATTAATCCGACTGTAACAAGCTAAATACGCCAGAGCAGGACTACATTTACCCTGGCCACAGCTTACGGCGACGCATATAACGGTTCAAGAAGTGACGAGCGAAGAAAACACACAGCTAACGGCGACGACGGCGACGGCGGCGGCAGTGACGCGAACTGCCACACGGCGCGGCGCGACTACGTCATCGAGGCGAATTGCAGTGGAGGTCAAAGGAGCGAGCGGCGGCATACCACCGCCTCGCAATTTGGACCACACGTGACTCAGGTTGTGGCCAAACCCTTAGGGGCATATTACATTATCAAAGATCTTTGATCATATATATGATCATATATTTGATCCTATTTATTTGACAATTTGAGTCATATCTATGTATTACACTATAAAAGTTCTTTGATCCTATCTCACGTACTATTGTTTCGGCATTTGACAGATTGATGACAGGTATTGACGTTAGGGTTACCAGATCTCAGCGAATTCGAAGACATCGTAATTTTTAGTATGGCTTGTTTTCTGTTATTTAAAATTTGGACAGCAAGATTATGCAAGTATATAATTAGAAAAAGAAATACATTACAATATTTGAAACATATTAAAGAACAAGAAATTAAAAACTCTTTGTTTTTATATTTGCTTTTAAATTCCGAGTAGAAAAAATAAAAAGTAACTGGCAACACCTGTTTCTATGACCGTATTGGATCCAATCTAACAACAAATGTCAAAAATCTATGATCAAAGATCAAATTGAATCATATGTCTATATTACACTGTCAAATATCTTTGACTCATAGATCTTTGAGTCTCTTTGATCAAAGATCTTTGATAATGTAATATGCCCCATACACTGTAAAGTGCTACAGTCCGACAAGGATCTAAATGAACGTAGCCAAAAAGGAACTATCGCCGGTGCTGTCTTGTGAAGCGTTGTTTTTGACGGCCTTTTGTATAACGAACAGTGTTGTCACCCACGTTTATTTTAAGATCCCTGTCGGTGTATAGTTTCCAAAGTACAAAAATATACAAATAGAAAAATTGCTATAATAGAGCTAAAAATATGATTTTGCTGTGTTTCACCAAATATTTTTTCCCATCACCTAGTAGCAGAAAGGCAGAAAAATGATTTTGGGTCTAATTTAGGTAGGTACTAAGTAAATATTTTTTTATGACTTAGTACATGGCTGTAGACAGATGCTTTCATTACGTTAATATAAACTTTTTTTTTTAACCTAGGTATGTTCTTTAGAGAAAGTTGTTCAGTTTCATGAATATGCTATGTTGCGGATAAATAACCAGTTAAATTTCACGCTTTATGTCTTCACTAAGGGTTTAGTAACATAATATGTAGTTACACAAGGTCCCATAGTCTTCGCTCAGGGACATAGTCCTTATATGCCCAGTGACAGTTGATCGATTTTACACACACACACTGTTATTTAATTTCTCTTCAGGTTTGAACAAGAGTTCAACAAGGGCCCTCCGGCCCTAGAGTCCTTAAAACATCCTTCGTTGGAACAAATTTATACATTTGACAAATTTGATGAACAACTACCCATTTTCTGTAAAATTGAGCAGACTTCGAAGAATGTCTTTTTTAATTTAATTTAAAAATGGAATAGTAAGTTCTCTCGGATCCAGCAGTGGTTCGTAAGATGGCGACAGAAGGCGCTAATTAAATTGGAATCTTGCGCAAACAAACTAACTAGGTAATTTAATAGTGTCACCGATGTTGCCGACCTGAAAGTTCCCCTCAATTCAAAGGAAGTTATCACTCCTTTGTGGTATTTGGTTCCAAATCTGCAAGAATTACATTTTATGACAACATTTTTATTACCCGAGTGCTTACTAAGTACTTTTTTCGCAATTTGACTCGGATCCAAAACTGGGTTGTCTGTCATCTCACTACAGAGAGTTTAGGATATAAATGCAGAAAAATAAACTACCACAATGTGGTACTAATTTATACGTAGACACATTTTCTTTTCTTTCTTACACATGATATTGAAACTGTTGATTTTTGTGTCTATAATACTTGAGTAAGTGTTTAATTTTTTTTATTACGTTATGAACCTACACACCAAAATGTAGGTACCTACATTTTTAACTAGCAACGACCTGTGGCCCAAAGGCTTTCCCAAAGGCCAGAGATGATTTTACAGGACGACGGCTCAACAAATTACAAAGTCCGCTCTCAAAGGTTTCAAATTGGATAGTAGGACGAATTTAAACCAATAGGTACACATAAAAAAGTGAATAAAAAATATAACTTTACCTTTTATCCATAGTATGTGGAAACTAGTTCGGTTCCCTTTTTTTTACTACGTATGTATGTATTTTTTTGTAATTCACATGTTATGACTAAAAACGTTGATTTAGGAGGAAATTGCTCCTAATAAGATGACATTTTAAATGTTTATTTAGTTTTCATCAATACGTTTTTCTATGAACCTTATAAGATAAAACATAAGTTTAACTTTCGGCCGACCGTAGAAAGCTTCTGCGTTGCCCACTTTTGGTGGTTTTTTGTTATCACCACTAAATTTTCAAAGGTGTTGTTCCGGTTGCGGAAGTAAAACCAATAATACTTTTGGCTCTATGGCTGAGTACCTTGGTTGCCTATGAAGGCGAAAGTTTGTGATGTACTTCTTCACGTCTAAACGACTGGAGCGATTTTAATAAAATTTGGCAAATAGGCAACCTTTTACTGTTTTAACGCGGGCGGAGCCGCGGGGCGGAAAGCTAGTTTAAAATAAATGTAAACAATTAGGTTGATGCTCAAACGTCAGGTAATAGCAGTAAGTGAATAAAACTTCGCTAGCGCTTCCTGAGTTCCACCACAATTAATTTAAATAGTTAGCTCTGGTGACGCATTCGGGTGCACTGTACACTATGCATCCGGCAACTTGCACACTAGTGCTGTAGCGATAGATGTAATTATTGCTATCGAAATTTTAATGAACCCTGAAAACTAGTCGATAATTCGATAGTACCTACTATCGAAGCGTTGACAGATGCATAGTCCGGTGAGTAACCCTAAATTTATCGACACAATTTAATCACAAATTAGTAAAATGGTGAGCAGGCGCCCCAAACCGATACCGATAGTACAGATCACTATAGTTTCGATAGCACTATCACTAGCTTCAGTTATCGAGTAGCTTTCAAAGTCACGATGCATCACAATACTATCGACGCAACGGCCCCGTAGCCTAGTTGGCAGTACGCACAGGGTCGTAGGTTCGAATCCCGCTCAGGGCAAACATTCGGGTGATGAGCACTTGCGTTTGCGCTGAGTCTAGATGTTATATATTTATATAAGTATGTATATCAGCTGTCTGACACCCATCGTACAGGCTCTGCCTAGTTTGGGGTTAGGCGGCCGTGTGTGAGATATCTTCACTCACATATTATTGTTATTACTAAAATTTGGTTATTGAAAGTAGACAATTGATGAAATTAGAAAACATTGTACTGGCAGCAAATAAGGTAAATCCATAGAATCGGGGTTGCCACGATGATTTTTTTCAAATTTGCCGCTTTTTTTCATTGTCTACTTTCAATAGCCTAACTCTATCCACTGGGCGGTCACTCCATACAGGACAAACGCATTTTGACAACCTACTTCTTTTTGAATAACAACTGAATATCAACTACAAGTCAATGGCGCTAGGCGCTATGTAAAACACCCCCGAACACCACCGGCGGAGTCCCGCGGCGCCTGCGGGGTGCGGGGCGTGGGGCGCTATATCGGGCGGGAAACTCATTTTGGCGCGGGGGGGTGAGTGTCCTTTCTGTACGGGTTAGTACTATTATTTTCTTCTGTGCTCTATCGATAGACTATCGCTGTCGTAACAGCACTGCTTCACATACGCGATTTCACTACTCGTTCAAACTGCAACTCGTCGCATGTGCAATGTGAACTCCACTCAGATTTGCAGTTGTAGTCGCTGCGTCGACGACTTGCTAACTTTTAATGGCCTAATAATATTAGAGCTGCTCTGCAATTAGTTTGTTTTTCTATGTACTCGAACTTACTTAAAGTACTTACTTCCTATGTAAACATAGGTACGTATGCACATGCGGCTGGACATATTGATTGACTTAGAAAGCGCCCGTATTCTGTAGGTAGTAAGTAACACTTTATTGTAAACTAGCGACCCGCCCCGGCTCCGCACGGGAAAATAGTTATTGTGGGTTATCCTTAAGTATATTATGCATCACTACATAGTATAAAATAAAGTCGCTTTCTCTGTCCCTATGTCCCTCCCTTTGTACGCTTAAATCTTTAAAACTACGCAACGGATTTTGATGCGGTTTTTTTAATAGATAGAGTGATTCAAGAGGAAGGTTTATATGTATAATACATGCATAATATACTGAAGGATAACCCACAATAACCATTTTCCCGTGCGGAGCCGGGGCGGGTCGCTAGTGTATTATACATATAAACCTTTCTCTTGGATTACTCTATCTATTAAAAAAAACCGCAACAAAATCCGTTGTGTAGTTTTAAAGATTTAAGCATACATATAGGGACATAGGGATATAGGGACAGAGAAAGCGACTTTGTTACCCGACTACGGCGCAGCAAAAAGAAGGGTTATATACTATGTAGTAATACATAATACATCAATCATCTAAAACTAGAATATGCGCAAAGGCGGTCTTATCGATGTAAACGGTCCCTTCCAGGCAACCATGTTGTAAAGAGACAAAATTAAGAGAGACGGAGTTGTATACAAGAGTGCTTTGAACAAAAAGTTACCTATCAAAACAGGCATAAAAATATATGTACCTATATGGTAGGGGTGAATTTCATAGTGCGAACGTCCAACCGCATGTGCTGGCTTCTGTACATACATGCTTCTGTGGTAGAAGATAATATAGCTTAATACTGCATTTACTTACACCTCTCTTCATTAAGTCACTAATTCTAACTTAATTGCTATGTGTTTGGATCGCATTTGTGACTATAAATCTTATCTGCGAAAGCAATGACTGGAAGGAAACACACATGATAAGCGCTCTATGGAATAACACTAAATTTAAAAAAATAACCCCCGACACAAAACCGTTACCTACTTGATCCTTTCAACAACTAGAAAAGAGCTGATAATCTTCAAATGGCTGAAGATATTTTCTTGGATCATAGCTAAGAATACTCTCGATTGTGACACCTTGCAAACAAAAAAAAACTAGATCAAAATCGGCGCATCCGTATAGGAGCTACGATGCCACAGACAGACAGACAGAAACACACGTCAAACTTATAACACCCATCTTTTTCGTCGGGGGTTAAAAATATAAATCAAAGTTTCAATGTAAAAGCTACCTAAAATTAAAACATTATATCTGGAAACTTATACTATTTACTAGTACACACATAGTACTTACTTTTATACTGACGTACTAGTTCAAACACTAAGATTATCTAATTTGAATATGGATGAGCGTAATAACGTAATTGATATAAGCGTCATGATTTCAAAATATGGAGATTACCTATGTCCTCTTGGGAAATCACAGTCTCTAACTGTGACGGTCGGTAGACTATGGAGCTGATTCTAAATATTAAGCTCTAGCTAGGTTAAATTTAAAAGTTCTTTTCAAGCTTTCAGAGAACGTAATGGAACAGGGAGATTATTATACTAATCTATAGATGTAATGTGTGACATTAATTTAATGCGACGATTACTTTGGTGACTTTGGGGGTGCATGCGAGAACAATTGACTTAAATCGCAGAATTTGCCAGCTGCACTCTTATTTTAACTAGCTATCCGCCCGCGGCTTAGCCCGCGTTGGATTTTGACTTTCCCGTGCAATTTCCCGTAGGAATGAGATGTTTTTCCGTGGTAAAAACTATCTAAGATGTTGACCGGGGATATAAGATATTGCAATGAAATTTTGCATGGTGGTCCATGCAAAATTTCATTGAAATAGGTTTGGACCTATAACTGTTGGCAGTTTCGGAGATTAGCCCGTACAAACAGACAAACAGAGAAACAAAAAAATTGAAAAAAATCTGGAAATGTTCTACATCACTTCTTACATCCCCCTGACTCGGTTTTTAGCTTTTTTTTTTCTATGTACAGGTTTTCGACCTCTACAGTTTTATTATATACTCGTAGATATCATCCATTCTAAATTAATCTTCCTCCATTTTCAGTCATAATAACGCGACTTAAAAAGTAAAGAGAGAAGAGTTAAGTTAAAGTTTGACTTGGGAAATATCACCACCAGTGTGCTGCTTCTGGCACTAATCTATTGTATAGTAACTGTTCTGAATAATTATTATTATACTGCGACAAGCACTATACTGTTGAAATTTGTGATTCATTCAGGTGTACAAAAGAAAAAATATTGTATCACTAAAATAAAATGGCAATAACTTTACTAATGACGGTTAAGCACTTTTATCTTTGTAATCGGCTCATTTGTTGATCATGGAGAAATAATAACAAATTATTATACTTCACTAAGTCTGAAAAATTATGTAATAACAACATTATAATTTTTCTCAAATGTCCCGTACGTATTAGCTGTACCATTATGTTTCACAAAACATAATCCGCTCTAATGCGGCACGTGCCTGTAGTACTTGCACTAAAGGGCCAAGTTGATATAGAACTACAACACTAAACAATCACTTTACCCAGACTGTGTTGCAAACAAAATGTATAGCATGTATATTCGGTAGCTCAATATTTCTGACAGGGTTTGTTTAACCTCAAAACCCACACGTCAAGAGAGTAAGAGAGTAGGTAGCTGGTCTGCGAAGGAACTAAGAAATAGGTATTTGAAACAAACTATTGCCGTCGCACTGATCAGATCTCTGTCTGCAGCGTGCAATAGGGACAACTGCAGCTTATGCCGATTTGTCTATAAAAACGAAGACCTGAACGAGGTTTCGTAATCTCCTGTTTTCTCATCTAAAACTGAACCGAATCAATTATTTTTGGTATCAAAATTTAAAGAAAGATTGGCGTCCATGCTCCTGTTTTTTACTAGGTATTACCTTTTCCAAATTCGTTTTGTGGTTGTCTGAATACGGTTGAAAAACGGGTAATTTTTTCAGAAATTCATACTTTTTTCCAGTTTCATACAAAAAAATAAGCGATACCGGCATGGCTATAGTAAAAGTAGAATTCATAAAAAAAATACTATGGCTCTAGACGTAGTATTCAGGAAGTAAATAGGAGAATACATAATTTATCTAGTGTTCAAATACACCAGCTTTGATCGATTCCACCAAAGCTACTGCGACGGTACCAACTTTCCTCCAGCGTAATTAGCGAGCCACTTGTCAAACCGCAAAGCGAGATCGAGGCGAGATCGAAATTGAATTAGAGGGAAACTCCTCGTGCAAGGAAATAATCAAAGGAACGATAGAGCAGGTAAACATTGTCGATGCGGGCCACGCGCCGGTTCGCCGGGCGCCTTAATCGGTCGGCGGCTAAATAAGATCACTTAAATTCCACTCTCGTTTCTTACAACCAACCTAGCTTCCGTATATGAACCCCACACGTAATTACACAAACGGAACAGAACTAAAGAAAGCTGTTAAACATTGACCTCGCCGTTACAGCCTTACTAGCTGAATAAGCGCGAAGCAGGAAGTTTTTTTTAATTACCATCTTTACTTTCGTACTACCAGTAAATATCGCCTTCCCTAAAATTAAAAAAAAATCAAAGCTTCTCTTTATTTTCACACAGGGTGTAAGTAACGGTTTCATAGCAAGTATGTTATAAGTACTACCGTACTTATAACAAGTTTGATAGATACATGAACATAAATTGTATCATGCTGTAGACACACGTTAGAAATGCAAATTATGTAAACTAGTGTATGGTTGTATTTTGTTGTGTGTTTCAATAAATAAAAAAAATAAAAATAAATCGTCTAGACTAGAATAAATTATAATTTAGCAATTACTTAAATCTGCTACGGTTATTAAGTTCAGGAGCTGTTCGGACAATGAAGGTCTCTCTTTGTGTGAAGTTGGTCGACAAATTATCTGCTTAATAGCTAGAACACTATCGTCCTAAGTTGCTCAAGTTATTAATGCGTTTTCCGCTCCAAGACCTTCGGCCACTAAACTTTGAATTAGGATTAGAGTTGTTAGAGTTTGAAGTTTTCAAATATATTGAAATTATAATAAACCCTATTATAAAGAGAGAACGATTACAAACCACGTAAAACAGTGATTTGTCTTCAAAAAAGGGAGAGCGAGAGTTTTAGGTCACATCGGAGGTCTAATGTCATCAGATATCATAAACGGACGTATATTCATACTATTATAGCTGTATGGAATCATTGTTAAGTTAACAATAAGCATACTGGTGCAAGTCACAATAAATCGCCACGCCAGTTTTATAGTAGCTATGATCAAGCCATGTCTGTGTCGCGTCTTATGTGACGTGGCTTAAGCCTTACCAAAACCACAGCCAAAACAACTTTTTTTTATTAATAACTTAAATCATATATACGTATTATCTATGTTTATGTGACGCTTATATAAGGAAACCTGAAAATAAACAGCAAAATACAAATACGTTGATTTAATTTACTTAATTAATTAAAATTTCACCGTTTGAATAATGTGTCAATATCATTATAATGTAGCTCTGGAAACTTAAGCTTATCCTTAATTATTGTTAAATTATAAATTTGAATTAATTTTATTTTATTATTGTAATTTTTTTTTTACTTGACTCGACTATACTAATTATCTTTAAATGAAATAAAAGTATGTTAATAGGTATAAGTACGAGTAGTAGCAATATTTCACACCGATGAGGTCTGAAGGGTTTCCAAGTATTCCGTTGGCATTCAAACAGATTGAGCCGGCATCTGCGCGTGTCACGGTTTTCCGAAACTCATTAATTACGTTCAACATCCAGTTCCAACTGAATTTCCTTGGTTTTTTCTACGAATAACTTACTACGTCAGTGTTCACTGTTGCTCTGATCAAATAATGCTCCGCTGGCTCAGCAATCCAAAATGAATCTTTGATCAAATAATAAGTACTTACAGTTTTTTAAGTTTAACATTGTAACGGTATTTTACCGCGGGAAAATGTCTTATTCCCACGGAAAAAACTGTTAACGCGGGCGGAGCCGAGGCGGAAAGCTAGTAAGTATATGAAATTAATATATTTAAAGAGGCGATGCGACTTTAGTTTGAACAGAACTGGCAGGTTCGCGCAATGTGGTATAATACTATTATAACATTATGCTTCTGGGGCGATATGTGCGCTGCTGTGGAGAAAAACCTGCCGAAAAAACTCTACAGGATCGCATCTTATGTTCTTGTTAAATGTTAACAATATTTCTTAAGTTATAAAATACAAAATATTAATAAAATTAGTTCGTTCATATATCCCGTAAGTAAGAAGAAGGTACCTACCTGTATATTCTGTGGTAAGAAGGCTTGATATAATCTCCGATTCCCAGAGATTGCTCTAATTTCACAGTACCAACGTTATTCATATTGAAAGCGCTTGGTAACACTAACACCTATCATTATTATTTGCTACACTACATTCACCCACACACACCTAGGCATGCCTTTGATAGAGCGATGTCAATGCGATAGATTACCAGCTGAATAGCTAGGTGTTCACTGTTCATTCAAAGATACATTGTGTTTAAAACACGGATTAGCTGATTAACAAGCTTGGAAATGTACTTTATGAGATAAAGATAATTATTTTCAGAGTAATTTTAGTTACATTTTAATTGAAATAGAACTGAGAGGGCTAATGGCAACCCCTACTGTTTATTTTTCTACCGTTGTTACCTATTCTCTTTTAGTTGAGTATTGCGCGGACTAATTTATTATAAAATATTTCTCTGACACATAAAACTCAAAACCCTCCACGCTTTTTTCACCTCTCTGTTAGAACCGGGCTGCGGCTTTTGCTGAGTGGGGCCCTTTTTGTGTGGGTGTCGCAACGCAGGTGGATGTTTGAACGTAGTTAATATATCGTTTTTATTTTTATGTTTCCGCCGCCGCTCCGCCCGCGTTAACGGTTTTTCCCGTGGGAATGAGATCTTCAGAAAATTTTCTATTTATACTCTAGGCTAAGACATTTTCCCGCAGTAAAAGGTAGCCTATGTTACTCAGGGCGAATTTAGCTGCCTAATAGTCAAATATTTTTTAAAATCGGTTCAGTAGTTTTTGAGTTTGTTCATTACAAACATACACATACACACACACAAATACAAATCTTTCCTCTTTATGATATTTGTATGATTTTCATTAGTGTTACACGAGAGTTAGCCTTGGTTTGAGTAATGCTTTTAAATTATGACGTCATTAAGTTTTTTTAAAGATATTCTATTTTAACTTTTGACTTTGACTTTGAACTATGAAAATAATCATCTCAGCTTAATTTTTGTTCCTAATTACAGCAACTCCACTGAACACCCGGGCTGTGCCTCCACAGGGCATTCGACAAGGATGAATAGGCAAAATGACGTAGGCTTGTGTCAGTCACGTGGTCTTCTTGTTAGACCTTGTTTTCTTAAGCCATGGGTGCTCCATTGTGCCTTATTGGTTGTTGGGTCCGAACTGTACCTATATAGAATACCTTTGATCAATACAATCGTACATAGAAGTCACTGTTGGCCGATCTTGGGTAAAAAGAAGTTTTTTCGCCGCCGAGACGTTGATTCGCCGACAGCTCTGTTCGCTGAAAGATTTCGTTAACCTTATTTCGGCGAATCGTGCTGTCGGCGAGACAACGTAACGTAACAAGTAACTTCTTTGAACAATTGTATCGACCAAGGGCAATTATATCTACAGTTCGGGACTCAGCGGTGGCAAAACGTAACCATTATGATTACAGAATAACCACAATCTAATAACCAACCACAAAAAAGGAAAATGGATCATGTCAAATTTACCCGGTTTACTATCAGGGGCACATTTCAGGGGTTTTACTCTTCAAATCAACATCAATCCCGATTTCAACCCAATGCAATACCAAAGTTAATTTTAGACCGCTGCTCTTGAAAATCTGCCCGCCAATAGTTGACAAATGTCCGATTTCATTTAGTTTACTCAATATCCGCCCAATATGAAACCAAGGTGCCGCTAGTGTGGCATTCGAGAGTACGAAACGCCAGATCTAAATGTCTTCGAAATGCCCCTCAGTTGCACAGTGAACCAGTAGCCAAAAAGTCGTATAGACTTCTTAAGGTTAAAGCGTAATAATAAGAGAATCAGTAAGAGATGGAAGAAGTTAAGTAGGTACCTACTGTATGGACTTGATAGTCCGTCTTTATTATAATAGTTAAAAGCCTGTAGAAGCCTGCGGTAAGAGGGAATAGCCGACTACTTGCGGCTAACTTGAGCTGCTGAGCAAACTTAATGAAACTTCCTTACTTCATTAATACTAGGTTAATCCAGTGTGGTTTCCGGCTTACCCTGTATAATTCTTAAGGTATTGTTCCAATAGTAATTGATTGTATATACTTATCTATTTATGCATTATTATTATTAGTATAATTTAATTCATCTCAGCAGTGGACGTCTTTCGGCTGAGATGATGATGATGATGAATAGTTAGATAATATTTTCACACCCGCCTTTTCTTTTTCTCTGTACATCGCCTACTTTCTCCTAAGGATTGCCGGGAAGAGATCGCTGAAACCTGCATTCTTTTACCCCTGCATTAATTTTAAAACTTTGTTTTATTTTTGTGCAATAAAATTTGTATTTTGTAACTATGTATAAAGAAATTATAAACAACCCCACTTGGTTCACAAAGTCGATAAAGACTTGAAATAAACACGAAATCTGTTAGGGATTGCCGAAGTCATACCAAACGTCATTTTTGACAGTTCCTGGTATACTGACCCGCTCACTCGTTCATTTTCATTCGGATCCTTGCCATTCTGTAGTATTCAATTGGCAATTATACAAACAAAACATATTCGCATTGGTTTTAATTTTATAAAATACTGCCAACTCAAGCGAATCCTCTTTGTCTCATACACGTTCGTTGCTCACTTCGGGGCTCAGCTAATTCATTTATGTTATAACTAGCAAGGTAATTAAAGCTGCCAGTATTTCGCGCACGTACTTCAGAGCGTGTTAATTTCCGAATTCCGTCTCCGCTGGGCAGAGAGCGAGCTCAGCTGCAATTACCTAATGACGCGGAGCGGTTAACCGGTTACTGTACAACACTGACTTGCAGCGTACCGGTACGCTAGACTCGTCGTTAACAGCCTGTGACGTTACAGAACCCGGGGGGGGGGCCTCAAAAAAGAAAGCCTTTTAGCCTTTTGCATGCACCACGTTACAAGCCCATATATATACCCCACCGAGGGGCTCGAGCCTAACCACGCTGGCCCAATGCGGGTTGGTCAACTACACACACAACCTTTGAATTACTTCGCAGGTGTGTGCAGGTTTCCTCACGATGTTTTCCTTCACCGTAAGAGCGTCGAATAAAAGTACATATAAATTCGAAACTTGAAAACACAGTGGTACGTGCCGAGGTTTGAACCCGCAAACTTCTGAATGGAAGTCAACGGCCCTAGCCACTTGGCCAACGACGACGCTTCATTAAATTTTATATAATTACTGGTACTCCTCGAGGTCTATTCTACCTTTATAGCAAGTTTAATTAAAATCATCGGTCTGCTTGGTAAGCAAGCAAGCATGCAACGCCTGAAAAGATGCAACGCTTGTGGAGTTTCTTCCGGCGAGTTTTTCTCCACAGAAGACAGCCAAACTGTGAACTCGTCTCGACGTCGAAAAATGCTTACTTCGAATAACTTTGAACTTTGAACTGCATTAAAATCGGTTCAGTAGTTTCGGAGCCTATTCAATGCACACTAACAAACGATCAAATCATTCCCCTTTGTAGTATACCTAGATAAATATTTTTTATGCCGCATCAACAAGTATGGAGGCAAAATTCTGACAAAACATTTTCTTTATACCAACTTTTAAAATAATTTTCATATCGTGAAAGTTTATGGAATAATCTTGCAAACGACACGTGTATAACAGTTGGCTTATGAATTATTATAAATCCCTATTATTAATTATTATAATATATATATTTTGTTAAAATAGCTTTATTTTAACAAGCATAATTAACATCAAAAATTAAAAAACTATTATTTAGTTTTAAGTAAATTTTAAAAATACTCGCATAGATCTGAAACTGAAATAGATCAGTATTCAGTCTAGTTTGCTTTTTCATCAGAGGTCAGTGCAAGAGCCGCATTTACGGTTTTATAGTTTCAGCTGTTCAGCTGATCCCATTCAATAAATTCAGTCGCTTCTGCCATTGGTTCGTTGGAAATAGCTCAAACAACAATCTGAATGTTGACACTGTCTATCATAACATTTATTTATTGGAACGGACAACCTTATTGTTCGTTTTACGAATTTACCAATGATGACGAATTTACCAATGATTGGTCCACCATTTACATTGTTCACTATTAGTAATTAATTAGACCTCTATCTTTATTAAAACCACCGATACCATGAACCCACTATACACGCACACATACACACACACACGCGCACACGCATAGATATAACCGCAATCACTTTTATTTGTTCCTTTTTTTATTTCTGTGTATTTGAATTGTTAAGCTTATTTTATTATTATGAAGGCAGTAGCCAGCACACCCGTATTCCGTAGCGGTAGGGGTGAATTTCGTAGTGCGAATGTCCAACCGCATATGCTGGTTTCTGTACCTAGATACAAAGAAGAGCGATGCTTTCTAACACAGGCCCATAAAGTCTTAAAGGAGACATCAGTGAATTTTTTTAATATGACGAAATATGATTTTCTGTTGTTATTATTATTATAATTTGATGGCTTATTATTTAAAGCCTATACATATAGGCATGTACTAGATAGGTACCTTTCCGCCTGGAAACTCTCAAATCTCTTTCTCTTTTTCAATTAAAATTACCTTTGGGAAAATAATTGCTACCTTATTAACAAAATGCGAAACAAACTAATTAATAAGTAGTTAAAATTTAATTAAAGAACTTGGGAATTCAGTTAGGAGTTTTTAAACTTTTATCATCAAAATTACAGTTAAAAGTTACTACTTTCCATATTACTACTGAACTGTTCCCCATCAGCACAGAATAAATAATAGTATGCCATCAGTAACTTGACACTCTGTATGATAGAGTGATTTTTTTTGGAGATCATTATATTTTCTTTGCCTATTGGTTTTACTGTGCCTCCTACCTTATTCCGTTGGTGCCAGTTACTTACTTCTGTAATAACTTTAAACACTTTCCTAATAAATATTTACAATTCTCAACTGCGTAACTTCAGTTAATTCCACTTGTAATACTTAAAACCCTTGTCATTTACAAGGCAATTTATAATTACCAAGTAAAAGTACGGAATTATAATGCGAACTTATCAAAGTATAATTTATTTCGTTCTCAGTAAGCGCCGCCGCCGTTGGTTTTCTTTGTACGTAAATAATCTTTAATTTACGCTTTTTTATTCTTTCTTTACAGAATTTTTTATAGATACGCAATACGAACGAAATTAATGTTCCTTGTTTGTCTTTCTTATTTCTTAATGATATGTCAATGCACTGATTATGAGACCCTTCACACAATTCACACTAGCGTCTTTCGAGTGTTTTCGTCGTGCGTCGACTGTGGTCGAACATACAATCATCAGCGTCTTTCTTTTGTTTTATTCGCTTTACTCAGAGAAGTAGGAGTCACTTCGCTTTGCTTTACTGCTATGGCCTGTGTCTGCATAGACGAACCCTGAAAATATTACTCATCCTTTTTAAACCCTAAACCCTTTTTACAATCATCATCATCATCATCATCTCAGCCGAAAGACGTCCACTGCTGGACAAAGGCCTCCCCCAAGGATCTGCAATGATCGGTCCTGCGCTGCCCGCATCCAGCGTATTCCTATTCGTATTCCTTTTTACAATCCACAACCCTAAGAATAAATCTCTATTTAGAGATAAGCTCGCCCTTATATACTTCTGTTACACCCGCGGCTCGCCTTGCTCTTGGGCGAGCCTGCGGCGTGAACTTTGAAGGTAGTAGACGGATACGCGTCGAATAAAAGAAACTGAAGTCACATAGATTTTAGGTTTATTCACAATTTCACAGTAACACTTTAGCAATTACACTCACAGTAACAATTTAGAAAATAATTAAGATTAGGTACATTTGTGGAGTATGGCCACGTAGTTCGTGGCCTAAAGTAGGAGAAGGAATGAATAATAAAAATGGATAATTAACGGATGATTTTTGAATGAATTCCAAAATTAAATATTCAAATTGAGAGAAAGAAATGGTAAATGAGATGAGAAATGAGGTAAGAACAAAGTGGGAACAAGGTGACATGTAACGAGGTGTTGTTACACTTCTACTTATATGTAATAATTTTTTTAGCTTTTTGTGTACAATTAAGACAGCCAAATTGTGAACTCGCCTCGACGTCGAAAAGTGATTTGTAAAATCTTACTTCGAATAAAAAACTAATAAAGTAGGTATTTTGCACTTTCCTATGTCTACTCCGCATTCTCCTTTTCCACCACTGTGTTGGTTGGCTGGAAGAGATCTCTTATAGAGATAAGCTCGCCTTTGTAAACTAGTAATATAAGAATCACCCTTTTTTGTAAAATTGTGCAATAAAATAAATAATATAGGTATTAAAAACTTTGACTTTTTTTGCCAGTTACGAAAAGCATTTGTATAGCAAACACAACAGGAAACTGCACGCCAAGTTCCTTTCTCGCTGTACCAAAGTTTTGACAAGGCGATAAATTGGATCGACACCGTATTCCATTCAATTCAATTCGGAAACAATAAACTCATAGAAATCCATCAATGTTGGAATGGTAAAGCGAATAGCTACGGCTTATATCAATATAGGCAATTTGAATGTGATATCATAACCGATTGGAGTTCGTTGTGTGAAATTTTATTTTGATATGGGTAATATTAGTAGACACTAGATTATACACTTACCTAGTGTAAAATTATTTTGATTTACCGATGACTACGCTAAAAAAGATTAAGTAACTTACTTAACTAAGCCCCGTGTTCACCAACAAATATAACGGTTGGTTGGTATTTAAACGGCCGTTTGGCATTAATTTTGTATGAAAATCAAATGTCAAATTGCCGTTTAAACATCATGTCTTGGTTGTGTTTGTTGGTGAACCCGGCACTAAGTGACTTAAATATCCTAAGTAAGGTAAAAAACTTTACCCAGCCAACGCATAGAAAATAGATTTTAGTCTAGTATTAACTATTTTGTATTTCTGTTCTTTAAATAATAATAATGATACATAATCTATCATACTCACTCACGTTGCGCTTCAGAAGTTAAGTTTTCCTTTTATGTCGTATTTTCGTCAACAGAAGCCGTAGGCGGTATGAAGCACGATCAAACTCCCACGGTTTTCCTTTTGCCACCGTCCATCAATACCTATGATTGATACTGACATAAACATTCGTTCAATCAAAGAGCAGAGAGTGTGTTAATCTGTTGGGAGCAGTAATTTGAGATTACCTGTGTGGGCGACAGGGCCGAAACTGGGCCACAACGAAAAGAGTAGTGTCCCTAGGCGATGCCCCGGTGACAAAGGACGCCAAAAAATGTGCAAAAGAAACTCAGTCGGAAATATATTTTTTACTCTTATCGAGAGGACCTAGCTAGGGCAAGTTCTAGCTGTAGTAATAAAATAAATACAATTTTAATATATTTAGAGTATGTATTGTTTATATATAATATTTATTATAGATCTATTTCAACTTATAGGCAGCAGCCAGCGAGCGAGAGCCATAAGTGGCTCAATGATTCTGACACCAGGGTTTGTGAGGTAGGTTAACCTTGAAATCCACACGCTAAAGTAAATTATTTCAACTTATTAAGTTATTGATGTCTTTTCTAATCGTACAACAGTAGTTAAGATTTAAAATTCGCTGTATTGTTAAATTTATACGATGATAATATACTTTCAAGTGGAATAGTACCCCACGAACGTATGAAGTTTTCGTGAAAATGTGCAATGATTTTAATATAAGATACCCAAAAAATATAGTACTAGTTAAAATCTATCCAATTCTTAAATAAATATTGCAATAGCAATATTAGATTTTCAAGAAAACTTTAATCGTTCCTGGTGGCACCTGTGCACTATTATAATAGAAAAAGGGCCCTGAATGAGCGAGTCCCTTGTGCCCTGAATCAAGAACTAGACCCGGCCCTGACGGCCGCCTGGCGCGTGTCAAAGCATTTGTCCTTGCGACAGGTGCAATTACCGACGAAACGCCGCGGTCGTTCCGGTTAGCACCGAACGATTTACCAATACCCTTTACTGCGTAATCTGGGAATACAGGTTGACCGGAAACCAGGAATGTAATGAAGAGCTGACGTATTGCGGAGTTTTGTTCGAACTGAATTATTTCTATAGAATATTTTACAGGGAGTCTGCGGAAGAATTTTCAATTTCAAATTTGAGTAATTAGCGCGCGTGGCGTTCTAGGGGCTGGGAGGGGTTTGATGCAACCATCATCATCGTGCGGATTTTTGTAGCAATAGAATTCTGTGCCGTAGACCGTTGTTCAGCACAGCATCGCGTGTTCGCGAATGTTAGAGGCATTTTTAAAAACAATGATATTCCGCAGTGATTTCCCTAGAAAGTTAATTATTCGACGAATACGAGAGTGTCCGAGTACACATTTTATTACAATTTTTAATTTTGTATATTAATTTGTACAGTCAAGTTTATATTCTTACTAGCGACCCGCCCCGGCTCCGCACGGGAAAATGGTTATTGTGGGTTATCCTTAAGTATATTATGCATGTATTACACATACAAACCTTCCTCTTGAATCACGCTATCTATTTAAAAAAACCGCATCAAAATCCGTTGCGTAGTTTTAAAGATTTAAGCATACATAGGGACATAGGGATATAGGGACAGAGAAAGCGACTTTGTTTTATACTATGTAGTGATTGTGTGTTACGTATACACTGTGAGGGACCCAATATTTTACAAAAAATAATAATTTATAGTATATGTGCACGTAATACGACTGGACTTACTAACGTGACCGTACCTATTAATTAATCTTATTTGTGGTTCCAAGTTGTTTGACCGCAAATCACACGACATGATTAAATACGTGGTCCGGGACATCAATTACCTGGGTCACAATACCAAATTACTTATGAATTTCCTGGCGAAACCGCAGTTATACCGCCCGCTTTAGCTACAGTGCAGCCGGCTATTGGCAGTCGGGCGCAAAGTCAAAGTATTTATTTTTAATTTTAGAATATTTACATCACTCAGTTAAGTCAGTTACATATTCCTTTGTGGCGAGTTCAGACATTTGGCTGTCTTCTGTGGTGAAGAACTTGCGGGAAGAAGCTCCACAGGCGTTGCATCTTTTCAAAATATTTTTTACAATGTTTTAATTTTATTAATAAAACAAAGAGTCCAAACCAAATATACAGTTAGAGGAAGGCAGTAAAAAAAGAAAAACTAAACTATAAAATCAATCAATAAACGCAATAATCCATCAGCTCTCATCATTCAATTCCCTATGATGTATATGTTTAATGTTTATGTTTCATCTATAATCGTGTCACTTTAAGATATCACACGTTAGTATTTGTATTAACAGCTTGCTTACAATTATGAATCGGCATACAATTATTTACCTAGACAAATAATCATCAGACGGCTGCAATTAAAAAAATTCCAACATATATATATACAACATCCCGACACAAGTGCTCGTCACACGTATTTGTCCTGGGCGGGATTTGAACACGCGCTGGGACCCTGTGCTTTGAAGGCAGGTATTACCCACTAGGCCGTCAAGGATTGATTAGCATTTGGCGTTGGTTGGACACTCTGCTGGGCAAGAAATAAGTGTTTGTCCGTCTGTCTATTAATCACCTGTATCAGTCCACTTATGGACATCACCCTCCATGCAACAGTAGAGTTTTACGAATATTATGAAATAGCTTTTCGCCCCGTGGCTCCGCCCGCGCTTACAATAATTTTGCCCGTGGAGATGAAGGATTTGTCCGCAGTAAAAGGTAGCCTATGTGTTATTCTGATGTATAAGCTATAGGTACTACTGTAGAGTTTCATAATCGATTCAGTAGTGTTTGCGTGAAAGAGTAACAAACATACATCCATCCTCACAAACTTTCGAGTTTATAATATTAGTAAGATTGTGGGTTCAACTACTCAAAATGCATTGGCATTAGTATTTCTGATGAAGAACAAAGTGAGGGAGGTATTGCAAGAATGTAACGTTGCGACTAGATTCAGGTGTTCCCTTGAAAATGTAATCCCCGGAACAAATTGCATCGTAGCAGCAAGCTCGGCGAGTGTGCAGTGAGCACCTTCACGGAAGCTCGGGTCGACAAGCTTTCCTTATTCTGCGCAGACAGCGGTACTCAAAGTGTAAATCAGAGCCCCCTGGGTGGTGGGTGATTTTATGTAAGTCCCATCACAGGGCATTTCGCTTTTGAAGTCTCGTTGAATCTGCCGTGACTTTAAGTAATTATAATATAAAAAAAGCGGCCAAGTGCGAGTCGGAATCGCCCATGAAGGGTTCCATAGCAACCAGTAACATAATATAAAAGATTTTGTAGTTCGTTGTGATTTTGATCGATGTTTTAATAATAGTGAAAGGTAAATTGCGGTTTACGATTTATGACGTATTAAAAAAAAAACTACTTACTAGATCTCGTTCAAACCAATTTTCGTTGGAAGTTTACATGGTAATGCACATCATATATATTTTTTTGTTTTATCATTCTCTTATTTTAGAAGTTAGAGGGGGGGGGACACACATTTTTCCACTTTGGAAGCGTCTCTCGCGCAAACTATTCAGTTTAGAAATAAATGTTATTAGGAACCTAAATATCATTTTTGAAGACCTATCCATAGATACCCGACACGTATGGGTTTGATGAAAAATTTTTTTTTTAGTTTCAGTTCTATGTATGGGGACCCCCTAAATTCATTGTTTTTTTTTTTATTTGTGTAAGAAAATCTTAATGCGGTTCACAGAATACATCTACTTACCAAGTTTCAAATGTATAGGTATTATAGTTTTGGAATAAAGTGGCTGTGACATACGGACGGACGGACGGACGGACAGACAGACAGACAGACAGACAGACAGACAGACATGACGAATCTATAAGGGTTCCGTTTTTTGCCATTTGGCTACGGAACCCTAAAAAAAAACAAATACAACTTTATTTTTTTAAACCAATAGATTAATAACAAATTAAATTACGATCAAAATGGCTAGTGTTCATAATTTTGCGCAAAAGTCCATTTCTGGATAAAGACAGTAGGTACAAATTATTTGTTTACCCTTTTTAAACTTAACAAAATATCATAACAAATCCAAATACGATATTTGATTTTGAAATCAGAAACTCCCTAGACACTCTAATTATTTACACTCTATTTTATTTTCCCCCCAAAGTGTCATACAAATTATGGTAAAAACGAATACATTAGTCGCCTTTTATCTACGTACAACCAACATTTCAGTAACCTAGATATATTATACGCCTTGTCTAAGCGTACTTTTAAAGACCTAATCCTAAAGATTTTATGTTGAATTCGTGCTAGTGTTTAATTTTAAGTTTTTAATTTTAATTGGAACTAAAGTCTTCATATTGTTACTTAAGTTGTTATTTTTGTATTAGTTACACACAAAACAAATACCAGTTTTAAATCTTAATAGTTTTGTATTAGTTAATAAATTGTGGTATCCTTTGATTGGCGAACATGTATTGTACTTTATTTTCTTAGTTCTTTATGTTTACTGATAAGCTGTTGGATATCCTAATAAATAAATAAATAAATAAATTGAATTCTTTTACTTACTTTCATTTTTTGTGAGGCTCGCTATTCATCAGTTTGACAATCACTGTTCTACACTACACCACCATCTTGTGTGTTGTCTGTCATCGCATTGTGTTGAAATATTTAAAGAGAAAAGTTTTACTTCAGTGCTCGGTGATTGTCTTTCTGTTACCCACGGAGTTTGTCAAGATTGAGGTAACTCCTGACCAGACCAAAAAAACCTATGAGTAATATTATAATGTTTTGTAAAATTTTCACGCCTATATACCAACTAGACTAGAGGTTAGCTCTGTTTCAGAATAAACCTCATCACTATCAAATTCAGTAGATAGATATACATATATTATATTAATTTATATTAAAACTTTATATTAAAAAAACTTATGTATCATCAAAAAAAAGAAATAAAGCTAACACCTACGTGTCATTTCGATCTAATATTGTTTGTTAAGAAAAGATAGATATAAATTGTCGAGTAGATAGATAGATAGATAATATTTTTTATCAGTCAATATAAAAGTAGTCAATAACAGTGTCCAAAATAGATAGAGAAAAGCAATAAAAAGAGTACAATTTTTTTTTTAGATAGAGTAGCTTATAAATAGAGTAAATTTATGTGATTTTTCAGTCGATTTTGTTACTGTTTTCACTGTTGTTAAAACATTTGGAACATTTTTTGTAAAAATAATTCAGATATAGGTTTTTTCCATACATATTCCCTATTATTTAAAAGATTCAACTGCTACAAAATTGATTTACATTCCGTTATTCAATCCGATGCCATTCTACCTATTGAAAACAGAATAGTGCGATTCTATTGTTCAGAGTAAATAGACAAACTCAATTTGTATTCGAGAGATTATTTCGTATGTTAGCGAACGTATACGTGAAATTATTTCATTAAACAATATATAGTTTCCTTTGTCTCTAATTAAGGAACACAATAAAACACATTCGCACATGTGACTATACAAGAAGCTTCGTTACTGATGCTACTGTAGTTATGAATGGAATAAATTCAATCTTTGTGAAATCAACAGAGATTTGCATATAAAAAACGGTGTCTGTTTTGCATAAATCGATTTACTTATTCTCTTTCAAAAAGATTTTCGTTCCCAATTTCACCGCGACTTGTATTTGTAAACACGGTTGGAATTGCTCTTGGGTATTACCAATATAAAACTTCGGAATCACTTTCTTTTCGGCTTTACTTATGCAAAATAAATCTTATTTCTTTATTGTCGCGCTTTTTTTGGTATTTTATTTGGTCACAACAATATCAGACACGGATGTACACCGCTCAAGGTTGCGGAAGGCTAAAATTAGCACTATATTACCACAAATAAGTTAAACAGGTCATATTAACCGATTGTCTGGATCTCATTAAATTTCGTAGACACGCGCTCAACGCATGTGCAACTTTTTTGTGGTTAGATCGTCAATCTCATACAAAACTTCTTTTAATTGAATTTTTTTTTAGATCTTTGACCTACATCTTGTTTTCTTTGCTTACTTGCTTTCTTATCGTGTGCGTTTTCAGTTTAACCTACCTCACAAACCCTGATGTCGGAATTATTGAACCGACCAACCGACCGGGATTCCGACATAGCCCATATAACAACTTTTTTTTTTTTTTTTATGGCACTAATTATACTTTGTGCCAGTGTCAAGTATATAACAACTTCATCCGTAAATCAGGGCCAACGGCTTTATGTGATCTTCATTTCTTTGATCTTTGGTCTTTTTGTTAAATTGACCAACATTCGTTCATTAAATCACAACTGACTTACAACACACAATCAATAACCACAAATTTGGACATCTAGCCCCTCTAGCACAGATGAAAATAATAGTACTGTAACGTGGTGCATTACCATGCCACCTCGTTGCCTCATTCTCATCTCATTTACCATTCTCGCCTAAATTCGAATATATTCAATTTTGGAATTCAGTCGACAATCATCCGTCATTTCATTCATTTTTTTATTCACTTTTCGTTTACCTCTCGGCCGAACTAAATTCTTGTGCAATATTCTTTATATATTTTAATAAATCTGTAATCTGTAATCTCTAATAAATTTAAAGACATTTAAAATCAATTCAGTGTTTGTGTTTCTACTCATCATCATAATCTCTTCTTGTGCGCGCTCGCTGGCTCGCCCATACCTGGCTAGCCGCGGGTGTCAGTCGAGTCGTGCGTATAGATAGGTATTCTTATTCTAATTAAGGATATTTCAATATAGCGGGTTTCAATATGGCATTTTGACAGCTGGGTAAGCCTGTAGCTAAAAGCTCGCCTGACGTTAGGGAGGTTCCGGGTTCGAACCCTGGTGGGGAACATGTCGAACAAATATCACTTTGTAAAACTTTCCCCAGTTTGGTTAGGACATTGCAGGCTGAATGAACTCTTTCAACTTAATACCTATGTTTTATTTTATAATAAGCTTTCTCGATCAATCTAAGATGTTGACCGGATATTTAATGTACCACCATACAAAATTTAATATAAATCAGTCCAAAAGTTTTCGAGATTAGCCCGTACAAACAGATAATAGACAAACAAAAAATTATGTGATTATCGTAGCGTTTTCAATGAAATAAAGACATCCAAACGGTCTATTTGGTCGCCCTGCATAAAAATTTCGATATCAAGTGAATACCAACAGAAATGGAATGTGATAGTATTTTTATATGCCAGTCTACTTTAATCAAATGTCAAAATACATATTTCATACATATTATTATACAAATATAATGTGGCAAACGCTGAATAGGGATCCTACCGCCGAAATGTAGATAGTATATGTGTCAGGATCAGACTTTTTCTTTTGCTGAGTAACAATGAAAATACTAGAGAGGTCAGAGGTGGAAAATAACCACGCTTCAATTTTATTTTACAATTTTTGTTGCTTTCAGAACTTGCTGATAGTGAAGAAAAGCATTTGTTAGGTACTATAAATAAACCCAATTTCTGTGGCCAAACAATCCATACGCCTAGTCTGCTCTTTTTCTATTACTTCTGGATATTTCTACTGTACATATACGAGTGCGTTTATCCGCTGCGCATATCGCTCCGCTTACCTACAACATGGCCTAATCATTGTCGCCCGTAATGGCAGACATTTCACTCTTTCGTCGCGGCTCGCGTGACGGATGGTGATCACACTCATTGTCATTCGCTCGACTCCATCTTGATTGCGTCACATTTTCATAGTACCTATTACCGCTTTGTATTATTAATATTTCAAAAAAAAAAGAGATAATATATGAATATACCAGAGAGGAAGCCGCGCTTCCAGTAATTCGTTATTCTGAGGGCTATACGATTTCCGTAGTCAACTTCATGGCGGTTGAAAGCCCCTACTTAGAATACGAGAGAAACTCTAGAGATACGTCTAGACGTATTCTATACTTTTTCGCTAGTTTAGTCGTCATCTTAACAGAATTTAAATATTAATCCCACCCTCAATGCTTTTCATCGTCGACGCGACGAGCGGGCGACTGGCGGGTAATCCAATTTGCAGCGGTGAGTCGTCAAATTACATTATATCTCAGTCTAGGAGCCCTTGCGAGGAATCCTTCACAGAAACATTTTTTGTTACATCAAGAAATAATATGTCGGAGACGTAAGTAATATAATAATAATATGTGGGGAATCGTATAGACGTAGCGTAGGCAGGCCCCCCACAAGGTGGACCAACGATCTGGTGAGAGTCGCGGGAAGCCGCTGGATGCGGGCTGCGCAGGACCGATCGTCGTGGAGATCTTTGGAGGAGGCTTTTGTCCAGCAGTGGACGTCTTTTGGCTGAAATGATGATGTGATGATGATGTGGGGACATCTCACACACAGTCATCTGACCCCGAACTAGGCAGAGCCTGTACTATGGGTGTCAGACAGCTGATTATATATACATATATAAATATACAACATTCAGACACAAGGGAAACACAAGTGCTCATCACACGAATGTTTGCCCTGGACGGGATTCGAATCGAACCCGCGACCCTGCGCTTCGAAGGCAGACGCACTATCAACTAGGCTACGGGGCCGTCAACTAGGGTAAGTAAAATGACGTGAATCTGCGTAAACCCCTTACATTTTAGATCCAGTTTTTTTAATTGCTCCTCAAAACAGGTAATAGATCCGATAGCTTTCGTTCTATATTCATGCAAAAAATAATTTAAAAATGTAACGAAAAATTCGCACATTCAGTGTTAAGACCTACCCAAATACCTTACCTTATTACCTACACATCATAATTTTTATTTCTTTTCTGTCCGGTTTTTAGCCATTAATTGCAGCCTACAGAACAAAACCAACGGAACGGAGACTGAAGTGGACGTAGAGGCGTCAGAGGCCGGCCTACGCCGTAGCGCGCCGTAGTACGCCGTAGCACGCCGTAGCTAGTAGCTACACAATAGATTGCAAACTTTTTAAAAAAAAACCTTGCGCTAAATGGTTTGTTTCTTGTAATTAATGAAGTGTGTAGTTAATTTATACAAGGCAATATTATTTAAGACAATAGAGCTTCTTTAATGGTAAAACGTATTTTGGTACGTAGGCATGCTCCCAAGAAATTATGGCGGTACTTGGTACAGATCGTACAGATATAGAATAGATCTTGGGGATGGATTAAGGTTTCGTTATACCGCGGTAAAATATCTCATTCCTACAGGAAAAGTCGAAAACTAACGCCGACGTAGCCGCGGGCGAGCAGCTAGTAGATCATAATAATATGTTTTTGGCTTAATATATAAAATATTGCTACTTTTATAAATAATTTACAAATCCAACATCTACGAGCTACGGTTAGTTTTTATTTTCTAACAATCGAGATAACAATAAAATAAAACAAAACCTAAGTAATTAAATATTAAAGCAAATGGAACAACAACATATGTAGGAAACGTACCAGCACGTCATTGTAAGACTTATGTGAAGCACAGATCAAAGAATTTACCAGTGTAAGTATAAAGGCCCTAGCCCGAACCGTGTCCTTTCACGTAGAAAATTAAATGAGTCACAGTAATTTCCGAGAACGGTTTCTGTTTTCCGTCGGATTGGAGCTAGGAATAGTCTGTTTTTGTCATCGGCAATCGGCAGCTAAACGTTTCAAAATGACTATAATATAAACTGAATTGGACCATTCATCTATACCAATATTATAAATAGGAAGGGTTTGGTTGTTTGTTTCCATCGAATAGGCTCCAAAACTACTGAACCGATTTCAAAAATTCTATCACCATTAGAAAGCTACATTCGCCCTACCTTTTACCGCGGGAAAATGCCTCATTTCTACGGGAAAAACTGTTAACGCGGGCGGAGCCGCGGCGGAAAGCAAGTTAAAAATATGTTAAAATTTTTGAAAGACGATTAATTTGAGCAGTTTTATCTTGTGTTATTCTGAACTGCTACGGTGCAGTGTGCAAAATGTGGCAGAAGGGTTGTTTTTCCAATATAACTGAAAATCATCAAATAATCGTAACTATAAATAACATTCACAGCTGGACCAAGGTGTCCCCCAAGGTTCTGCTCAAACTTTTAATTCGAACCTTCGTTAGCTATTGCATTGCACTTTAAACCTTGCTCTCCCAACACAAATCTCAAAGTCAAGACTTTGTATATTTGGCATGGGTTTTTCAAATACACTTATTGACGTCAGATATTAGAAGTTAATTACTCAAACGAAGGCCAGCTCTCGTATCAAACAAGGATTTTATAAGTACTACGGTAGTACTTAGAACATCCTCGAATTAAACAATCTGATACGAGCACTTCTTAGCATAGTTCTTATCTTATAAAGTAAATAATGCAAATACATTCTAAATAGAACAGTCCATTATTATTCAAGAAAAAAAATATATTTGCGGTTGTCAGTCAACAGAAGCATAAAAAGACGGGAAGTAAAAAATTAATTCAGTATTTTTAATGATGGAAACCATAAACTCCTAAAAAAACTGTCGACGGAGTTTTGGATTCGTTTATGGCAGATGATGAACATGGTGAATGCAAAAAAGTACAAATAAAACCTTTTATGCTAATTAATCCCGTCATTGTGGCTCTTAAACTGTTGGGAGGAAATTAAAGAAAGGCAGGTACCGACACAAATAAACATTGGCTTTGTTCATTTCATTCGTTTGTGTCTTCTAAAAATCCATTATATACGGCTTGCTTAGCTCTTATCATTGCATCTAGGCCCCCAACGAGTATAGAGAGTAAATAATCTAGGTTGTCTGGTATAAATCGCCACCTTATCAACAAGGCCGTAAATTTGTACCTTTTACTGTTGTGGACAGTATTTCTTGTGATTCCTAATGTGCAATTGAGTATATTATAATACTAGGAATAAGGAATTTTCCCGCGGTAAAAGGTAGCCTATGTTACTCAGGGTAATGTAAATGTAAATTCAAATTCAAATTCTTTGTCTCTTATGTCATTTGTATCTTTCCTCTTTATAATATTAGCATGATATGATATAATACGATGATTTGTAGAAGTTGATGTATTTTTTATATAATGATTATTCATGTAGGTATTTGAACTTGAGGTAGGTATATCCTCCTTGTAAGGGATCCTGCAATAATCTGGTGAGAATCGCTGAAAAGCTGTTGTAGAGTCCTTTGGAACAGGTCTTTGACCAGTAAACTTTAGAATGTAAAAAGTCATATTCATTATCATTGGACACATGTTTTTATCATAATCAAAGTTATATTTTTATAATATCAAGTAATTTATGTTGAATTAAACTAGCTAATAACTGTATTTTGTGTTCCAAATCCTACCCTGACCAGTGCCATGCAGTACGGATGCTGCATTTGCATAAAAACCTCCATTATCCCAGCTCCGGCAAATAAAAAATCAATATCGCATATGCATACAGACGTACAGGATATAGGAATGCGAACGTGAGAATATTTTTGTCATATACGCATGCATAATGTAACGCTACTAGCCTAACAACGTTGGAAAATATAGTGGCTATTGTGTTGGTTGTTATGTCGAAAACCAACTTCAAAAAACCCTATTTATGAATAGTTGAGCCACCTAAGGCTGCGTTTCCATCAACGATAAGCGAAAATGTGTGGCAAGGGATGTGTTTTGTTCCTAAAAAGGAAAAATAGATGAACTATACATTTAAAATAACAGAACAGAGTAAAAAACTTATTTTATGAACCTTCTATCCCTTTCCTGCTGTGGTCCATCGACTCACCATATCCCTGTTTTTCCACATTAATAACTACTACAGATACAAACTATATTGTTATCTAGCAATATATCTATATATACACATAGCTTACTGACAATTGCGGCAAATGTTAATTACGGAGTTATTCCTAACGGATCCCAAAAAGAAATCCCATCAGGGATCAGTTTATTTTTTTATTTATTTTCTATTCCTAACCGATCCCAGAAAAGTGGGAGCAGACAAGAATCGTAATTTTTAATAAATTTGTTGTTCCTAACCGATCCCTAGTAAATTTAAGACAGTAAATTTGTACAGTTAGTCTGAAAAGTGTTATAATTATTAAACAAATAAATATTTAATGTACCCTTTAACTTTTTCTATAAACTATGAAGCGTAATAGTTGGCCGATGGCCGAAAAGATTTGCTAGAGGCGCTATCTAACCGTAAACAATAGGTATTCTAAGAATTTCTGACCTGCCTAATTGACTTTTTTTTTTTTTAATTGACCTATGCTTGTGTCGAAAAGGTACGACAAATCAAGCTTCACCGGACTTGTGCCTAATTGACACAGACCATGCAGTGCGGTGTCTAACGTCTATTGTTATAAACAACCAATCAGAGTAAGGGGATGCGATTTTACACTTTCCCAAAAATAGAACAAATGCTTATTGCACAGGAGAAGGGATCGATAATTTTTTTTTTATATTTCCCTAACCTGTTTGCCCTATATTCACATTTTTTAACAATGCTTCACTTCATTTCTAAGTAATTGATTTCATTGGATAGTATAACTAATTTTTTGTCTGACTGTACCTTCAATCTAACGTTTTAGGTATAGGTAAATGGGGATCGGTTAGGAATAACTAAATGTATGGGGGATCCGTTAGGAAATTAAATTCGATGTGGGATTTGATGTTGGGATCCGATAGGAATAACTCTTAATTACGACACGTCATCTAACGGGTCACAACACAAATCACGTGAGGTCTACAGGTTCTATGATCGTTAATATATTATCATGCATTCACATACACACAACTCTGTGACCTATAGCAGTCGTCAGATGGACTATAATGTCTCGTACCTTGTTTTTTGCTGTATTGCCATAATCCAAGCTTTACTAACGGATTAAGGATTGCAGTTCTTGTTGTTTACACTGGCGAATGCTTGTTTTATGTATCTTTAGTTGTCTCATAATTATGAATCCCACAGGAAGTATTTGTTCAGTGGATTTTATCTATACCTACTAGTATACTAATAAAGAGGAAATATTATAAAGAGGAAAGGTTTTATTATTTGTTTGCATTGAATAGGCTCTAAAACTAATGATCCGGTTTCAAAAAATCTTTCACTGTTGAAAAGCTACATGATCCATGCGTAACATAGGCTATATTTTATTTTCAAAAAAGATAGGGATCCTTACTCAAACTTCAATAATGTAATAAAAAGTGTAAATAAATACCTAAAATATTCCTATAAATAATTGAATAGGCTCCCAAACAACTGAACCGATTTTTGTGAAACTTAGCACAAAAATAGTAAAGACCTTTGTAAAGATCAAAGGTTACAATTTACTTCGGGAGAATTCCACATTCCCACGGGAAAAACTATTAACGCGGGCGGAGCCGCGGCGGGAAGCTTACTACTACCAGTATATACAGAAACATTATGTTAGTAAAAATAAATTACAACTGACCAGTAACAGTAATACTACGACAAATAGAAATAAAAATAAATATTAGTATTCAAATGGTGTACAGATCAACCAACTTATCTGTGAACTGAAGGGCGGCGCTAGTAGCGATGTGAAATTGTCCAATCGCTTTTAGGTACCTACCTACCTATTCATACTTGACGTCCATATAGCGGAGTTAGTACCAATTCTGACCACTTCACAGATAAGTTGGTGGCACTGTAAAGACAAGAGCTTACTATACTGAAAAGCTACAGACATGTGTTAGTGTCAAAATCACTACCCGTGTACGTGAGCAAATAAGGGACACATTTCTAAGGAACTTAGTTTTGTTACTGCCTTAGGGAGTAGTAAGAGCCTGTATTTACTTACATTGTTCGTCAACAGAAGTCATTTCTGAAAACCCTGTTTCGGTTTTCAGGACTAGTTGCCAGGATAAAGACAGAAGTAAACAATATTTTAAGAAGATTGTAAATCTGTATGAATCACTAAAACTTACTAGAATTCAAAATCTACTTCTTTGTAACAAAACGTGCAAACCTAGATCTACAACACTTCTAAAAATTTTAAAAATTATACCTAGTTCATTTAAAGAGGAAGACATTTTCTTCTTCTGTCTGAATGCGCACAGGTTTACAAACTTAAGACAATTCTAAAAGAAATAACTCGAATAAAACGCACATTAGCATGTTTTACGTGAGGTTAGGTAGGTAAGTCCCGGGCCGGAGGTGGGTAGTCGGCACATATAAAATGAGTGAGTTGTAAGGTTGGTTGTAGCCAAGCTCGCCGGCACCTGCTTCCGCCGCGGCCGCACTAACTCAGCGATCCCGGAACACGAGACGCTACATTTAATTCTCAAAGTGCATGCACGAAAACAGAGACAGATATTGTGGGCTTGAAAAAAGAATCTCTTTTTAAAATTATTTACTTATCAGCTTTCTGCATAGTTGCTAGTTTTCTCCGTGGGAATTATGTATTTTCCCGCGATGAAAAGTAGCCTATGATGTGTCCCCAGCCACCAAACTATCCAACGGCTAAAATTTACAACAATAAAGAGGAAAGATTTGTATTTGTGTGTGTGTGTGTGTGTGTGTGTGTGTATGTTTGTAATGAATAAACTCAAAAACTACTAAACTGATTTCAAAAATTATTTCACCATTAGAAAGCTACATTCACCTTGAGTAACATAGGCTAACTTTTACCTCCGGAAAATCCCTCATTCCTACGGGAAAAACTATTAACGCGGGCGGAAAGCTAACATAAAAACAAAGTTTTTTTTTTCTTCAGCTTGCTTGCTTACCACACAAACTTCGTAGTTCAGATCGCTGTGTTCGTGGCCGCACACACCCGCTGCGGTTTTCCCCGTAGCCTGCTGCTGACTATTAACTTAATTTCAATCCGGCGTTTTTCTTTGAATGCTCTCGTTAAAGCGATTGTTCTAGCAATTGTTGGATCTGCTATCATCCTTTGGACAGTTTAACCTTTGTGTCCCGCCCTTTGTTCTAGATTGCTATTTTTACTTTTACACTGTCAAGATTAAAGATAATAATAAATGAAAAAAATTTAATGTGATCTTTCTAGGATAAGCAGAGAGATAAATATTATGGCGATCTGTGTAAGTATGCCACACAAACATTTTTTGTATTGTGTTTTTTGTGCTAGTGTGATTTCACTGATTTAATTTATATAAATACTAAGACATATTATTTTTTATATTTATCTATTAAAAACTGTTTAGAAACAAAGAACTGTTTACTTTCGCTCAGGAATGTAAGTTGCACTCTTTTTGTTTCTGTACTTTGAGAATGTCCATTATCGACCACGTAAGCACGTGTATTTCAAATTGTTTATTTTGCTTTTAAGAGATAAAAGCAAAATATTTATTATATTTTGACAAAGCTAAAAAGAAGTAATCATAATCATTAATTTTATGAATTTAACACTCTATAAATGTAATAAAATGGTACTATTATATTTGTATGTAACTTATCTATAGTTTTGCATATTTTGTTCTATGCTGAAAAATCAATCCTTATTTTGTATATTTACGGGTCTTTATGCGATAAATTGTAAATAGGTATTGTAAAATAATGTATGGGTATAAGCGCGAAAACAAATCAATCCTACTCTTTTAAAATATTAGTATCGACTCGACAGAAGAAGAAGATTCGTTTAAAATGTGCTGACTTCTATAAGAGGTCCAAAGGTGAACTTGTATCAGAACTCCTGAGTCGGTTCCAGCACTAATTGAATGTTGGCTCCGACCGCTTTTTCGCTGATGCGGTGCGGTCCCAGGTCCCAAGCCCAGGTGTTGTCGGCTCGTGGTTTTTTCCTGGATTAATAAAATACAATACAAATTTACTTTTTCTAGCTGTCCGCTGCGGCTCCGCCCGCGTTAACAGTTTTTCCCGTGGGAATGAGGCATTTTCCCGCGGTAAAAGGTAGCGTATACTACTTAAGGTGAATGTAGTGGTGAAATAATTTTTGAAATCGGTTCAGTAGTTTTTGAGTTTATTACAAACATACACACACACACACTCAGAAAAATACAAATCTTTCCTCTTTATATTATCAGTATGATTGACACCAGAAATACAGCACACAATTATACGGAACAACATTAAATAAAAAAATAAAACCCCGCCTCAAAACCGTTACTTGATCCTTTCAACTACTAGACAAGAGCTGATAAACTTCAAATGGCTGAAGATATTTTCTTGGGTAATAACTAAGAACACTCTCGATTGTGATTGTGACACCTTGCAAACAAAAAAATACTAGATCAAAATCGGCTCATTTGTTTAGGAGCTAATAAGACACCTCAGACGGACAGACACCCACGTCATACTTATAATACCCCTCATTTTCTTCGGGGGTTAAAAATAAAACAAAACAGAAGAGTCAAGAGGCGGCCGTATTGCTTAAGAGACATTTCACACAAGGCCGTTTAATAAATCAGTGCAATGCTTCATTGACACCAATAATAATCAAGTATAGACAGTTTTAGAACAATAGTCTATAGGAGGGCCTTGTGCTAGAATAGAAATATCTTCCAACAACAAAAGCAAGCATAACTGATGCGTACTCTTGCGATACTGTTCATTATTCAAAGTCAATTAACGGGGCAAAGTCAAAGTTTTGGTCTGTTCCCGACTGTACAGTGTACACTCAAATTAACCAGTTAATTTCTTGGGTTAATGACCCGAAAAATAAGCTTATTTTTCTATCAAATTTCACCTGCCATGTTAGGGAATTCCTATGAAGGTCGAAAGTTCTACGTTGATGACTTTCACTCTATATTAATTAACATGCCTAAATAAGACTAGAAAAATTTTTTTTAGTTTGATTAGTGATTAAACTTATGTGATGTGTGTGTGTCATTTAGACATTTTTATTTTTATGCAGGAGTGCAAATGAATGAATAAATGACTTAATTACTATTATATATATCCTTTCACGTCTGCTTGGGGAGAAATTTAAACTTTTTTTACGGCTTTTACTTTGATATTTCGCCATTGCTGTCCTTTGTAAACAGAGCAACATCGATATTCATCCAGTTTTGAAGCCCTTTGAAAACGGAGTTTTGCATTTTAGGAATCCGCAGCTAAAACATTGAAAAGGTATTAATTAACTTTGCGTGTGTGTGTGTGTGTGTGTGTGTACTATCTACGGAAGTAGTCAGAAGCTAAGGAATTCTGACACCAGGGTTGATAAAGTAGTTTAACCTCAAAATCCATACTACGAGTATAAGCAAGTAAACAATAATAAATCAGCAACTTTATGTAAATACTATATTCCTCTACTTAAGATTTATATTATTTAAAAAAAAACTTACTTAAACATGATTCACAAAACTATCATAACCACAATAAGTAACTAAATAAGTATTAAAAAATATCCACAAAAGATAAACACCCAAACTAACTACAAAAAGATAAACAAAACATACGTTAAACGTTTGTCTAAAATTCTTCTATAAAAAATCACAGAACATTTTTGGACAAATGTTTCAAAAATGTTCTTTGTATTGCAAACACAAAATCAGCTATTCTGAAGCTTAGGTACTCTCGTAAAAACGATCTAAAAAAGATGCGGAACCACTTTGATATATTTCTACTTGATCTTTCATTTTCAATAATTTCATGGGTCACTGTATCAAACGAATTTCCAGGAGATCGAGCGTGTATATTATTTTAGGTTGATCAAATAGAACATATTAGTGAATCCGTAAACAAAGGCCGTTCTCGGAAACAGGCTTTGTTTATGAGCCGGGATGGCCAGAGGACTCCATCGTCTCCGCAAGTCCACTGACGCTTACGTCCGTTTTGCGAAGTAAACGTAATTTTGAAACAAACAATACAAACATTCTTTACTAGTTGCCCGCCCGCGGCTACGCCCGCGTTGTTTTTTTACTTTTCCTGTAGGTTTAAGATATTTTCCCGCGGTAAAAACTAAATAGACGCCTAGCTCGCGACATCTTTCTTTACCTACTGCAGATCATTTAGTGCTATTTATATTATAATACTCTTTTAATTTAACTAGACGTTTCCTACACAAGACCTTCATTACGACAACGTTAACATTCTTCTTGTAGTATTTTGCCCCTCAGAATCGGCGAAGATTGCACATTTCCACCAATTCAATGCAGGAAATAGAGCTTTACCAAAAGCGGAAAGAGAAAGCCCGATATCCTACATCCGATTGATCTGAGCACGCCATCTATGGGCTAAAAAGACATTCACTAAAAAAAAAACAAGATGTTTTGGTAATTGTCTATCTATTCGTCGATAGAAACAAAATGGTGAGAATTAATTTGCTTTCTCCAACGGCTAAGTAGGCAAAATAGATTTTTTTTTAAGAAAAAATAGTCAAAATGTGTTACCAGAGTTATTTATTTACTACATAATGTGACATAAGAATAATATAAGCCTAAATATAATGCGAAACATTCGTGAAATAAAAATGTAACGAATTATCATGAATACTCTAGCTAGCTAGAGCGAATACTCATGACACTAATTGAACATAACCCACCCCTTTTACAGTCGGGTAAAAGACAACAAAAACATTTTTTGTGATTTCTTTTGTGATGCATGTTAAAGTCACGCACATAATTTATGAAAGATAATAGAATTCGTCTAGACAGTTTTCATTAAACTGAAAACGCCTCTATTTTATTTATAAGAAAAGTAAATTCAGAGGTTTATAAATTACTTTAAAAGTCTAGTAAATATAAAAATAATAAAATTGTTGTTGAAGTTCCAAGGATAAATTATACGTATTACACGTTATTATAGTATGAAATTTTAATGAGAAAGTTTTTTTAATATTTTAATTTATTCTCATTTTTATCTGTGATTTAACGGAGTGTGTATTCGAAAATCAAATCGATATTAATTGCGATACATTATTAAATAAAAAATAGCTTTATGTTTTCTTAATATTTTTTTATTTGTTTCCTAACGAAGAAATGTTATATTGTAACAGAGATTTAAAAACTCATAATAAATGTGACCAGTCTCTCAAAGTACTTGTCCTTATATTAATTTCTCTCCGTTTGCTAATGTAGCTGGATAAGTGTGAAAAATTATATAGCAGTATTATATGCTTAAGTAGTAAGACATAATTATACATAAATATGAACCTCGATACCGACACTTTATAAACAGTTTTTTTTTTGAACCGGTTGTATTTTTCATAGGTTTTGGTAAAATACCCGTAATATGTATTTTTAATCATTATCAACATTTATTACAAACCTAGTTTATTTAAGGATGTTGTAAGTACTACCGTACGGAGTTTAGTAGAGTTAGTTCTTACTACTTCTTACTACTAATTAACATGGTCCACTTTTACGTAAACATTTATAGCTTGACCATAAAGTGTTGACAAAAAAGAGGGGCGCTACTATCGTTTGCATGGCAACATCTATACTAGGACCTTAATGAATTTGATACTTGTATTTTTTTATAATTCGAAATTGCTGAGACACTGGCTGTGAGTGCACCAGAGTGCGAACAAAAAGTGAAATCTAACATTCTGTTATTATATGTATGACATGACTTGGTATTTAATTTTGTTTTGCTATTTTCCTACTAATGTGTTTTTATAAATTATTGGTACTATTGTACAAATGGGTTATTTTAACCTGAAATAAAATAAATAAAATAAAATAAAATGAGCCTTTATTCTTTCATAGATTGCATTGCATTATTAAATTTATTATTTTAAAGACATGGCCGCTCGCCCCATACATCGTGTGCCCCGCCGGTAAATATTACAGCGTCAAGATCAAACCTAGATCTTTGAGTTGGTCTTGCTGTCTAATATGAGACCCCAGAATGAGAAATTCTGTAGCTAGACGGGTTTTTAAGTTATAGCATAATATGTTATACCACTTGGTGTAACCGTAGGTATATTAAATACTAATGACCATGGGTTTAACACTTATTAATCAAAATCAATTTCAATAGGAAAATGAACTAGGCAAGATGAATGGTCCTAGCAATGATAGAATAGATGGTAGAAGATCTTTACTCATATTGTGAAGATCCTACATAGACTCGTACTGCGGATTAAAAAAAAACACAAATTGTGAATTAAAAAAAATATATATTAATTAATTGATCATCCTCTTTTCTATTCTAAGGTCCTCTAAAAAGCTAGCAAGAGTAATGAGCTATTGGGATTTATTTATCACAACCGACAACTATTTTTACAGGACTTATATATCCTGGTGCAATATATAAGATCATTCCTCTAAAGTATTCTAAACATAACTGTTTTGTTTATACAATACAATAATATTAATAATAAATATCACTTAATAGTTGCATAAGATAGTAAAAACATAGTTATATATTTAATCAAAGACAAAAGCAACACCCAATAGTCTTCTACGGCTTTGAAGTTGCATTAACAGCCTATTAAGATATCCTCCGTGGTTTCTATGTGTTTCAAACACTAGCAACAGATACTTGAGCCCTGGTAGTTTCTCCAGCAAGGTCTACAAACACTTCTAAACATCAGATCTACCTGAAATAAAAATTAAGAAATGAATTAGATACATAAAAAAATGATATGTATAGTAAAAATATATATAAAAAAAAGATGTATTGTACCTGTAGGTAGCCAAGGCACCCTTGAGTCTATTATTGTATATTCTTGTCCGTCTTTATTAATAGGAATACTTCTTGCTTTTTGAAAACAAACATTCCATCCCATCTTCCGTGGTTTCTATGTGTTCTGAATTATATGTATGTAAGTACTCCACCCACCACACTAGCGACAGATACTTGAGCCCTGGGAGTTTCTTCAGCAAGGTCTACAAACACTTGTAAACATCAGTTCTACCTGGAAAAATAATTGAAATGAAATAGGTATATAAAAAATCAATTTAGATAGTAAAAATATTTTTCTTTTTACAAAAAAATAAATGATGTTTTGTACCTGTACGTAGCCAAAGCACCCAAAATCAATTTTTCACAGAAACATCTAGTAATCTAGAGAAGGTTTATCAGCATTGGCTTGGCGCTGAAGAACAACAATATTCTGCACCAACTCACTTATATTATTACTCAGAAATTCACGAAATCTTGTTATGAAACGAAATCACTGACAAAATCCTTGTCAAAGAGAAAAAATAATTATAATATCCCTTGTGACTCACAAGTTGTGATGTGACGCCTTCTGTTTTTTCTGACGTACGTAACGTATTGCTGATAGTGGGTCCCTATAACGTACGGCCCAATATTATACATCCCGGAATCCACATCAGAGAGCCCAAGGCTGGATGGATGCACAAGTTCTATTTTTTCCTAATCTGGAATTCAGATTCAGAAACCAATCGACTCAAACATTGTAATATGCATGCACACACTTGAAATACAATAACGGAATCAGGCGCAAACGCAGAAACACATGCGATACGTACGATATTTTTGTAGCATCTGACATGACACTAGGGTTGCCAGACCTAAAGCCATTATTCCCTTAATCAAATCGATTTCGATATTAAAAATCGATCTTCATAGTAGAACAATCTTTCCATTAAAAATATTGAAATTCGATTGAAATAATATAAAAGTAATATTAATTGAGTATTACCTTAATCAATGAATTAATAAATATTTTGTCGTCGACAGGTTAAAAAGTTATACGGTACATTTCTTTTTCATTTAAATATTTGTTACCTACTGCTTAAAATATTGAAGATAACAACAATGCATTATCATGGTCACTACGATGATAGTATAATTTTGTTTGACTAAATGGTGGTGCATCAAAATATTGTTTCTCGAGATTCATCAAATCGGTTCACAAAAACGCAAACCACATTCACACCTGTGCACTTACTTCTCAGAAAATTCAGAAATATCCATAGCATAAGTTAGCATAAGTTCGCACGCAGTTGTACAGCCTGATTCAGAATTAGGTATCTACCCCGGCAAAATATATGTAATACTCGCAACTACGCCATCACCTAACTTCACAAGTCGTTAAAAACAATAAAAATTAAAAATATATATTGAATACTTACAGCAATCTCTTCAGCTGACTGTCCCACGTGGCATCATGTTCAAGTTGTATGCCGCTAACTATTAAACTCGTAAATATAACAAACAGGCAACTACAAAACCCGTACACATACTTATGTTATATCACACTCTGCATGTTCAACGTTTTAAAATCTTTATTTTATTTAAAATCAATCTAAGTCAATATAGATCACTCGTATTGTTCGTTCTATATAAATAATCAATCTTTTGATATGTTTGGTTTGGTATATATTATTTATCACAACAATACCTTGGACATTAGAATAATTTATTAAAATCGTTCGACGACAGTTAAATAAGACAACAATCATAGATAAACACCCAATCGTCACTTAAAGTAAATCGATGAATAATAATATCGATTTTATTTGAATTATAAAAAAAAACACTTTAATTATCTGGCAATACCAGGGTATCACAACTTTAATATGTTTATAATTAATACTACATTTTATACAATCTGGTACTTTTTAGGTTTGATTAAAAAGTAGTTTGCTATGGATCAAACAGTTTAAATCGTCAATTGTTGTCATTACCTGTGTCATTACTAAAAGGAAAAAGAATTTTTCTTTTTCATTATACCAAGGACCATAAAACCCAAGAGGACTGTCCACTTCATACAAAAAAACGTAGCACTTGAAAAAGCTCTATTTACGTATTAAAACTAGATGGCGCTGAACCATAGCCTGGAAGCAGCATAAATCATACTTTACTGTAAACTTTTTATGATTTTTGATGTTTATATGATATCGGATATTTTTTTCATCCATAATATCGGTCGGATTTATATTCTAATTGCTTTTATTAATATCATGAAAAACAGGAGTTATGTAGATGTTTTAATTGAATTTTGATAGATGGCGCCGCTTCAACACTCCGTTGTTTGCAAGTCATAGGGCCATAAAAAGGTAGATGGCGGTACAAAACGATAAGGAATCGATTCGTCAGCTCTCAATTTATTAGCGAATCACACACACTGGGCAGCGTGTTTCTGTGGCGTGGATGCGAATTTTAATATTGATTATATAGCACAATTGATTATTGATATTAATGACGTCATAACTGAAGTATAGTAGGTATTTAGGATTCAATAATGTATACGTATATAATAAATTGAAATAAAGTTATTCAAGTTATTATTAAATATTGCAATATTTAACGACTTTGGGGTAAAAATCGCTCTTCTCTTTCACAATATAGCGATGTTTACAATTTTACTGGTTGGGCTTTACTTCAAAACTCATTTAAGTAGAATATCTGGCCAGCTATTATCGGTGTGTGCAAACTTGGTACACGAATTATTGGGTCGTACATTATTTTCTCCTAAACTTAACCGTAATGCCGCGTTCACACCCTTGCCATGCCTAAGGGACGCAGTTATGCGTTAGAATGAGATACAAATACACCGCGCTCACTCTTGCGCATAACTGCGTCCCTTAGGCTTGCCACGCCCTGGCAAGTGTGTACACCCGGCATTATAGAATTTGTTACGTTACTCATTATTTTATTAAAAAGAAAATGAATATTATCTTTTTAATTAATATGTTTATAATAAATTCTGCGCATTACCAGACCAGGTACTGTAGGTTGTATTATTTTCTTTTTTGCTATGAACAGAACAGGTCTAATAAAGTCGTCAATTGTCGCCATTAGTAAAAGGAAACTCGGACTGTTTTACTTTCCTATTATACATAATCAAGAACCCGTCTATATACGTGGAATCCAATAATGCATTTATATACTATAAATAAAATAAGGTTTTTTTCATATAGATCATGACAGGTCTCTAGCTATTATTCTATATTCAAACAATCAACGACCCCGGGGCGCAGATCGGGCCATTGCCTTTAGCATGCTTAGTAAAAAAATATTTCTTATTCCTTCATTGTTATTTCATTCTATGAAAGTCGCCTGTTCGGCGTAGGCCTCCCTCAGTCTCCTCCATTCCTCTCTATCCCTCGCTATGGAGAACCAGTACGGGCCACACTTTTCCTTGAAGACATCTTCCCAGCGCTTCCTTGGTCTGCCTCTTTTTCTTTTTTTGTCTCTTGGTATCCAGTTAGTTATTTTTACTTGTCCATTTATTCCATTCTGATTACATGTGCCAGCCCATTTCCATTTCAGATTTCTTATATTTTAGATGGTAAAGTCATCTAATTTTTTTTCGGGCGGCCTAATCTATGCTTTGCAGGCGTTGAAAACTTGCCACCGCTTTTGTGCCCTTCATCAATCAAGCGTCGGACAGTACTTTCCGATTTTCCTGTAATCAAAATAAAACATTATAATGTAGTGTGTAACGACCAAAATTATGCAGCCGCGCTATATATAAAGCTTCTTTTCTCGAATGTAAACATAACCTCTCAAATTAGATTAATCCGTAGAAAACATCGATGTCGTGATTTTGCTTACTTATTTAACTAACAATTATTGTAATTTATATCGCGAACTAAGTATTTCATATAGAATTAGAGTGTATATATACCTGTCATAGAAGCAACTCGTTTCTAAAGGTCATCCAATTCTGTGAGAAGTTTCCCGGCATGGTATTCCGCCAAACATCTTTTAAAAACATTATATATTACTTCTCTGGAGCCACTTTTTATCGTTTTACCTATTTCTAACAACAATTCACTGACTAAAACGTATATTTATCCAGAAATCACAAACAAATGTCGAATGATTTTTTTTTTTTTTTTAGTTTCTTTCTCCCTTATGGGAAAGGCAAAGGGATCTAAGCCCATACAGCCTAGTCTTAAGTAGTTTCTTGCATTATCCAAGTTTAATGTCTTCATCTTCATTCAGTCATTATTTCTTCAGTTTCATTTCGTCGTCTTTAGTCATTTCTTGCATCTATGTTAAACGTCTTCAGTAGTTTCATTTCTTGTTACGGGATCATTGGAATGCAAGGGTGGTTCTTACATTCCAATGATACTGAAGTTTAACACGGGTTATCAAACCAGAAACAGCTAACCACTCATTATTTCTCACTTTCATTAAATAGTTCTTCTTTAACGGCACATTATCGCACTAATTCCACCATATTAACACCACAATTACCATGAAAAACTAATTTTAAAAAGGACGAAACAATGAACCCGCCATTTCCTCTCGATTCCCGCGTCAAAAATTCTTTGAATTTTGACAAATCGACTGACGTCTGACAACAGATTTGGTGTTGTCATTTGCGGAAACATTTTAGTTCCTCTTTAATTAATTTCTACACTTAATGGCCAAGCTATATCTCCTTTTTTATTAAAACGTACAGGTGTGCTCTGCAGAACAGTTATTTAATCCAACACAGCAAATCCTTTTTTTTTAATACCTACCGTTTTTTCTTCGTATTTTAAAAAATACTTCGCTTTAGGTATACCAATATTTATCCGATTCGTCAAGGGACTCGAATGCCCTTTCAATAATGGTTCTTACAAAATATCGCGTTTCAGTAGCTATTATTTTAAAAACTTACCCTTTTCCAGGAAGCGAGTAAGGTTCGGGAGGAAATTGTAATTCAGCTATTGTGCCGGGAGTGGGGAGGTATATTTGCCTGTCAGGCTCTGTTCAAACGCGTGACAAACACACGCTAGCGACGTTTTTTCATATTTTACTTTCATACGCTCTATTACAATATAAATGATAACGTTTTTATGGAAAATATTACTAACTAGCGACCCGCCCCAGCTCCGCACGGGAAAATGGTTATTGTGGGTTATCCTTAAGTATATTATGCATGTATTATACATATAAACCTGCCTCTTAAATCACTCTATCTATTAAAAAACTGCATCAAAATCCGTTGCGTAGTTTTAAAGATTTAAGCATACATAGGGACATAGGGACATAGGGACAGAGAAAGCGACTTTGTTTTATACTATGTAGTGATAGTGATATGGGTAAAGTTAGTTTTATTTTTAGTTATTTGTTCATCAATATGTAATGCGCTTTCATGACCAGTGCTGATCTATTTAAATATATTTTTTTAATTCAACATGTTTTATTCGAAATAAGATTACACAAATTTCTTTAAATTTTCGACGTCAAATTTTAATGAAGTACTAAGTTTCAAAATAAGGGTGGCTCTCGTCTCGCAGTAATGAAGAATAAACTCTTAAAATTTAAAAAGGCGATGCGGTATTAGTTTGAGATTCCGTAACCAAGGTTCATCTGGGTTTTAGTGTACTAAGACTTAAAAGTTTACCACTGACTGCTATCATTGGCTACCTATGTTGAACTTTGCCCTTCAGGCTTTAAGTGAGTAATAGCTAAGAAATTCCAAGAGTCCGACAGCCCGACAAGTCTTAACTTCGAAGGAAAGTTGTTAGTGGACCAAACTTTTGACTGGCGAAATTGAATGAACGCTCTTTCTACTGAATACAAAACCTTTTATCTAAACATATCAATTCAAAGGATAAACTAAACAGCAATAATGAAGACAGGATATTTAAAGTAAATAAGAGGCATTTTTCCAGTTATAAAGATGTAAAAGTTTTTGGGGCTCCGCTTATAACATTTATTCCTGAGAGAATGAGATATTTTCCCGCAGTGAAGATTAGTCTGTGTAAATAAATAAGTATGTGGGGACATCTCACACACGACCATATGACCCCAAACTAGGCAGAGCCTGTACTATGGGTGTCAGACAGCTGAAATAGATACATATATAAATAAACAACATCCAGACACAAGGCAAACACAAGTGTTCATCACATGAACGTTTGCCTTGGGCGTTATTCAAACCCACGACCCCGTGCTTCGAAGACAGGCGTATTACCAACTAGGCTACGGGGCCATCAAATGCAGGATGCAAACTATCTTCATTGAATAAATAATTTAAATTTGTTTAGTAGTATAGGTATAAAAGAGGAACATACAAAATTACAACCATAATATTATAATTTTTAAAATTACCTATGTTTTATATTTGATAACGAACAAAAAATATAATTGAATGTTTTACGGAGTCTATGCTCTATAAACACACAAAAGAAAACCCACTGCGTTGAGCATAAAGAAAGTAACATTTCTGAAAAAGTATCTCATTAAAGAATGTTTAGCAAAGCTAATTTACAAAGGCTCAGATAGATACCTCAGGGGAAATTAGGTGGCTTGCTATACTCCCCAAGTTTTTGGAACACTTTATAATAAATACGTCTTGCCTACTTTGTCCATTAACTTAATGTAATCTTTAATACACCTGCTACATTTCATTTACACCAAGGAATATAAGTAAAAAGAAAGAAAAATGTTTATTGTATTATACAAAACACATATAGATATGTAACACAATTAACATTAAAACAAACAAAGAAAAAAACACATAACAAACATATAGACAGACATGCACATGTGTGCGCTCGCTGCTATGCAGAAGGGTCAAGGCTCAGCGATATACTTGCCCAGGAGGCAACACTGATTTTATACCTACTTACAATAAATTTTATCACTCTAATGTCACTAGCTGTTGCCTGCGCATAACTAAATCGTATAGATAGAGCATCAAAGATAGAAAAGAAAGAAAAAATAATATCTTGAAGGTTGCCTGGTAGCAATAAGACCGCCATATGACTCTTCTGTTTTTTTATTTTATTTCTGTGCTTTTCTGTATTGTCAATAAAGTATATTGTATTGTATTTTAAATAAGCATCAAGAATAATAATAGTTGCAGCAGTAATGCGATATAGTTTGTCGCGGGCGATTGACTTGCCGCGCCCCCGCGTCTGTCTAAAGAATCGTATTGCAATGTTATACAACATTCCTCGCGTTTTCCTTAAAATTCAGTATATGAAAAAAAAGACGCTTTTTGACTCAAAGCACTGCGGCGCGGTTGGTCGCCGTAACGAGCAACACCACACGGTTTCTTCCTTCCGCATACATACATATATAAAGTCACGCCTCTTTCCCGGAGGGGTAGGCACTGTAAACTTCCGCCTAACACCGTGATAATCTACCGGGAAGAGGAATCCAAGACTATCAGCGAGCGGATGGCTTGGAAGTGCAATCTGTGGCGCCTCGCCCACATTTGCCCCGCAGACAGTTCCAATTACGGGAATGCTTCAGGCGCCCCCGCAAATACCTGACCAATTTAAATCACCCACCAACTTTTTATATTGACTACGGAATTTTTTATCTGCGTAGGTGTTATCGAGTTTGTCTCTATTTGATTTTTTACACTTTTTTGTTCTCTTATACAAAAAGGCATCTCTATCTTTTTTCTGCCACCGGATGGTGAGTGCAATATCGCACGCACATATGTTTTCGAATTTCTATTACTGACATTCCTCTCGATGTTACTATCATTTTATTTTAAGAAGTATTTACTATACAGCAACAAATATGTAGGTATTTATATACATTATTGATTTTTGAAATAATTTTAGCAAGGGAATTAAAATACAACGCAATACACCCAATAATAACGAAATCATCCAATTTATAGAAGAGTAAGGTAAGAAATATAATAAAATGTCAATGAGTTTGTTCAAATTTTCATATAGATATAAAAAACTGTATAAGAGACTGCAGCTGAATAGAAAAAAAAACCATATAAACTAGAAACCACTTGAGAAAGGTCTACTTTAAACGTTTGTTTTCAAACTAGTAAAAATTAGATTCAAACAGAATCTTAAGGAAGCAAAAAATTTTAGCGAACGAACTTCAAATTGAATTTAAACAGCTCACGTCTAGGACGAGTCATAAAACGTTTTATACGTGTTAGTAAACTTAAACGCTGCCCTAAAACCATGTTTGACCGTAAACCAAGACAGTACGTAACTCGTGCACCCCGTCCTTTATTTGTTTACTAATTAATTAAAGCGTCATTTGGAAATTGAACTCTTAAAAAGGAAAACCGCTTTCAATTATTAAACAGTAGATGACTATGTTAATTTTTTAATAGCTACTTACCTGGTATCACACTAGTTTTTTTTTTTCTTGCCTGTATCCATGTCCTTTAGCCGTATCTCATTATTGTGATAACTGATAATTATCCAAAATATTTAGATTATTTTCGCGGGCCAGCGATCGCGATAACTTAATATCATTTAGTTAGTTGTTTTTAAAGTTATAAAATACTTAAAAATGTGCCTTAAACTTTTATTGAACTCAACGGAAAGTAGAAGAAAATAATACTGAAAAGAAGTCATTTATATCTGATGTGAAAAAAGAAGAAGAAGGAGGGAAAGTCAGCCAAATATCTTTATTTATCATAAGTTTTTTTTTTAAACTTAATGACGTCATATCAGAACTTAAAGAAGCTTTGCTCAAACCAAGACCGGCTATAGTATACAAGTAACAAAAATCGAGAGCGTCGGTGGCTTAGTGGCTAGGGCCGTTGACTTCCATTCAGAAGTTCGCGGGTTTGAACCTCGGCACGTACCAATGTGTTTTCGATTTTCGAATTCATTATGTACGTTTATTCGACGCTCTTACGGTGAAGGAAAACATCGTGAGGAAACCTGCACACACCTGCGAAGTAATTCAAGGGTTGTGTGTGAAGTTGACCAACCCGCATTGGGCCAGCGTGGTCGACTAAGGCCTATTCACCCTGGTTTCAGGGTAGGCTCGAGCCCCTCGGTGGGGACATATATGAGCTGTTAATGATGAACAAAAATCGATTCGTTAACAGCTCATACATTTCTCCACCAAGGGGCTAAAGCCTACCCTGATATCAGGGTGAATAGGCCTTATTCGACCACGCTGGGCCAATGCAGGTTGGTCAACTTCACACACAACCTTCGAATTACTTCGCAGGTGTATGCAGGTTTCCTCACGATGTTTTACAAGGTAAAATAATGATGATGATTTCCGATAAGGCCACCATAACATACCAGCCAAAATGTGAACCTCTTCAATGTTTTTTGAAGTCGGTTGAAAAAAGAAAGTTGGCAAAGGAGAAGTCAAGTTAATCGCTGCTCAGACCTTTTTTGGGAGAGTCATTAAGAGCCAAGTTCTCGAAATTTCTTTTAAGTCAGTGAGCTTTATAAAATAAAAGCGGCTGCCAAACAAAGAAATGTGTAATTATTATATATAATTATTTAACATTTACCAGATGCGTGTTGTGGAAAAACGCTATATTACAATTTCATTAACAGTTAATATATTTCTTCTATAATTCTTCACGAGGGCCTTCCTTGAATTCGGGTGAATATTCGACCACAGTGGCCCAGAGAGGGCTGGTCAACCTCAGGATTTTGTTCACATATTGTGTACAGGTTACTTTATAATGCTTTCCTTCATTAGCTTTTTTAACCCCGACAATAAAGAGGGGGTATTATAAGTTTGACGTGTGTGTCCGTCTGTGGCATCGTAGCTCTTAAACGGATGCAAGGTGTCATAATCGAGAGTGTTTTTAGCTATGATCCAAGAAAATATCTTGAGCCGTTTGAAGATTATCAGCTCTTTTTTAGTTGTTGAAAGGATCAAGTAACGGTTTTGTGGCGGGGGTGTTTTAAATTTTAAATTTAATGTAATGTTCGTTTTTTTTTCACTTAGAGTGTCAAATAAGAGACGAGATGAACAGAATGAGCTTCTGTACATTTTATATAAGATATCAAATATACAGAAGCCAGCTCATGCTGTTGGACATTCGCACTACGAAATTCAGCCCTACCGTTACGGAATACGGGCGCTCTTGAGATCAACATGTCTGTCCTGCCGTATGTGCTGGCTATTGTACCTACCTAAACTAATGTTACATTTTAATTTGGCTATGCTTAATAAACATTTTATTTTCCAATTTATTATTTACATCATTCAAAAACTAAAAACAGGCAAGGATCGAACCCGAGCGATACAGATGAATGCCAACGGCACTCGCCACTGCGCCACCGACCCTAACATCGCATTTTAAGCTTAATATCTGATCATCTTCAAACAACTCACAGAAGCATCTTAATTAATTCAGAACTGAACTTATAAAGCAGCGGCACTTCGATAGTTTCCAACAGTGCTGTTGCAGTAGCGATAGTTTTGCTATCAATTTGACCTCGAAAAGCACTTAAGAGCTATCGAAGATATCAATTCTTTTTGTTTTTTACCTTTGTGATTTTCTTTTTCTTATTTTGTTCTGCATATTTTTTTGTTTAAGCTATTTTTTTTAAATTATATGAAACCAAAATTGTTTTTATTACTATCCATCCAGTCAATAATAATAAGATTAACTGCAATGTTAAAAAAATATTTTATAGTGTAACTTTTTCCCGATACTATCATAATGTTGTAAAAGTCTAAAATTTTGATTGACTGCTAAGGGCCGTGAAAGATCATGATGTTGGAAAGATGGGGGCCGTTTTCTATGCACCGATATTTTTTTATTTATTTTCCTCTCTCCAAAGTTAAGAATAATGTTAAGATAATTTTATACAACGATTCCCGGGATTACTGAAAAACTAAATACCTACTGGAAATTAATTCTTTCCAGTATTGATTAAAAGATTTTAAAATAAATTGCCATTTAACAAAATAGTCACTATAAAAATTTCAGATAAATATAAACATATAAATAAAAGAAAATAAAAACTATGAGAAAATAAAACAAGTAGGTAACTTATAAATAAAAAAATGTGGTAATATAGGGTGAAATAAATAATAGTGTCAAGCGCGTCACCCCGAGGCGGCATCTTCCCCAGTAGACAAGCAGTCAATTATTTAGTTTTTCGGTAATCAAAACTGGTGTGGGCAGGCCCCTCATGAAGTGGGCCGACGATCTGGTGAGGGTCGCGGGAAGCCTCTGGATGCGGGCAGCGCAGGACCAATCATTGAGATCCTTGGGGGAGGCCTTTGTCCAGCAGTGGACGTCTTTCGGCTGGGATGATGAATCAAAACTATAGAGTTTTGATAATATCGAACCCTGTTTTCCGATCTCTGACCATGATACTATCGACAGACTATGCATATTGCAACAACACTGGTTCCAAGTTAGTTTAGTTCATTATCTGTTAAGACTGCCAGCCAACCGCCACTTAGCTAGAAACCCTAATTAAGAACTCCATTCTAATTACCTTTATTAAATGAATAATGTATGTGTATTCGGACAGACTGGACCTCTGGTATGTTTATTGTCGGCCTCGTAGTAGCCTAGCTGGTAGCACGTCTAGCTACGAAGCAAAAGGTCGCGAGTTCGAATCCCGCCCAGGGCAAACATTCGTGTGATGAGCACTTGTGTTTGCCTTGTGTCTGGATGTTGTATACATAATATGTATGTATGTATTACATAATATGTATGTATGTATATCAGCTATGTGACACCCATAGTACAGGCTCTGCCTAGTTTGGGGTCCGATGGCCGTGTGTGAGATGTCTTACATATATTTATGTATTTATTAACTGGTCAAAACTGGAAAATATACGAGTTTCGTACGAAAGAGTGCGCTATAAACAAAGAGTAAGAAAAAAACTTTTACTGTTTTATTTACGTATTTTAAGTTAAAACTGAACTTCCAAAGGGGTAATTTATTTTAACGTTCAAGGCAATGAAAATGTTCGTTCATTGTTAAAATTTCCTTGAAAATTGAGAGCGAGTAATCAGTTAATGAGAGGGCAGGGGCCGTACACCTCCGCGACGAAAATTACGAACAAATTTACATAATAGAGAATCCGTGGGTGACCTAGACGTTTGAACAGGCGCAGGGTTCGGGTTCAAGTGATGGCTCAATTTATGAATTTTGCCCTAAAGACTGCTATTTCAGTGGACGAAAATGTTCGGAGCTAGACCAAAAGCTGCCAATATAAAGAATATGCGAGTTTTCTTTTTTCATACTCTATGTCTATCTAAAATATGTGCAATGATTAAAAGTAACTCAGTATAAATAAAAATTAGTCACCGAAATGTACTAATTGTATTCAACCCGGCTGCCCGAATTGGATACTTCTTATTTTGTTGTATTCGTTATCATCAGGGCAAGGTTTGTATGAACTTTTCTCAGAGGGAAAACATCTCACTGGTGAAAATGATAGCAGGCAAAGCTGCAGGGCAGACAGCTAGTCATACTAATATTATTATTATTTTTTTATATTTTAAATCTATTTATTAATCTATTATTTTTTGAATTCTGAATAATTAAACTCAAAAACTACTGTGCCGATTTCAAAAATTGTTTTATCATTAGAAAGCTACATTGCATGTGTAACATAGGTTACCTTTTACCGCGGGAAAATGCCCCATTTCCACGGTAAAAACTGTTAATGCGACCGGAGCCGTGGCGAAAAGCTAGTTTAATATAAAACAGTCTAAAAATTAAAAGAGACTTTGATATTCGAGTACGAGTATATTAAGCACTAATTCTGCCTTCCAGTAATAAATCGCACGATATAAAACTAGGAACTGTATACTTTTGTACTCATATTTCCTGTAATTTCATTTACAATAAAGTACTTCGTATACCTATTCAATTCTATAACTTTTCATGTGTAGCGGCAAGAAATTACTATTCTACACTATTACTCACAAATCAAAAACCTTGTTCCACCTCAAATCCGTGACCAATCAAAAGATCACTCGCTCAATAACAAAAAGTTGCAATATTTTTTGTAGGAGCGTTGGAATCAGACACACTGTTTATCTGCGCCATTTCCAGTATTTCAGCGCAAACAACGCAACGGTGGAGTTATCGACTGGCCGATTCAGCTGGACTAAAAACACAATTATTGCGAGCCCGTGATTGGACCGCCGCATCATAAATACAGCTGTGTTCATTTACATTAACAGCCTATAGCAGTCACTGTCGGACTGGCCTCCCTTGATTAGAAGGTGAGTTCAAAGATCAAAAAGTCTTTATTCGAAGTAAGTTTTTACAATTCATTTTCCGACGTCGAGGCGAGTTCACAATTTGGCTGTCTTCTGTGGAGAAGAACTCGCCGGAAGAAACTCCAAAGGCGTTGCATCTTTTAAAAAAAAATTACAAAATTATTAATTATATTATACAGTTTGATTAATGTAACAAAGAGTGCAAACGATATATACAATTAGAGGAAAGCAACCAGTCAAAGTAGAAAAGCTAAACTACAAAATATATCACAAGCAAAAAACGTATCGTTTGTAGTTCTTCCAAGTCACACTTTTAATCTTAAATTGAAGTCACCTTGTTTTTCAGAACTTATACATTTTTTATCTGAGCATACAGAAAACGACAATCACGTAACTTATTAAGACCTCCCCGCGTTGCGTCATCCAAACAAAAAGGATAATATGTAGAAAAAGTAAAACATGTGAGGGTAATATGGATCGATATTTTGAATAAATTATATTTAAAATACAAGCGCGGCTCTTAATTTTATCTAAATTTGCTCCATAATTACCATACTTATGATTTACATTTTTCTCATTTTTCAGTTAAATAAAATTTTTGAGAAAGAGATTTTGATATTAAATACAAAATAACATCAGGACTTACTTATTACTTGCTTACCTCGTACACAGATCCCAATTAGATCAAGTTTGCATCATACTTAATACATTGCATTACCACAGCGGATTTCTAATTTAAGTGTAATAAGCACACGAACAGCCACAAGATTATTCTCATACCATTAAATATTCCACTTCATCATTCAGTACGTAGCAATCCATAATAGACCTATCAAATACGCTTTCCTATACAGTGATGTGTCAGTTTGATTTCAACTGTCTGGAGCTAAATCGAAGTGAATTGCAGGTGTTACAATGTCATAGACTGCCAACCCCCATCCACCAGATGAATTTCAGTTCATCGGAATGCAAAATTCAAAGACATCTATTTGTAGGGAATCACAACATAGAATATTAGAAAAGGAAAACAGTATAATAATACAAGTAAAATAAGAATGAATAACAAGTCGATTTAAAGTTTCGATCCAAACAGCCTCCGTGGGCGGGTAAAATGTTCTTTATATTACCACAGAATAAATAATAGTACTAGGTATACTTATTATTACGAAGGATTGATATTACGAAGGTTCCGGGTTTGAATTCTGTTGGGGCACTTGTAGAACAAATATTACTTGTGAGACTTTCCCTAGTTTAGTTTTCGGATTCAGATTAACAGCAGATGTACAGCAGGCACAAAGAGATTTTTTTTTATCTATTCCTCTTTGAGTAGGCAGAATCGCCTAATTGTCCGAAAAGAAAAACACTGCGGCGGATGTTATACATATTAGCCATGTAAGAAACCTGAGTAATAATATTGACACCAGAGTTTTATGACGTAGATGACCTCAAAACACACACTACAAACAAGCAATCGATAAGTAAACAAATATATCTATCTACTGCAATCACCAAATTCTCCTAAAACATTCTAAAAACGCACACTTATTATTGTTCGTGGTCTAATGCCCGTTCCAAATTCAAGATGACTTGAAATGTTAAGGAGTCTTACCTGAAACTATGCTGTGGCTTATGTGACTGGCTGTTTACAATCGTACCGCTCCACAATAGGCCGTTGGTATTTGGCCCGCTGCGTCGCAAGTTGGCACAATGCAACTCGGTGTCTTTCTCATCCCGTTCTTACCCGACTGCGCGAAGCAAAAAAGGAGAGTTATTGTTTTCTGTTGTCTCGCCAGGCCGCAGCTGGTCTCGGCTCATCTGCGGATTACTTGCCGTTAGGTTTTCGTGTTTCGCTCGCATGCCCTACATTGCGAACTGAAACGGCGGAACTTTTGTGAACGTTCTGACAGTTGTGATTTAAGGTTGCGAAAATCCGGCGGCTTCGGAAAATGTGCAGTTTTTTTACGCAGTCGAAAATATGTTTCCAAATCTGTCGGATAACTTGAGGTATAATTCGTTATTAATTTTACTGTATGTGTCTTGTTATTCTTTTTTAATAGTGTGAAAAGTCTTTTCGTTGCGACGCGTCGTCATTCAATCGTCATTATTTCAACTGAAAAACTATATATTTAAGGTTCATTGTTAGTCCGTTCTGTTGCCCTTTGGGAAAACCTGAGCCTAGGAGCCTAGTATAGGATTTATACAAGGATTATGACTTTACATGACTTTTTTTCTATGGATTCACGGTCGTCAATACAATAGGGAAGTGTCCTGGAAAAAAAATCTAGTCTAATTAGTCCGTCCGATAGATTATCGAAAAAAATTGAACACTTTTTTTTTGTTTTCAATTTGACGAAAATATATCGTATCAAAATGTAGAAGAGTGCTATGACGTTACTTTTCCGTACAATTTGTATGGCGGCGTGTCTTCACTGGAAATTTCAAAGTGCTGTATAGTCGGCATTTTTCGTTTGCCAGACAAAAAAAAACGTGTACATTATTTTTTTGTAATCTATCTGACGGACTAATTAGATTTTTTTAGGATACTGCCTTATTGTGTGTAACAAGTTTATGCAAGAAATGTCTATTCAATCTAGAGGGTTTCCACTACCTACCTTTAATAAACAAACGTTTTAGTGACGAGTAAAAAAAGTCACGTCATATTAACAAACTAAATTACTTGTAAAACCTCAAAGACAAGCTGCCTCTGCCTCCATTTTGCCAAAGCCTCAGGCTCGGGCGCAAGGCGCAATTCACGATGACGCGGTGCTATTAATTACAACTAGTAAATAATACTTCCGCTGCACTACTTCGCTGCCTCGATAGTTACAAGTTAGAGTTCGTTATCAGTTAAGGTAAGCGGGGTACCACTAAACAACTAACCTCGTTAACACTTCCTTTTCATTACCTATTTAGTTGTTAGAATAAAAACCTTTTAAACGGGATATATGAACGAACCATCAAAATAAACGTACCAGCTTTAAAAAAAAATGCACTTTACTTTTAATACTTCTAACCTAAGCCGCAACATGATTTTTCATGATTGCAATATTAAAAAAATCTGACAAATTATACATTTTTTGAAATCTCCTCAATCCCAAGGTTCACCCTAATTGGTACTTATTAAATTTGTATTCATGTTTATTATATTTTATTCTGTTTTGTTCTGTTTCGTTCCGTTCCCTTCCGCCGTTCCGTTCTGTTCTGTTCTATTCTATTACATTTTATGTTTTATCCATTTAAATGCAACTAATAATTTCAATATAAAAAGAATAGGTCTTTACCTATGAAATTGCCGCTCTGCAATACTGGCCATTTCAAATCCAAATATTTTTTGTTTGGCTAAGAATTCAAATTTAAAATTAATTTTATTTAAAAAACATGGAATTCTTTTTCCAAAAGTAGGTAAAGACCTAATCTATTTTATTGTTAAACCGTCAATTTAAATTCTTTTAGAGTGTTCGATTCATTTTTAACTTAACTTTGGACTTAAATGCATGCTCTATTCAACGTTTAATCAATAAACAATTTAAAACTCAAATAGATAAGAAGACAATGCAGTTTAGTTATTGAGAAGGCAGAGTTGTGTATTATTTAAATATTACTACTTAGTATACGTAGCTGAGGGCTAATATTAATTGCAAAATGGATTCTGTAAACATCTCAGTATTAGAGAAAAGTCCTAAACTCTAAAATTCAATACTGTTGTCAAACTTTTAATTTGTGAGAATAAAATTGATGGTAATGATAAGATTAACACCACCACCATCATTTAAATTCATATTTTTAATGAAATCGCTTTCATGTTTTTTTTTATTACTGGCAATATTTACACAAAGGGAATCCCTAAGTCTGCCAGTCCTATGTAAGCCGCCACTGTGATGTGTTCGTGTCACAAGCGTGCATCAAATTAAAACCTCTCTCTGATAATTTGTATGGTAGGCAACACAGAAATTGAATTTAACTTTGTCAGTTTCGTTCGAGCAACTTTTTCTAAGAAAATCAGATACACACAGTGTGTTTACAGAAAGAACCTACTTTATAATGTTCCCTTTACGTATTATAAACTTTAATTAAAGAGTTGAAAAGACGTCGATAAAATCAACCATGATACATAATTATACATCACAATTTTTCCAATATTTCATGAATACGTTAGCTGTTAGTTCAGACATTTTTTTTATAACGCAAAACTAAGTAAAAAATTTTTGGTCCCAAAAAATTTCATTTGGAATGTTTTTCAGGTCCATTGGTTGGATGAGTGGTTTTTTTCAGGATTTACTCGGTAAGTAAAAAAATTATATAAAAGTGTATTCCCATTTACTGTCAGTAATTGCGGCACCTATCAATTTCCGTGTGAGCAGAGCTCTCTCCCGGTTGGCGGCGTCTAGAGCCGTTTAATTAAAAGGGAATCAACTCCTGAAGTGCAGTTACGCCTGTGTTTGCTCCCCTGCGCCGTAACGCGCTTGGCACATCCGCCCGTTTACTCAATAATGCATTGGGATTTTGCTCTGAAGTAGACGACATTGCTTATATTTTCATGCGAAAGTAACTATCTACCTCTTACGCCTTTATGCCTGCGGAATAACGAGTATAACGACGGAATGAATTGCGATAACAATGGATACATTCTTCTTCATCTTTCCTTCAATGCTGAAAATCGCGACCAAGTACAACCAGTCTCCAATAGGTGCAGTCGTACCTATGCGCAGCAGACTGCACGATAGTAGATCCACTTCTCTCTTGACTGAGTGCGCCTACAAAATGGTCTGAACCATTTTGTAGGAAAACTGCCCTGAGCACGTCTGCCGTTCATTTTCCCCAAGATAATCTGCTTCTCCAGATAGTGTAAAAATTGGTATCACGGTTATATAAAGAGAATAGAATAAATTTTATTGCACACTGTAAATATCTTCCTGCGCTAATAATTGTTATTTCTTTGAATATATTTCTCTTTTTTACTATTTCTCTTTTTATAACATTAAGTTGTGTGTCAAAATCAAAATTTGTAATCAGAGACGGAGCCCCTCAAACGTCTTCTCAAGTCCGGTGAAGCTTGATTGGTCGTACCTTTTCGACACAAGCATAGGTAAATTCAAAAAAAAAAAAAAAAAGTCTCCTTCACGATGTTTTTCCGTATCAACGCGCTAGGCCTAGGTTCGAAGCTTCCTCGAGCCTACCCTAGACGTCAATTTAAAAAAAAAAATTGTTTACAATACGAATATGAAAAACATGTTTCAAATTTTTTCTCATTCAGAAGGTGTTCAAACGACTACTGGTCTTAAAATGAATAGTTTGGTAAGTAAACTTAGAAATCAACTTAAAAAATTAAGCTTAAAACTTTAGATAGTCTACACAACACACACACAAGTCTGGACGGAAGGCCCGCGTTGCTCGAAGTCTAGTACTGACTCATGGTACTAATACATTCATTTTGAAAGGATTTGTGTAGCAAATCTATTTCAAATCTAGCGTCAGGAGCTACAAACGTATCACTCTATCCGTAGAATAATTTTGTAATTGAAAACAGCAGCGATAGCATCGCGCGACGAGTGGTTTTGTTACATGCTTCGTGATGCAAGGAATACAGTGTATCCTAAGTCACTTTAGTATGGAGTTTATTTTTACAACTAAATAGGTATGCGACTGAGATATGTTTTATCGTTACTCGTACTAATGAAAAAAATTATATGAAGGTTGCCTAATATTTTCTACCTCCAACTACTCTTCTGCAACCGTAAAATTTATTATAAAAAAAGTTATTGATATTTTTTTATTCTTTGTTTTATTAGGGCGTGAAGGAAGGACAAACAAACAAACACACTTTTGCATTATCGGTGTGAATGGCGCAAAAAAGAAGAGGCCTATGTCCAGCAGTGGACTGATGTGGGCTAAATAGATAGATAGATAGATTTGCATTATAGATTTGATCCAGTTCAAAATCTAAAAACATACGATGACGCGATTAATAAAATACTCAGTGTATTTCAGCTATGAGTTTACATACAGGCAGATCCGCCGCACATTTTCCATCACACCGCGAACTCGGTCCGACACTCGGCAGAGCGTGTATTATTAATCATAATAATGGCACCTACCCCCGCAGGAAGCTTAATTTAATTAATTAAGCGACGCTAAACATCGTAGAGAGAGCGATGAAATGTTAACAATGTTATTGTTCTAGTGAATTAAATCCAGCGGATGGTTCTGATATTAATTTGAATGTTAGGGTCGGATCTAAGACAAGGCCGTGGATGTAATGACTTATTTAACCGACCGTGGAATGCCGTCGCATGAATTTCATGTTTAGTTTACGGTACAATTACGGTTTCAGATACAACTAGATTTTGATATCTATGTCCTGTGCGACGTGGTCCCAGTTAAGCTTGTCAATGTTAATATACAAGTGATAAAATGATACCAATGGGTTTAACTGTTTTCCTGCCTCTCTTCTGTGGATGTGCTAGAAAATATTTATCCGGAAAGAAGCAGGCCTAGATAAATAGTATGCAGAAATAGATAAATAGTCTTACCACCACACACGCATCTGGGTGGCATCAATCAGCTGATTTAGGGAAATACATTCTTATGTAAGTATATAACAACGAACACAAAGCAAAAATTAATAGTTGCCCAGGACAGTATTCCAGCTCGCAAACATTTACTACCAACAAGGCTATGGGACCGAAAAACAATAATAAGTCAGTTAAATATATAAATGTAAACAAAAATAAACCAACTCACTAAAATCTCATCATATGATGTTTTCTGAAATAAAAAATAATAATTGTTGGCACAAAAATTAAACAAATAATCACATAATACTGGCAACAACAAAACTGGGAGTAATCAGCTAAAGGCCCATGAATCATGCGAAACTTTGTGTAACTGTGTGCTCGGGAGGTACCTACAAATCTCTTGGGGTTAAAGGTTAGAACCCACAAACGCGGAAAGCGGCGCGATCCAGACGGCAGTTTATTTGCAACCTGTCGCATAAAAAACGCAGCGAATTTTGACAGTAAGAAACATTTCTTACAGTTTAAATTATTAATACGTGCTTGATAAAGACATCGAATGACTACCTAATATTCTAAACGATAATATTATACACAATACAAGCATGCATGTAAGAAGGTAATACTAAACTACTATACAAATACTATTTAATAACAATAAATGCTTCTAATAACCTTTATATTGTGTTTTAACTCTATGCTGTATTGTATGAAAAGTAATAGTTTAATTTGTATATACCATAAAAAACCAGTCAAGTGCGAGTTGAACTCGCTTGGAGAGGGTTCCGTACAAGCCGAACCAATCATTCTTCATCATCAGGCGAAACAACGAGTTCAAATTGCACGTATGCAAATCCGTGACCCTGACGGATTTGTGGCATTAAATAATGAATTTAAAACATAAATGCCACATTCGGGTGGTAAATTAGGCTTTGAAAAAAAAAAGTCTTAGTAACAATACCGTGTCACATATCAAATGAATTGCGTAACGATCTCAAATATTATTGGAATTGCAATTTTTCGTAAATTTTCTTAAATAACTTCAAAACTATTTGTCGTTGTAAATAAAATATATTTGAGACCGGTATAGTTTTTTTAAGCCTAATTTATCACCCAAAAGTGGCCTCCATTTTTCAAATTCACATCCGTCTTTGGGTCACGGATTCACATTACGTGTACCAAATTTCAACTCAATTGGTCCAGCAGTTTCGGAGCAAATAGGCGCTGACAGACGGACAGAGATGGACAGACACCCTACATGGGTTCCGTTTTTCGTTTTTGAGGTACGGAACCCTTAAAGTATATTTTATGGCAATGTGCGTGTATGATGAAGATTATGAACATCGAAGCTTAAAAACGATTACACTGTCATTATATTTGTTGACCTTTTCTTTTCCTGATTGTGTAAATTCGCCACTCACAAGCCAAGTTCGAATTTGCAAGTTTGCAAATAAACTTCCATACCGTCCCGCTTTTCGCCATTTCTTTGTGTGTGTGTACCATGCTCAAAGTGAAGGAAAATATCAACAAGTACATTACGTAAATCAATTTCATTCCTGTTTTTATAGTCTGCTCGAGACGGTGGTGGTGTGAACCAGGCTTTATTTATTTTCAACTTTACTCGTATTTGTATATTCATTTGTTTAGGCAAGAAATGCTACAAATGAAATAAAATTGTAACTTAATACTAAAAAATTACACAATTAATTCATGTTAATTTTATTGATAGTAGGAAAGATTTAGGTAGTTATGTTTTTTTTAATATTGCGCGAACCTGCCAGTTCTGTGAATAACTTGTAACTTATTATGCGATATTTTGCATCGCCTCTTTAATTTAAATACTTTGGATGTTTAACAAAATCAATCAATTAAAAGTATTTCTGGTAAAAATCTATGTAAGAAAATTTAAAAGAAAAGAAAGAGTAGGTATTCTTGTTTGACGAGATAGTCTATCAGTAATGGTTCATGGAAAAAAACTTTTAGTGTCTTATTATTTTTTAAATTGTGGCCTATTTTCATCTATTAAAAGCTGCCACTTACCAAATGGATGCAATTTATGTTCAAAAATTTTAAATAGTTGTTTTCTCTATCTATCGATTCACCTACTTATTTTATTTTATAGTTTTATCTCGAGATTGGCTCACGTAGCAAGTGCAATCTACAAGCGTAGAAAAAGCACTAAAACGAACACTTACGATATAATCGGAGCTCGGATCTTGCAGACACCTGAGAACCTTCAGGCATTTTTACTAATGAAAACGATTTAAGCAAAAATTTCCTATTGTTTATCTTATAGTTTGTAACGTGGTGCATTACCATGCCACCTCGTTGCCTCATTCTCATCTCATTTACCATTCTCGCCTAAATTCGAATATATTCAATTTTGGAATTCAGTCGACAATCATCCGTCATTTCATTCATTTTTTTACTCACTTTTCGTTCACCCATCGGCCATGTCGGCCGAACAAAATTACTAGTAATTCGTGTAATCAGTAATAAATTTAAAATCAAATATCAGTGTTCAGTGTTTCTATCTCCTTATCTATCTTCTTGTGCGCGCTCGCTGGCTCGCCCCATACCTGGTGAGCCGCGAGCGTCAGAAGTTTAACCGAAACTTTCAAAAGAACGCTGCTGCCTATTCTGTGGTTATATTCCATTTACAACACTCACAATATGAGTAAGGTGGGTCTAGTTCAAGCCACAGTATATTGCAACGTTGTACGTTACATCGTAGAAAATTATTTGTAAATCTTTATAATATTTAACCTATTTTTTAAAATTCCAAACCAAAACTTAAATACTGTTTAAAATATAAACTTAAAATACAAATAATAATAATGTTATAAGATTATCAATATTTTATACGGAACACTTATTCTAATCAATGTAGTGGTTAATTTTATACCTACATACAATTTAGTGTAACTGTACCTAAAACGTAATGACTTACTTAGAACTAGACCTACTCAGAAAATGTCTTAAAAAGAAATGACTTACATACTATAATGACATCTATGGAAAATGACCTACCTCGCCTAAAGGAAATATACAAAGGTATTTAGTAAGCACGTGAACAAAGACAAAACGTGGTAAATGCATGCAGGCGTCGTTCGTGAGTCGTTCGGTTGAACTCGTTAAGTTTGTTTTGTACAAGAATTTTGTGAGCATGATGTGTATGGATGTTTGTTACTCTATCATGCAAAAAATACTGGATGGATTTTATTGAAACTTTACTATTGTAATTGGGTTAAACTATAGACACCGGTGGGACACTACATACAGCAAACGCGTTTTGACAACCTACTGCTTTTCGAATAACAACTGAATATCAATTATAAGTCAAACACTGAAACGCTATATAAAACACCCCTGAATACCGGTGAACTCATGTGCGGGAGGGTGAGTGCCCTGTCAGTACTATTATTTTCTTCTGTGCTATAGAGCTACCTTTTAACGCGGAAAAATCCCTCCGCCGCGGCATGAAAACCTAGTGTATCATAAACATAAAATTTATAGCAGATTTTCTAAAAAATATTATCTAAAGTTTGTATTTAAAAACGGGAAGAAAGGAGAACGCAGCTAAAAACCATTGGCATATATTATTATCGTAAATCCCTGCATGTACACTGAATCTGTCTATTGCAGTGACAGGGCGATAAATTCCTGGCCGCAGTTTGCACTACCAGTACCAGCCTCGAGCAATGTCAATATGGTAAACGTCTATGCGTACTTACATAGAGAAGATATTCCTTGGAAAAAAATCTGTAATAATGTTTTACGTAGGATTTCGTCAATTAAGTAAATTTGAAATCACAATGAATGTAACTTATTGAGTTCTAGACAGATAATATAAAAAATAAATAGATAATAGATCAAAAAGATATAGAAAAATAGATCAAATATTAGAATTATTATTCGAAGGTTCAAATGCGTAACTCTGAGATTCATGGGTACGGGTTAGTACTATTATATACTTCTGTGTCCACACGGTCTCCGGAACTAACAAAAAATATGTTATTTCTGTCTATCAAAGACAATTTACTTACTTTACTTTACAATTTAATTGATTTGCGTTGGTAAAAAATAATTGAGAAATTAGTATTGAACACGTAGCTTTTCGTAGCATTATGCTACGAGCGAGCTACGGCGTAGCAGTTAACTACGCTAAAACAATTATTATAAGTGTTTTGTAAGCTTTTTTTAAATATTTTGGTGTTAATATTGAAGCGCGCTTTTTCACCTTCTGATTTATAAAAACAGTAATTTTATCATGTGCTCTTATCATAATTTACCTTTATTATATTTTACGTTTGTATAATAAGTATAATAAGTCTAATTTTTATAATATGATAATAGTCAATCGGCGTAGCATTTCTTCAATCTTTCAGGTTTAAATTATATTATTATGTAAAATTAAGTTTATATAAGTTAGTGGTAGTGTGTAAGCCGTCTGCTACAGAACTTCTAATTCACAAGTTAGTAGTATTGTAAAAGAGAGTTGATAGCAGGGAAACTTGCTACAACAATGCTGAATGCTGCTCGCTACTTTGCGAAACTTGTTAAGTTATTATCACGGAACTATTTATAAAACTGTGTACATCATACTAATATTATAAAGAGGAAAGATTTGTATTTGTGTGTGTGTGTGTAAGTTTGTAATGAATAAACTCAGAAACTACTAAACCGATATCAATTTTTTGTTTCACTTTTGAGCCTTTTTATTTTGGTTTAAGTCGGGATTATTACAGATCTAGTTCTTAACATAAGTTGTTAATTTAAAATATTGAACAACTATAAAAAGATTGATAATAATAGATCAATCTCTCTAAAAAGGGCTTATACGAACTGTCTCAAAAAACATTTTGGTTACTGAAGCAATCTTATTCGTAAAATAGAATCAAGAAATATACCTTTTTTTTTTTACTCTTAGTAATATACTATATTGTACTAGCGACCCGCCCAGGCTCCGCACGGGAAAATGGTTATTGTAGGTTATTCTTAAGTATATTATGCATGTATTATACATATAATCTTGAATCACTCTATCTATTAAAAAAAAACTGCATCAAAATCCGTTGCGTAGTTTTAAAGATTTAAGCATACATAGGGACATAGGGACAGAGAAAGCGACTTTGTTTTATACTATGTAGTGATTGTATGTGTGTATGAATCTCCAAACACGAGTTCGGTCGGAAACGCCCTAACGAGTATGCGTTGTTTCCGTATGAACGTAATTTGTGTTCAAACAACAACGAAGCAGAAGTAATTCCTCAATAATTGTTGGTGAGAAAGAGCCAAGGAAGTTGTCGGCGGGAGCCGAGACTTCAAAGAAATTAATGAGTGTTACGAACTCGCGACGTGCCGACGCCAACTCGGCCACTTCGGCCGAACCGAGCGAACTTGGGCAAAGCTTAAAGAATTTGCTGCTAATTACAAATGAACTGGAATCGCTGTTTTGAACGCCTCATCAAATGATTATTCAAAATGCGAATATTTTAGCCTTCTGCCCAAGTTCAGATCTCGGAATTAGGTGAATTTTAAACACGCAATTTTCAACGTTTTGCATGACAAACGCTGGTGAATAATGGATGGTGGCTGGAACTAGAACATGCATTTAGAAAATTGCACGTCCTTTACTCGACAAAGATTAGTAAAGAATTCAATAATTCTGCCAATGAAGTATTTAGATTAGGTAGGCCTAATCTCATATTAATTTTGCAATCCATACTATCTTATCTTATCCAGCCTAAACTATCCCACTGCTGGGCAAGGGCCTCCCTCCAATTCATACTATACACCGTAAAATATAGTTGGTCGTTTATCCAGAATATCAACGCATGCGTAGCCGCTCGGTAGTTTAAAATGCTATAACTGTCTGACCATGACGTATTAACAAAATTTTTGACATTTATTTAGTAACGACGTACCTAAAACATCCTTGGTAACGACATAATAAATAAAAAGATAATTTAAAAAATATATAAAACCGCCTTCAACGTCCTAACCTACACTAAAAAGTTACAAATAAAATATAAATCTAGCTGAAAGCATATCAATTTAATATGGCTATTAATATTCCTTATTTACTTACATAAATTGTAACATCATATAAACATGTGTAGACATTGTTATACTCTTCACCTTGGAGTCGGTGCCAGTTGAGGCTAGCTATTTAATCGGAACCACATCTGATCTCAAAAGTTCAGATCGTTGAATATAAAAAATTTAAAGAACGCGGTCAGAGTACTAGATACTGAGCCCACTATAGATGACTGCTAGCAGTAGAAGTCTTTTGGTCGAAATGATGGTGATTAGCTGGCACCGACTCCAAGATAAATTGTATAACAATGTCTACACATGTTTATATGATGTTACAATTTATGTAAGTAAATAAGGAATATTAATAGCCATATTAAATTGATATGCTTTCAGCTAGATTTATATTTTATTTGTAACTTTTTAGTGTAGGTTAGGACGTTGAAGGCGGTTTTATATATTTTTTAAATTATCTTTTTATTTTACCCTTTTTAGTGGAAATTTACCATGACAAGTTAGGTACTCACAAAACTTTAATTTGTTTTGTTTAGTACATAATTAAATGCAGATTTTCTCACTATGTTTCCTTTACAGTCTTACGTTTGATTTTTAAATTCTAAAACATTGCTATACTTGATTAGACTTTAACCTAAGTTTTCCGAATGGCGAACAACTGACCAAACCACTACGATACCGACGACGCTCGCCCGTTTAGTCCACGGAAAAATTCTTAAGTTGTTATCTTGGGGTTTTCAAATCTTTAATCTATTACTAGTTTACAGAATATATGAACCAAAACCGCATATTTCTTGTTATTTCAATTATAACAAAAGCAACGCAATGAGTGTGCTGTTGTTTATTGAAGAGTTTTCGTTTTAGTCATGAAGGAAGAAAAAATTTTACGCAGGTATTGAGCAACACTTCTGATAGTATACTGCTTAGTTGACGGATCAGGGATCGCAGTTGTTGCTATTGACTACCCCGGTAATAAGGTATGAAGGACGCCGCCTTGTGGTTCCCGGCGACTTACTAAAAACAATTGCGCCTCGCTAGCGTAAGGGTTGTGGGTTGTGATAATAAACAACCTAACATCCATCCATCCGTCCACTGCGCGTTTGCTTGCTTGCTTATATTTAAATAAAATAGACGAATGTATAGTTCCCGGCGCGTAACCTACAACCACTGTGAACCCCATCTCAATTGCCAAGCAGTGATGGAAACAAACAGCCTGAAACAGTCCCGCTGCTAGACTAAGGTTCCTTCAGGAGGCTTTTTGAAAAATCTTTACGGTTGGCAGGCGGGTTGTTGTTAGTTGTCCATTCTCACAGTAAGACACCCACTAGAAGAGTTTGGTTGATGCTTATTTAAGCGGCTATAAATAATAACTAATTAAATAAACAATTCAATACAAATATACGCAATAAATAATACTAAAGTTAAAAATGCTAAATAACACACTTGATTTTATTATGTTACACTCCAACTTTTGTATCGAATGGTAGAAGCTTTCAGGTTTCCCACCAAATTATGAAAAAAAAAAGAACTCTACATTACTGGCACGGTTTTGACTGTATTTTTATTTGTCTGTCCCCATGCCTCTCTAGGTAGTTCGCTGCTCTCTAGGAAATAAAAGATATAGGTACATAATATATGCATGGAAAAGCAAAAAGACAAAATACTAAATGCCCAAAGAAGTAAGCAATTTCCAATATTATTGCAAGTTGCAAGTTGATCACCATTGTATATGAGAAGTTCGATAAATTAGTCCAGTAGCCATGTGATAAAATGTACGGAAATAATCGATAAATATACGTTACGCTTCATACCACATCACATCACTATTTTCAAATTCAGTAACCATTAAGTTTCTTGTTTTTTACATGCCAAATAAAGACAAATAAATGTCATACTTTATTGATATTTTGTTTTTAGTTGGGCATGTCATAACATGAATGTCTCTATCTTTTTCTAACGTACCGTATTCAAAGATGTGTGATAGAGACTGATAGAGTTAAAGACAAACACCGTCTCCCGCTTCCCCCTACCCTCCCACCCCTCTGTGCGGCCGCATTGGTTTCGTTACAAAATAGGCATGATACTCCATCTGAGCGCGTAATATTTGTCTTCCTTCATGGTTTTAGTCTTCTACTCCGCCATGAGATATAATCCAAATTTATATGAAACCATTTTGAGTACAACTTCTATCTATAAAACGAAAAATTATTGAAATCGATTGATAAGAAGCCGAGATATTGCCAAAATAATTTACCGATCGGGTATAACGGCATCGTCAATTGAGGAGTTATTTCCTCATATCTTCAAATTTAATCATCCGATCTTAGTGAAATTTTTATGGGACCACCCTGCAAGTAAACCTGGTCGATTAAAAAAAGAATTTTGAAAATCGGTTCAAAATTGGCGGAGATATCTTATAACAAACACACAAAAAAAAAAAAAAAAAAAACATACGCGTCGAATTGAGAACCTCCTCCTTTTTTGAAGTCGGTTAAAAAGTAGATAATAAAACTGATAAATTACAATTTTAGTGATATAGTTATGATGAAAAACACAAATGAATAAATTTGAAACATTAAAATAAAATAATATTAATAAGAGATGTTAATACCTGAATAAAATTGGGTTTGTAACAGCCATGTTCGTGAATTTCAGTCCACAATGGAAATGTCTGCGCAAGAAACCTTTTCAAGACTTAGGATTATGAGGTCACGAGCGTATTCTTTATGAATATTACAGAAAAAGAGTCCGAAAATTTGATGATAATGACTTAGACCGGTGGGCCAGTGGTTTGCTTTTTCTCGTTTAATATAAATCTGATTATATGTTCAATGGGATAAAATAATATAATAAATAAATAATTTATAAATTATTGGTAACATTTCTCTACTTTTCAGCCAAACACGGCAGCTTTCAGTGACTATACAAACACAATCACTGCAAATTAATATAACATGGAAAGTATAATATCGACTCGAAAAGAAGAAGAAGCAGAATAATATAAAGAGAGCCAAGCACAAAAGGTAAAAGTTTACACTTATCTACATCTTACAATTATGAATACAGAGTAAAAAAGGTCCCCATGCCTACGGCGCGCCGCGCCGCCGCACCGTGCCGCGCCGTAGACATGGGGACAGGCTCTAAGTGGTGACTTAGCAAAAAGTGAAAAGACATAGATACTGATCAACTACCCTCAAAATACGAACGAAAATAAATATTAAAAAAACAGTATACCGGAGAGTTGAATTTATTTTTTGTTTCCGAGAAAAAAAATATTTGTGAAATTCGCTTAAAACCGGTAACTGAGCACACAGATATTCGGCCTCCGGTTGTCTGTTAGGAGATTATGAGCATAATGAATGTGTGGTAGCGAGGCGGCACGCGTCCGCCGGCCATTACGGACATACAAACTGCCCTCGTAGGAGCAACGCACTGATTCAGCCAGTTTCACACCGGGGCAGGACAGTAGACAGTACAGTGCTGCTGCTGTTTAAACAAAGAGCTAGGAAAATCTGCGCGATTCGCTGACTTTGACCTCAAACTCCGAGGCAGAACAGTCATGTCAAGACGGTAACCAAGGCAGTACCTACTACCTTTCTAGGTAGCGTAGGCGATCGACGGTCCATCGTTAGCAATCGTGGAATATCCCTTTATCGACTGTCTCAAAACTTAACGCCAATATCTTTTCAGTTGTATATTGCCGCAAGTTACTTAAAATTGCAATACAAACAGCTCTGGATGAGTTTATCGAAATGTGTGTCAGAAACTTGATAACAAGTGTCTCTTTTTTTCTTTTCTTTTTTTATTGATCTTTGCTTGATTCGAAAAGGTACGACGGATCAAGCTTCACCGGACTTGCGGGGGAGCGGAATACTCTACCCCAAAGCAAGTGTCTCACGCTATCCTGATATTGCTGTACTGGCTTGCTCTCGCGTTCACACTTGTCCAGCCACAAGACAGTCAAACGACAAAGGTGGTGGGATCCACCTTCCAAAAAATTGACCGGCCGGTGACTGTTCTGCCTCGTCTGTCTTGACAAAACATTTCTGTCCCAGAGTGTGCGTTCAAACATTAGCAGTACTGTACTGTCTACTATTCTGCCCTCGTGTGAAGCAGGCTTTATGGACATACAAACTGCCCTCGCAGGAGCAATGCAGTGATTACGGTAATGCGATTGTTGGCTCCGTCGGCACGTTGTTAGTGATTTTGAGCACGTCGCCTCGCTCTGGTCAATAGCGGCCTCATTGCGTTTTATGATAAAATATCTGATTATTATCAAAGTAGCAGCTTGTGTTTCATTCCGCATTTTTTAATGGTGGATTCTCATTTGACCATAATCTAAACTCAACTGTTAGAAAATGACGAGGTCGAGAGTGTTGGTGGCTCGGTGGCTATTGCCGTTGTTTTTATTTTCCTCGAGAGAGGCCCTACTTCTCGGCACGTACCAATATATTGTTAAATTTTCGAATTTATAATTTATACCAACGACGACGACGTTTATTGGCTTCCTATAGCACAGGAGTTCCTAGTTTGGGGGCCAGGAACACAGTATGTTACTATTTTGGAAAATAAAATTACTTATTGTTGTTGTTGTTGTTGTTTATTCGACGCATTTACGGTGAAGGAAAATATACGTAAGGAAAAATCGTGAACACACCTGCGAAGAAATTCAAAAATTGTGTGTGAAGTTGATCAACCCGTACTGGGCTAGCGTGGTCGACAAAAGCATCCGCCTGTTCTGATTTAGAGTAGGCGCGAGCCTCTCGGTGGGGATATTATTATATACAGGGTGTTAACGAGGGTGTAGTGTTACGTAACATGCTTTCCCGGTAGGTTCATCTTCAACCCTCGATATTTTGGAATCCTTTGTGGCGTTTGAACTATTTCAACAGTATTGACAAACTTGAAGATATTAAGTTACTTTGATCCTGTTTTCCGCTCGAAGCTGACCCACTAGATCGAGTCAACAGTAAGCTTTGATTTATTTATTTACTGTGAAAACACTTTTCGTTTTTCAGGTAAAAACTTACTTACTCAAACAAACTGCCATCCAAATACTTACTTTCATACTAAAAGTCCTTCTGTCGCAATTACGCACAGATTTTTTTTTCAAAAGAGAAGGAATTTGCCGTATATACAGTCAAGAGAACGCTAAGATGAATACTTTGGACTTTGCACCATTCTTATGTTCTTTAAGATAAGGAAAAGGATAGCATAGCGCGAGTTCAGCTTACCTTGCACGTTACTGTACGTATATTTTTTATCTACTTATTTATTTGGTTGCTTAATATAATTAAATTTTATCAGGATATTTGTTTTGAATTCCGACTTAGATGAAGATAAATAACTCATCACTAACTCACACTTCTCTTACATTGGGCGAAGACTACGAGTATTTGACTTACAAAACAGACGAACTCGTTAAAATTAGTCTTCAAGCAGACGCCTTGAACTCATATCGAAGTTTATGGAAAAGTTTAAGTTTTGGACTTTAACCTAATAAAACTAGTTGAAAACTGTTAGAGTATGGCTTGTGGAGTTTGACTCGCGGCACGTCTCGCCGTAATGGATGGAATAAGTAAACACACGCTGGAGATTTCCGTCTTGAAACTGAAGCAAAACTCCACGAGAGGAAACTGCAAAGACTTGCACTCGTTTAAAAGTCGAAACCAGATTCTCCAACAAAATTATAGTTTGTAAGGACGTGATGTGATATATCAATTACGCATACGCGCCATGCTTTGCGGCTCAATCATTCTGCACCAGGGTTTGTGGGGTCGGTAAACCTTGAAACCCACACGATAAGCAAACGAGCACTTACGCATACTTTATTTTTGACAAAGTATGTCGCGCTTGAAACCGTGAGGCTGTATAAGAATAGACTAAATCCTTCTTTCTAGTAATGTGAAACAAAGAGGCTATTTATTTTTGCATTTTTCCTTGACAGCAGCGTTAAATGTATAACCATTAACAACTGCGATTCTAATCCGCCTGCCAACTTTGAAGATAAAATATGATTTCTTAGAGATGTATCTCACGTTGCCTCTCCTTTTATTTCATGGTTTCGTAGAGTTTCGTAGCATTTAGTCCGCAAGCGGCTGAAGATTATTTTAAAGAAGCAATGTGGAATATGAGATAAATAGCAGATGATACAGCCTCGTACCCACTAAAATGTATTTAATTAGAAAAAAACTAAATAACAGTTAAAATTGTTTTAGTTTCAACATATTCACGAAAATACTTTTCTTATAAATTCAGTAATATGCATCAGATTTATATCTAAACTACTACTAAACTTCAACCATAAAAACAGAAAAACAAAAAGCAATTAAACAAAATCAATAATCGATTTACAACTTTGTTTCATTTTGTTTCCTTTCTGCAGCTGAACTATAAAATGCGTTCAATGTATTAGGAAAGCAATTGAGAAAAACTTTTTTAATTCAACGCGAGACAATAAACCTACAAAGTTTCACACTGCCGGCTCCTGAAAAATACTCGCAGAGAACACTCCAACTTCCTAATGTCTAGGTTGAGATCTAACTTAAATCATCGTGTGGATTCTTAACTTTTAAATGAGAACGGAATTCCGCAGTTCAGTAGTTAAAGTTTCATTTTGACCAACTAGGTTTAAAGTAACAACTGTAAGTATGATAGATATATTTTTTAACAAATTAACTAGAGTCGTAATGCAAAGTGACAATTAGATACTTAAAAAAAGGGGGGAAAAGGTATAACATACTCGTACAATGATTCCAGAGGCGTGCTTATTTTTCTATGAATGCTTAGTTGTGGCAATAACAATACGTAGTACGTACCTACCTAATGGCCACGCTTAATTGCCAATTCCCAATAATTCCCATGCTTGGATGGGTGAGTTGGGGGTTACTGTTGTTGTTGGTTAGTGACAGGAAATTAGCGGGGTTGGTTTTATTCTGAACCCCGTCTTACCCAAAGCTTCTTAATTAAAACTAGATTCAAACTCAAAGATGAGAATAGTCACCTCGGTTAATAACTAGTTAGGTTGTGAGCTAACTTCTTCGATCTTGAATCCAAATGTATTAGCTGTGAAGCTAGAGTAACTTGTTTGTGATTTTAGTTTGGAATCGGTTCTATTTCGTATGAATCCGGCGGAGGCGCGGCAAAGATACTAAAGGGTTTTTTTTTAATTGTCTTACGTTTGTGTCAAAAAGGTGCGAACAATCAAGCTTCAGAGGGGAGAGTAAGGCTCTACCCCAGAGTAGCCAAATACCAACGCATTTAGGGGCGGCTCGAGGGAGCCTCGGACCTCGGCCTAGCGCGTTGATACGGAAAAACATCGTGAAGGATCTAGTAAAAGGGTAACAATGTAAAATAAGACCTATAGTCTATCCCATACAGTCGCCCGTGCTATGCTCTCGCAGCAGCGTGTCGGCGCGCGAGCTTCGCTCACCACGATTTATCTTAAGTAAGTAATTTTCTACCGTATGGCATAGATTTTACAGTTTCCTTTCAGGATCCTCACCTTCGCCAGGTGTGCGCTGGCCACAACATTAACAAACTGTTTTCTTTAATTCAGTTGTGCAATCACGTGTGGGTTCATTGGGAACTGGCCGCTGCAGGTACCTGGTGTAAAGACGGGAGCTGAATTTAAGTGATCCTATTTAGGGACTCCAGCCAGCTTCCGCTGACCTGAAAAGCGAGTAATGTTATCTTGCTGCTTTGATTGTAGTTATTCTTTGCAACAGTTTTCCGCTGGTAGTACATTTACAAGTCCGCAATAAAAAAAGAGGTAGCTCATTTTAATTCTGAATATTCTGTTTAATTTATGCAGTTCAATAATATTTTTCAGTAGTACATTACATACAAATAAACCATTTGTATTTAGGTTAAAGTTGACTGATTCGTTTGTAACGGGCGTTTTACACGTAGCAAAATTTTACCAATAATTTAAACTTTGTACCATATTTCTTTTGAAATTTACAACCAAAGGTTCAACACAAACACTGCAATGTAGTTCGAATGGCCAACAAAACCTTATGATATGACTAATAATAATAAAGCTTCAGCGTCTACCGTCTTAGAGCAACGCCGGCCTTCCGAAAGGCCCGCGTTGCTCTAAATCTACCGTGAACTCTTATCACGATTTATTTCAAACACCATTGACACTTTCTGGCTTTCATTCTCATCTGTCTAGCTATTTCAATGTCAACCGCAACATAAACAGCGAGTGGGATAAAAGAAGGAGATAAATTATTTTTTATCGATTTCTATTTTATTACCTTTTTTATTCCCTTTAAGGTGTTTCAAATTCAGGATTTTGAATAATAAATCTTAATATACTCTGGAGCAGAACAAGGTAATACATTTTTAAAAGCAGTTATGGTGGCTGCGTATTTGTGTTGGGCAACTGAAATCTAAACCCTAGCCAACGACACTTTATTTAGTCGCAGGCTGTCTTGAAAGATCGACGATACAGAAAAAATACATTATTAGAGGTATACCCACTAATACCCAGCAGTTACTCAAGACACAGAGTCAATATAATAAGATAAGAAACTAGGGCGAAAGAGTTAAGTCCGGCCCAGCCACTTAAATGTCCGTGTAAGTGGTGTTTGCAGTCAAAAGTTTCCCGGTTGTGTGGCATTATCCGGACCCGGCCGCTACGCTCCGTGTCTAAGTGTTTAATTACTCCGCCTTTGTTGTTATAAACAAGGTTGCTGATTTAAGGAAAACACCCGAAATTCCGGGAGGCCAAAACAGATTCGGGTACTTGTAAGGGAAAATCAATGATTTTGCCCGTATTGGTAAGTACCTACATAAGTTGTAAAAGTAAAAACTGCTTAAATTTAGAAAGAAGTGGAAAGTTTTAACGTTTACCTTGAAAATTACGTCATTTTTTAATATTCTACGGTGGCACACAATTTATAAGTGCTACGTAACGGTGGTAAAGCTTTACTAGTCCTTCTATTCAGTCTAAAAGTATTTAGACACGCTAAATGAGATGACAAATTAGCTTGCGCCCAAGGTATAACGTTTAATTTTTAAAATATTTTTATTTAGCCGGTTTTGTGTCCCACTGGCTGAGCAAGGGCCTACCCTTTGATGCACAATGTATGTATCGCGGTCAAGATCATTTGTCCATCAGTCTTTGTTCTACGCATCCGAATCGTCATGCCAACATCTACCAAGTCTTCCTCAATGGCAATAATTCTTTTTGAATTGCGGTTTTAGACGAGTTTTGTGGACTTTAGACCAGTGGCTCTGGCAACGCAGTTACAAACGCTACCGCAAGCCGCACCGCATCTGCGCCACGATCCGACATAAATTGCTGACCGACCCGCCTGAGCAAATGCCGACCCTTTAATCTGACACTTTTAAATGGATTACTCCCGAACAGATGGCAATAAATAGCTTAGCGGCGAGATTCTGCTGTTCTCGAGTTATCAACTCCGCCGCCAGCGCAAGTTCGCCGGTCACGTTCCGCATTAGTTCGGCTTATGTTCTGTGACGTAGTCTCCAGCTAATTCTAAACTTGATCGCATCACGACATTGCTGGATTCGGCATAATATTGTTGACTATCTATATTATCTCCGCTTATGTCTCTCTGGGTATATGATGATAGATTTGTGTCAGTACAAGTTTCTATCGAAGGATTCACTCTTTCCTTTTCTTAAAAAAAATCACTAAGGTATATTTTAGCGTTGTGTAGAATTCCATCATTTCCCGACGTCAAATAAAACAAAAAGAACAAACTATACGTAAGTACATAATACTTTACAAATGAATAGATATACCTATTTGTATTTTGTTTTTGTAAGTACTAACAATCTAAATACATTGACGAATCGAAAAGCAAGAGCCACCTGAAAATTTCATAGTGCATATATTTCAGTTGCAAGAGTTCTAACCTTTTAAACATAAACCTTTTAAAAAAATAACTCTCTTTATTTTATGTTTTTATACAAAACATTGAATTTATGGCCAGTATCATAGCACAGTGACTTAAGTCGCGTGTCGGCCGGGTTCCACCGTGGAATGAGAGGCGGTAATCCCCTGATTAGCGACGGACACCACTCACCCTCGACCCGGACCGTGACTAAAACGAGAAACTCGTTTGCTATTAATAAAAAAAACAAGGAAAAGGTCACAATGCGGACATTTTGCTAAAATACGACATGGGGCGTATTTGGACACAACTGACAGATTTTTTTTCTGAAACCTTATCTTATTGTCAATATTTACAATATAAGATAGCGAAACTCTAAACAATCCCATTTACATATTAAATAATGCCTACGTTATCATTACCATATTCTCTTGATTTGCGCTTCTTTCTTTTTCATTCTTTAATTACAATAACGATTACAAATATTTAAATAGCTCATTAGATGTACATATTTCTTTCCTAAAAACTTTTCTGAGTGCATGTACTATCTCTCGATCTTTTTCAAGCCCAAAAGTTTACCTAATTTCACGTTAAACATGGACTTTACAGAAGTTTATCGAAAACAAAGTCATTAAAACAATCGTAAAAGGAAAAGTTTTGAGGCAAGTCGAGATACTCAGGTACTTTTCCTTTTTATTATTGAATAGCAGGTAGACTCAGCTCCTACACGTCCTCATTTAGATAATCATACAATCTTTTAGTAGTACGTCTGCCTTTGAAGCACAGGAACCACAAGATCTCATCACACAAATGTTTGGCATGGGTAGGATTTCAACCCACACTATTATGCTTCGAAGACAAGCACATTACCGACTAGGCAGGCTATTAGAATAAGGGTTCGTCAAAAATGTACAGGCTCTGCCTAGTTTGGTGTGTGTGAAATGTCCCACATACTTATTTAATTTGAATACCTGCATAAGTGTAACTAAGTAACAAAGTAAGTTATTTATTGTATTGCAATCTTGATTTTGATTAACAAAAAACAAAAACGTCGTTACTCGTGAAAATTCTCCATATAACAGTTAAAATACGATATTTTTAAAGTATCTAAAAACAATAATAAAATCTGTAATAAATCTACATTATGAACTCGAAAAAAACAATAGTCTGTAGTTTAGCCCGCCGCTATTTTTCTAATTAGTGGTATAACAAATACAAAGTTCTGATTACAAAAAAAAAATACTGGCAGGTAAAATATGAAAAGGATAGCAGCATATTTCAGATGGTTCTAGACTAGTAAGTGAACGATCGTTCGAGTGCAGTCGTTCGGTCGTGTTCAATTGATTACTCCGCCGTTGTTTCACATCTCGTCTGCTGGCGATCTAAAATTGAAAAGCTGCGATTGGCCGCCAGCGTAGTAGTGGCTAAATCCTGAGTGAGTCAACGGAAAGAGCTAGCTCTTCTTTACAAACTCAATCATCGCTCAGCTCACATACATGATACATACATTAAAACACGCTCTATTCCCTAACGAGGTGAGCTTAGTAAGCTCACAGAGGTTAAGATTAAATAAATAAATACATATGTGGGACACACACACAGCCATCTAACCGCAAACTAGGCAGAGCAAAGAGAAGAGAGAGAGAGACTATGTTTGTCAGACAGCTGATATACATACATATATAAATATACAACATGTGCTCATTACACGAATGTTTGCCTTGGGCAAAACCACGCGGGCGTAACCGTGGACGGAATGCTGGTATAAAACATACAAAACGGCAATAAATACGATTAAAGATTTATATTTTTTGAAGTTCCTATCACGTAAGATATAATAGTTCTACGAGCCAATTAAGCATATTATAATCGCTCGTGAGATTCAGATCACTCTTTTAGATTGTAAGCTAAAAGAGTGATCTGAATCTCATAAGTTAAAAGATCCGAATCATTCGACTCTTCTGAGTGAGTTATAATTCCCATGGCTACTGCAGCGAGAGCTGAAATCAATCGGGCGTATCTCTATTCTCGCCACTTTCAAAGAGGATCGTCGGTCGAAACGCTACAATATAGACCATTAAAAAGACAGATTTTTGCTGCTATGTGCATACATTACTAATGTGTTAAGCGAGGCACCTAGGATATTTCCACGTCATTGCCTTACAAAAGATATTAAAATCATATTTTTAATAATGACCAAAGACGTAGGGAAAAGTAGGAAGACGAAAAGTATTGACCCTGTAAGTGACGGTTTAATCAGTGGTTATAGAGCAACATTCCCAAACAAACTTTTCTCGGAAAACAAAATAAATTAAAAGTTCGCATACAACATTTTACATTTTAGTAGGGAAATAAAACTTTGTTTTTTATTTCCGTGACCATTTTTTTTTCTCAAAACTACTTATTGAGCATTTCGGTTATGCGCCCTATATAATATACAAGACAATGACTGCTTCTGGAAGATACATATAATTTATTAGTTTAACAGCTGAGTACGCTTTAAGGATGTAGGGATATAGTTGTCTATTTAAATTAATATCCACCGAGAGTTTTGAAATAACTATGAGGCTTATCGGACAAAAGATATGGAGACAAATCAAACAAAAAAAACCTTTATATGAACCCACAGACGCAGGAAATCGTGGACTGCGGGACGGAATCCGAGTATAAATGCACACACAGACTGCGCGCGCTTTCTATGGGGCAGACTGAATATAAACTCGGAAACCGTCTGGCAGCACGATCTTTTAAAAAAAATATTTTATTTTATAAAAATATTTTACACAAATCACTTTTCGACGTCAAATTTTAATAAAGTTACTAAGTTTTGCTCAAACCAAGACTGGCTCATGTCTCACACTAATGAAAAATAAACTCTTAAAATTTAAAGTGTCGCGTCTGTGGGTTCGTCGAGAGAGTGAGTGAGTCGCGTAACGTCAGACAAGCTTTTGACCACTTAACCACGAGGTTGTTAAACGTAATAGTAAAATATTTATTTTTTATAACGATGTCTTTGTTAATTTCCTCTAAAAGCAAGTTATAAGAGAGGAAAACACACACGACCTTTTTGCATTTATTTGACAATGAAACTGGATCGCAGCTCGGTCGGCTCGCTAATCCTATTGTGGGTCGGACACGGTCGCAAGTTGCGCTGCAAAGTTAGGGCTCCCAACAAAACACGCTAACGCCGGTCTTACCGCCGCCCCAGCGCCGGCTTTGTACTACAATACCCGCGTGTATAAAAGTCTCGTACGTATAAAAGACATGCTTCACCCACAGTAGAAATCTGATCGGATTTTTTCTCGCCTCCCGCTTTATCGGTTTGGGCTTAAAAAGTTACTAAAAGGTTTTCAGTGAATGAATATCTCTCTCTTCACAATATACAATCTACTGCAATCAAATGTGACTGCATAGTAGTGCAGTGTAGTGTTTATTCTCCCTCCGAGGTCGTGGTCCACCTGGATGAACAATGGGCACCTTTTCTTGTGGCAAACATCATGAGGAACCCCGCACACACCTGCGAAGGAATTCAAAGACCGCATTGGAACAGCATGATCAACTAAGGATTTATTCACCTTGATTTCACGGCAGGCTCGAACCCCTCGGTAGTGACATATATGGGCTGTTAACAAAACAGCCTCCGTGGTCTAGTGGTCAAAAGCTCGCCCGACGTTACGCAGGTTCCGGGTTCAAGTCCCGTTGGGGCAGTTGTCGAGCAATAACACTTTGTGAGACTTTCCCCAGTTTGGTTAGGACATTGCAGGCTGAATCACCTGATTGTCCGGAAAGAAGGATGATTTCGTGCTTCGGAAGGCACGTAGAGCCGTGGGTTCCGGTTATGATCTACAGATGTATTAGTCTTTCGGACACCAGAATTTGTAAGGTAGGTTTAAAGAGTTCAAAGAATAAAATTAATTTTGTATCTTTTTAAGTCAATTTATCTTTTATAACCAAGCAAGCAATGAACACAGTGTTTTGAAATGTAAGTCTAACAAGATAAGGTCTTCTTCTAACACGTGATAATGAAATGCTTGCTTACATCATCAGAAGTCAAATGGGCAAAGATCACTGCACCAAGGATGTTATAGTACTTTCGCGTTAGCTTGGCAATAGCGAACATTGACAAGACCGGTACCAAAAAGTAATATTTTTAAACGATAATTATCGCTTTCCGTACTAACTGTTCTACTATTCATGTACTATTCATATGTACTATGTACTATTCATATCGTATACATTTACTAAGGAAAACGATATAATACGAGTACAGTGGTAGTAAATGTCAACGCTCGCTATTGCCAAGCTAACGCGAAAGTACTATAGTACAGTACGGTAGTACTTCTAGCAGCCTTGCACTGCTCAAGCTAGCAGGACACCCAGATTTAGCAGCAGGCTTGTTCCGCGGGCCTAGGATAGGATATATCTGACGCAGTATATTTTTATACTTACCATATTAATAGGTACTACCCCCCATATGATCGTTGAGTGAGATGTGTATCAACTTATCATCATCGCACGTTTGTATTTCGAAGTTTAGTCACGCACTAGTTCAGAGAGCAAAAAAGGCCACCGCTTCGCATGCCCTTAGCTTGTCGTTTGAGAACAACTTCTAAACAGATCGCAGAAACGCTTCTTAAACATAAAACAAATTAAATTTCCGCAGAAATATAAAGAAAGCTTTAGTTTTTTTATCAAACAATGTAATACAATTTGTATATGCCAAAAATATCTATCGTTCAAAACCTTTTTGTTTGGTAAAGTAAAAAATATAGGTACACACAATGACATGCTTCACTTTCATGGTATCTTTACTTCCTCATCAATCAGTTTAAAAGGTATTTTATTATAGTACCACACTCTTGTTCTGTGTGTACTATAAAGAAGACGAGGCGCCAAATTACCTTGTGTCGTGTAACACGCATGGAGTTAAGTTCAATTAGAGTTAAATACAGATTGTTTATTAATTTTATTTTACGAGTATTTATAAGGTATATCAAAAGTCCAACAACAGTACAACTATAAAGCCTGTATTTTCAGATTTAAAATGTTTTATTCATTTGCAGGATTTTAGCCCGGTAGATAGCCCGAAGAATCGAGAAACTTAAGTGGCAGTGGGCAGGGCACATTGCACGTAGAACCGATGGCCGTTGGGGAAAAAATTTTCTTGAATGGCGGCTACGCGTCGGAAAAGTAGCATGGGCAGGCCCCCTACAAGGTGGACCGACGATCTGGTAAGGGTCGCGGGAAGCCGCTGGATGCGGGCAGCGCGGGACCGATCGTTGTGGAGATCCTTAGGGGAAGCCTTTGTCCAGCAGTGGACATCTACTGGCTGAAATTATGAGATGGCTAAACTCACCAAATTTTAGGGCTTTAGCCTTGAATATAATGAAATTATTGGCTGATGTAGGTGGCTCCTATTAAAACTAGGTATTGGGTAGATACGGGTTCGGTCGCCAAAAAATGTACCTTAACATTCATGACATCGTAACAAACGTTACATACGAGACTCATTGTTACATTCATGATCAACAAAATCCATACAATCGGTCATGACTGTAACGTTACATTTCGTTACATATGTTACGTTCATGACAGAAAAAAAGCTGACGACATAGCCTCGACTCAAAATATCTCTGTAATGCGAACGATTAAAGACAGAGAAGTACTTTCATTGTTTTATGCGATAAAAAAGCTTTATTAACCTTTATTAATAAGTTCGAAAGAATGACCAAATACTACCAAATAATTCAACTCAAGAAAATCAAAATTTTGGCGACAAATTATCGTGTCGACACACTTTTGTACTTTTCACTCAAACAAACATGGCTGTGTTTGTTTTCTGAATGTTGGCATCTTGTTCAATAGTGTTGCCAATAAATAAAAGGTAAAAGCAGCCAAATTGTTTATTGAGTAGGGCAAGAATAGGTTTTACATTCGTTATATTCATGACGTAACACACGCAATAAAAAATTGGACACATTTTCGAAGTTGAATAACTTTATTATGGTTAATGATAAAACAATGATTCTTTAGTAAACACGTCGAAAAAGTAACTAGGAACTCAAATCGAAATCACAAACGCATTAAAGCAGAAAATTTTCATAATAGTGTCACAGGTTTTCGATAATAGGGTAGTAGTTGGACAAACTGTTTTTGTATGGAGTAAAAGTAGTGTGCCATCAGAAAAAAACTAAAATATACGAGATTTGTAAGGATAGCCAAGATTTCATGGTTTTATCTAAACTATAGAGGAGTTCTGTTCAGATCAATGTGGAACGTATATTCGTAATTCAAACAGAACTGATGCTATGACAAAAATAAAATCAGGACACACAAAAAAAGTGCTAGGTACATATTTTGGCGACCGAACCCATACGGTTTTGCAGCTCTAAATGTACTATAATTTTCCATTCTAAATTTAATTTACGTGCGCGTCGAGTGTGTGGGTAAATTGAGAGAACTTCACGTAGCCAGGTACAAAGTTCCCGGGATTTGCATAGTAAGGTGGTGTCAATCAGGTAGTTGTTTACAAAGGAGCAGGGTCGGGGAATGCGGGGCGGGTTAGACGGAATTCAAACATGGTGCCGTATAATGAATGAAGTTAGCAACTCTGGCACAGTCGACTAGCCAGGCTCATGTCGCTTGCGCAGATAGCTTCAGCGCTATCAGCTTAACGCTTCGGAGTTATATTTCGCGCTTTTTTGGGACACTTGGCGCTAAAACATAGGACTTTGTGGTATGCTGATTATTCAGGATAACATTTATATGGAATTCAACTCATCTGGTTTTCAAATCTGTGGTTTTTCGTTATTGTGGTCTATCAATACTAAGGTAAACAAAGTAAAAAGAGAAACGAAACTCTGGGAAATGAAAATCAGGTAAAAACCATTTCGGGAAAATGATAATATGGAAAGTAAAAAAAATGCGAATCCGTTTTCGGTAAAAACATATTCGGTATTAAAATTTTCGGATTTAAGATAGGTAACCGCTCATCACACGAATGTTTGCCTACCAAAAAGACTACGGGGCCGTCAAAATAAAGACATAGTTTGTGAGTTTACTGACCTTAAACTTGGTATTGTAAGAAGAAAACGTAACTTCGTTTTGATTTCTTGTACTGTTTAGTCTAGCTAGATAAGTGGAATTTAGGTTCGAATCCAGCCCGGAGTAAACAATTGTGTGAAGAATACTTTAATTTCCTTGTTTTCTATAGGTATTAGGTGGTATAAGCGTGTATTTTTTAATCTAGATATCTTTCATTATTTTATTCAGCATAATATATGGGTGTTTTTAAACACTTAATGACGTCAAAACTCTAAAAGGCGGCTCTCGTGTAAAATTAATAAACAATTCAATAAACAATTTAGGGTCCGGCCGGTACTCCCCATTTCAGGACGCCCCACAGTGGTTCAGGATTCAAAATTAGTGGACATTGACTCCAAAGTCGGAATTTCGACCTGATTTTTTTTTCTAAGGTTCTTGATGACATTTCAAACCACTTTTACTCTTTCACATTTTATCGAAAAGTGTATAGTTATCAAGATATATATTTTTTTAAATAAAAATGTATGGAGAAAATTACATTTTATTTTTTTTCTTTAAATGCCGGGGTTTGCCGAGTGTTTGGAGACATAGCCATGTTATATCAAGTGGTCAGGATTATAAAAATCTATTCAACGAGTCCGGCAGAACCCGGCTGCGCGAAAAAATGATGTTTGAAAAAATACATATAAAAACGATATTTTCCAAAGATTGTGATGTTATTTGAGATGATTTATTATTTTATAGTATTTTTACATTTGACAACATAAAATAATTGAGAAATATTTCAAAAAATTCGTAATATTAAAGCTTTTTTTTTAATATTGAATAATTTTTCTCGCATTCCATACTAAGTGCGCACCTTTTAACTTTATTTTATTTTTCCATTCTCCTTCAACTTAGACAAAAAATTACATTGAAATCTTCTTCTGTATGGGAATCCAAAATAGAGCTTGAACGTCTTTTTTTCTACGTATTGCTAAGGTCTTCGAAGCTTTTTCTAATCACCGTTTCAGTAGAAATGCCAGCTTCTAAAATCGAAAAACAAACATTAAGAACAAATAACAAAGTGCTTTTGAGATGGGTCATCCGATTACCTCTTAGTAAGTAAAGATAAGGCAATGAAGAAACAAATGAGTCATCCGGAATACTGAAATCTGATTGGCCCTAACTTGTTGCTGTCTTTAATCACCGCTAGTTGCGAACCACATTGTGCATCTTTTAACAATGCAAGTTAATATTCCGTTAAGTTTTGAGTTCATTCACATAATTATATAAAGATATTTTAGACTTTAAATTATTTACATCAAGTCATTGCGTCGGAAATTCCATGTGAGATATCTTAAGACAATGATATTATCAAATATTTTTAAATACATTTCACTCAGCGCCTTGGGGATAAGTGGAGAGATGCAGACTATAGATAGAGACTCAGACGAAAACTTTCATGAATCGGAAGGTGAACCGCAAGTGGTTAGAGACCGACATTCCTTGGCCAACTTGCAGCACGGTTGATTGAAAAGTGCTCTTTGAAGGTCAAGTGAACTGTTTTCACGCATGCTGAAATTCCAGTTACCAGTGTCTGTACTGCGGAACTTGGCACTTTTACTGAAACGGTGATTTGAAAAAGCTTCGAAGACCTAAGCAATAAGCAGAAAAAAAGACGTTCAAGCTCTATTTTGGATTCCCATACAGAAGAAGAGCTTCAATATTATTTTTTATCCAAGTTGAAGGAGAATGGAAAAGTAAAATAAAGTTAAAAAGTGCGCACTTAGTATGGAATGCGAGAAAAGATATTCAATATTTAAAAAAAAGTTCTTTTTTATTACGTATTTTTTGAAATATTTCTCAATTATTCTATATAGTCAAATGTAAAAATACAATAAAATAATAAATCATCTCAAATAACATCACATTCTTTGGAAAATAACGTTTTTATATGTATTTTTTTCAAACATCATTTTTTTCGCGCAGCCGGGTTCTGCCGGACTCGTTGAATTGATTTTTATAATCCTGACCACTTGATATAACATGGCTATGTCTCCAAACACTCGGCAAACCCCGGCATTTAAAGAAAAAAAATAAAATGTAATTTTCTCCATACATTTTTATTTAAAAAAATATATATCTTGATAACTATACACTTTTCGATAAAATGTGAAAGAGTAAAAGTGGTTTGAAATATCATCAAAAACCTTAGAAAAAATAAATCAGATCGAAATTCCGACTTTGGAGTCAATGTCCACTAATTTTGAATCCTGAACCACTGTGCGCCCCCACAATCAAGCATCACGCGCATTTGCCAAACAAAAGATATTAGGGGCGTCCCAGCCGGCGACTCACAATTTAAGAAAGATGCCGTGCGATGTGATTTTAGACTTGTGTCATGTGTTCACCTTTTTTGCGTTGGTTGCCTGAAAGAGGTTATTACTTTAACAATAAGGCCTATTAACTCATTGTTTGACATCTGAATTATTCTATTCTTTTTTTGTTTATTTAGTGGTGTCAATAAATAAATAAATTACTGTCGGCTATATCGTCAGCAGTACACCTTGCTAGCTGGCAACCCACTCAACTCCGCCATTTTTAGAAAATTCTAAAGACTGACTCCACAAAAAAAATCTTTATAACTAACGAACCTGCTAATAAAATTATAAGAGAATCGATCTTGAAATGCGATCTGTAGAAGAACAGATGGACGGACAAAGTGACAGAACTAGATTCTTTTCTATTTATACTCTAAGTGACAGAATGACATACGAACGAAAGCATTTTTATTTTGTCCATACTAAAATGGAGATGCTTTGCTTGATCAGTAAGGGCAAATTGTCAGTTTTATAAAATGCCATTCAATAAAAATGTTCTTAAAGCGTTTTTTATTTTATTTCTTTCACGACCCTGGCTCTTTCTCCGGCTCTTTCCACGGCTCTGCTACAATTTATACGCAGGTCAGGGAAAATATTAGATACCTCTTTGTGAATAGATACCTCACAGTACCCGGCTACGTGTAAAATATGTGGAACCTTTTGTATGCTAATATGATCCTATTGTTCGGAGATTGAATTTTCGGGTTATCATATCACGCTTTACGAATTATTCATGACAAATACGGCGAGAATGTTGTTATGTTATGACTTTTCTTCAGACGTAAACCAAAATGTTTACTAATATATTTTTTCGGTGGCAGGCATTTGACTGACGACTTGTTCAAGTTTAAATGATTCAGTTCCTATGAAGCTCAGATTTAAATCTAGATTTTTAGTGTTTTAATTCAATATAATTAATTACGTAGTTCCAATAGAATAACGCTTAGAAAATATAGTAGTAGTCCTTTATTTTAAAGTCGTTAAAAAGACAAAACTCTCAAATCATTTCCACACTACATCCTTTTTAACTGACTAAAGAAGGATGAGGTTCTCGATTAGTCGGAATCTTTTATTAATCTTAGTAAGATATCATTGTGTCTTAAAAATATATGATAAAATTTGTACATCAAAATCTAGATATAGTGCCATTACGCATCAACGCTCTCATTTGCAGGATATGTGTGAATAAATTAAAAGATATAATCAACTGAATTCAAACTGAACACGTGCATGTTTTTTTTTTTGTTTTTTTAATTGATATATTCTTGAGTCGAAAAAGTACGAAAAATCAAGCTTCACCGGGCTTGCGGGAACACGTGCATCGTTATTCTTATCCTTGTTGAATTGAACTCTAGTACATACACAAACATAGATACGTATGTGAAATGAAACTGTCACTGAGAAGATCGATAACTGCAATAAAAAGCGAGTATCGCGAAACAATGGATGAGTGAGTGGGAAACAATAGTGGCACGAGTATTGAAAGCCCTGTGAGAGAACGTTTGTTAGTAAAGAGGGAAAAACGATTAAAACGTCGCATCGCAGCGCCCCGGGGTTGTATCGTCTATATCCTGCTACCCTGGTATCAATCTAGCCGACTAGTGATGTTTATCTCGCAAAAAACAATAACATTTTCTGTCTTACCTATTATGTTGATTCATTTGAATTATTTGATAAAATTGTTCAATCTCAAAGCGGGACGTTCATCCTTTGGGCATCAATTCCTTTTTAATTTTTGGGTGTTTTGGCTATTCTGGCAATACTTAGTTTTACAAAAATTAGTGCCAATTTACGTAATTGTTGTTTGATGTTTGTAATTTTGTGTTGTGTATTCGAAAATAAATTTAAAAATTTTAATTTCTATTTAATGCAAAGTAATATATTCATGACGGAAATTATATAAGTAGTCTTTCATATTAAATAGCTAAATTAACAAAAAAAACGGAAATATGAAGAATGCTGTGCTCTGAGAATTACGTAATCGTCTTTGATTCGCAATTATCCAGTAAAAAGATTAACAGAGCTGGTACCTATTTATGGGTTCATTATACTTTTATAGAAAAACTAACTAGTTAGTCTACTAAGTAAAACTCCTAATTGGTAACATAGTTTGTGTAAGATAGTTCTCGCTAGATACTCGTAGAAAGTTTTGTTAGGTGTGAATATGTAATCCAAAGTTGTAGGTATACTTAAGCTGGATTTCCGGCCCGCGGTTCCGCCTGCATATTATTTTATGCCGAGGACATGAAGTATTTTCCAAATTGCAGTGGTAAAATGTAACCGAAGTCCATTTTAAAAATGTATTTTTTTTATTGACCTCTGCGCCTACCCTATAATTCGCGTGAACAGGCCTTAGTAGACCACGCTGGCCCACTGCGGATTGGTCAACTTCACACACAACCTTTGAATTACTTCGCAGGTGTGTGCAGGTTTCCTTACGATGTTTTCCTTAACCGTAAGAGCGTCGAATAAACGTAAATATGAATTCGAAAATCAAAAACACATTGGTACGTGCCGAGGCTTAAAACCGCGAACTTCCGAATGAAAGACAAGGGCCCTAGGCACTTGGCAACCGACGCTGTTACCCTGTCTTGAATAATATTATTTTAGTTCTATCGGTATCTCGTCGTGACCTATTTAAATGTTGATGCCATCACGGCCTCTCCCGCTCCCGGAGGAGCTGCGTTAGCGCTGGAGTGTCAAGTCTGCTGTCTGCGTAACTTAGTTGGAACCCCTCGGCGGGTGAAAAAAAAAGGAAATGCTCTCTGATGAAATCGACAGAGATTAATCGTTTGGCGAGGTTTTACTGGATGAACGCTCTATTTGCCTAGTACTTGTAGCTAAGGCTGTTGGAAATGTTCTTGCTAACATCGATGTTGATAACCCCAAAATTTACTATCGCTTGGTAATTACGAGTATACTCCGTTATTTGCTTGTGTTTTTTTATTCTCCGTTAGTTCAGCGATTGAATGGATTTAGATGCAATTCTTAAGTAGACAGGCCAATATTAGCACATCATCATTTCAGCCGAAAGACCTCCACTGCTGTACAAAGGCCTCTACTATGCATAGATAGATGCAAATTAATATACTAATACAACATATCTATAGATAAATACCTGCTATATAAAAAGATATGATTTTTAGAAACCTTGCCTTCTGAAAACACGTGAATAAATATAACTCGAAAACTACAAAATATAGCGGAACATACATGGGGTATTTTCGGATACCCCAGGTGTGAGGAACCTAAAAAAAGTTATTGTCGTCACTAGTTGGACCACCCTGTTTAACCTATTCCTATATGTATATTTATCTGTTTATCAGCTGAGCAGAGCTATGGAAGGCTCTTAGTCTAAATTGATTCTAAAGTTAGAATTGAAACTGACAAGTTCGCCGACTACAGACGAAAGTTAGAGCACAATAGCTCATCAGTTTGGGTGTAGTTCCACAACACATAACTCCGTCTATCCTTCAGGGATCCACAAAATTCAAATATATATTCAAACAAGTTGTTTTTTCTTTACAAAATTCGATATAAGAAATATTATTGTTAAGAGTTTATAACTTCACGGGATAAAGTTATGAAAACAGTTCAATCGCGAATATAAAGTAGACAGGTAAACATGCGCCGATCATGCGATAAAAACGATGTTCGAGTTTGGTACAAAATATTTCCGTAGCTTACTGTCGGGCTGCTTTGACGACAGCAGTGTTGTTACGATAGAGACAAACTATCGATACTATCGCTTTGCATCGCGACCTAAAAAATGTGGTCGATAGGTCAATGGTAATGCTATCGAAACTATCGTGACCCTCGATAGCGTTAATACTATTGATAGTTAAAATTTTACGATACTATTTAAATGATCAAATTCAAAATGTTTTCATTCAATAAGTGCCACGGTTTACATAAACAAGTTGTGAGAATCTTCTTTTAAGCAACCATTTGTCTTTATCAGAAACTACTCCTCCTTAGGCCTTATTATTGTGGTGTCCAATTAACAAAAAGATAAAAACATAAAAACATGATATCAAAGTACAAAACAAAATAAGTAACTTAAAATTTTAAGACGAATCAAATGAAAAATAATAAATAAAATAATTTCAAAAGTAATTTAAGTATGGGTTTCAGAAATATTTTCAGAACTGACTATGTAACTCTCCAGCACTAAATATATCTCTGTGCAAAAAATCAGGTCAATCTGTTGCTTAGTTTCAATGTAAAAGAAGGACAAACAAACACACTTTCCCATTTACAATATTCAGTATGAATATCAAATATAGTATTGAGTAAAATTTCACAATACTATCAAGTCAAATTTCGATAGCAATACTAGAACAACACTAGACGACAGCGGTGTGTTACGAAACATTCCGGAACGCTTTGCTTATGTTTATCTTTAGAATTAACTCTGAGGAATATCACTTTGGCAGTGTTGCTCATAAAAACTTTACAATTTTTGTTCAGTTCAGGTTAAATATATGTGGGGTCAGCAATTCTAATAAAGTTGTTTTAAATCAACAACTAAAAGTATATAAAAAGAAATGCAAAATCTAAACTTGAAAATCTAATTCTTCCTACATCATCACTACATAGTATAAAATAAAGTCGCTTTCTCTGTCCCTATGTCCCTCCCTTTGTACGCTTAAATCTTTAAAACTACGCAACGGATTTTGATGCGGTTTTTTTAATAGATAGAGTGTTTCAAGAGAAAGGTTTATATGTATAATACATGCACAATATACTTAAGGATAACCTACAATAACCATAATCCCGTGCGGAGCCGGGGCGGGTCACTAGTAATATAATATTATACACCTTGAAATTTTACCGGTTGTTTAACAGCAACGTAGTGGTAGTACTTATGGAACTAAAAAACTTTCCCCAAGGAAAATAAGTTGAAATCTCAAAATTAAAATTCAATTTGTCATACAAAGTGGCCAGTCACGTGACTGAAGTTTGTATGAAAAGTTAAATTTTATTTTTGAGATTTCAACATATGTTCCTTGGTGAAAGTTGTTCAGTTTCATGAGTTCTAACATAATGTTTTATAATCAAGCTGATAAACAACCAGTGTATAAATATGTACGAAGTTCGTCATCATCTTCAGCCGGGACCAATTGTGTCTGAATTTGGTATACATAATATGTAAATCTTTATCTTTTTGTAATCCTTTATTACGAATAAAAACATTTTGATTTGATTTGATTTGCCCGAAAACGGACGTGTAACATTTAATTAATTAATTTTAAAGTTAATGCTCTTTTGAGGATTTAGTTAGTACAACCACAAACGGCGAACACTGGGGATCGTAGTTATTTATTAATTACACAAATGAACACCCATTTTCAAGACTATGTGCTTTGTCACTTTCCCGGGAAGTACAGATAGGTTGGTTACATACCGGACAGGAAAATTCCTATAAGAAGATTACTCATAAGATGTAAGCAAAGATGTTCCGTGCATTTGTGAACGTGCGAGCACACAGCTTCGTGATACAAGAAACAATTTGTTCCACGAATTGCATTCCAGTGAACACACCTGAATCTTTCTGGACGAACACAGTCAGGGTTTCCGTCTTGCAAGATAAGAAATCCGCAAGTCCGGTGAAGCTTGATTGGTCGTACGTACATTTCGACTAAAGCTAAGGTCAATTAAAAATATATATATATAAGAAAATTCCTCTTCACATGCTTAGAATTTGTGACATTTTAACAGTCTCATCATAAATAACTATTATAATTGTGACCGCGATAGCATAATAATATTATCATAATGTTGTTGTTGTGATAAACTGTATTTAGGCAGGATCAGATTTCAAAGTATGAAGGTAAGGTTTTGCATTAAAATTTTGTTTATTTGGTCACGTAAATGGCATAATAATATGGAATCCTTACATAACCAGCGCTCTATATTTTGCACCCGTACTAGCATGCAAAGAGTAATCTAAACACGCTAGCATAATTTTTTGCTAATTATATTATGTATGGACAAAAAGAAAAACCTTGTTCGTATCATTGATTCAAATGGAAATAACTGATAAATTCACCGTCAGTAAAACTCAAAAACTTTGACTTCAGGGACAGAGTCTATGAAAATGTTTGGAAGATCTTACCATCAAAAGCACAGTTTGCTACATGTTTCCGTGATTGACTTAAATTACACGCAAACGAAATGCCTATAAAGGGCTCACACACAGCAGCTATACTGTATATTAATGTACATTACACTTTTCGTTACATTATAGTTGCTGTGTGTTGTCTCCTGGCGATTTCTATGGAAAGATGTAAGGAGATGTACCGTGCTGTAATGTAAAGATGTACATTATTGCTGCTGTGTGTGAAGCCCTTAAAACGTTTAGGAATAAAGTTCTATGTAATTTCATTAAGATTGTGTTTGAGTTGTGTTTAATGCCTGTACATAAGTTGGATGGATACAATCAAGACCATGCTAAGGTGAATACTCGCATTGCGATGCTAACCTTATTCAACGGATATAAGAACGGTGTGATATGAAAAGTGTTCAACTTAACGTGCTCATGACTGTACTACGGTAGTTAGACGTTGGAGCTAGGAAGTGGGGAAGGGATTACGAGTTTTCAACTGATGCTCGGGAATTTGTTAGCCAGTCAGGATGTTAGATAGACTGTGTTAGGTAGTACTGAGAACTATACTAATTTTGGTAAATGTGAATGTAATTTTATTAGTTTGTACCGCTTTTAGACTTTACTAATCGAATTTCAAATTTTAAACAAGGAAAAAGCGTATATTGCTAGCGAAACGTCTTTTTTTCAGCTTTAGCTAAATGCAAACGTATTTCTGTTCATCTCTACAGGTAGCCAAGGTAACAACTGAAATTCTTAAAATTTATGTAAACAGGCTCGAAAATTGAACAGTTTCATTATTGTGTATATTTACGGGTCTTTACGCGATAATTGGTATGAAAGATTATTTAAATGGGTATGAAAATATTATTTTTTCAAGTCTATTTTGATTATTTATAAATTGACGGAATTATTGAGGTTGCCTGTTTGCGAGGTCTACTGTTGACGAATTTTTCCTCTACACATACAATTTTTCAATCGAATATGTTTGAGAATGAGTTAAGAGAGATTGACTAAACAGATTTATAAGTTGAGAGTGGAAGAAAGTGTTGGAAAGGGAAGATCAAGACTAATGTTCCAGGTTTAAATAGGGGATGTTTTGAGTAAAGGTCAGGTCAGGAGTACTCTAAACCGACGAGCTTGCATGATGAGATTAATATATGTGGATGACGCGAAAGAAGTGTGTCTGGATCGTAGCAAGTGGAAGGAAGTGGTCTCTGCCTAACCCTCCGGGAAAGAGACTGTATGTTATGTATGTATTATCTTGTTTTTTTTTGTCTACCGACTCGCAATGTACAGCTACTTTTGATATTGGGTTCCATAATGCAGTATTTACATACCAAGGGCCACGTTCTCCGTGAGCTTAATGAAAGCAATCTGGCAGTACCTCTGTAGTAACCTAATGAGTACGGAGCTTAAAACTCATTTTTAACTGTACAAAAAATAGTCAGGTAGAAGCACCGTCCGTACTGGACCTCTTGATTGCTCGCAGACTGGCCGGACGGTCCATAAATTATTCAACTACCCTTCTTTCCTCAGATTGCTTTGCATATCTTATAGATGGTAGGATAGAATTAGGTGTTATATTTAGTATCACTTCTATCTAAGGTACGATTAACATTTCACTGGCTCTTTCGCACTTTAAAACACTTTTTAGGTTTCCGCAGCCAAATGGCAAAAAACGGAACCCTTATAGATTCGTCGTGTCTGTCTGTCTGTCTGTCTGTCCGTCCATATTTCACAGCCACTTCATAAATCGTAAACCGCTTTCACTATTATCAAAACATCGATCAAAGTTTCAACGAACTACAAAAACTTTTATATTATGTTACTTGCTTGCTGCTGCGGAACCCTTCATGGGCGACTCCGACTCGCACTTGGCCGCTTTTTATGTTTAAGAACTTTAAAAAGAAAAACGGTATAGGATCACTCGTGCGTCCGTCCGGCAGTCTATTATAGCCACTTTCCTCCAAAGCTTTTTCCGATTGTGTTTGAAAATGAAAATGAAAATGAAATATGTTTTATTCGAAGTAAGATTTTACGAATCATTTTTCGACGTCGAGGCGGGTTCACAATTTGGCTGTCTTCTGTGGAGAAGAACCCGCCGGAAGAAACTCCACAGGCGTTGCATCTTTTCAAACTATTTTACAAAAATTATTATTTTATACAATTTGATTCATATAACAAAGAGTGCAAACGAAGTATGCAATTAAGTAGTATAAGTACGAAGTATGCAATTAAGTAGTGTAAGTATGCAAAACGAAGTATGCAGTTTAAATGACCCAACACTGCCGAAACAGCAGAAAAGTTAATTACCAACCAATGACTCCAAAAAAGGCACACAAACAATTTCATTTTTCAATAAAAAAATTACCTGCTTACAAAATTTGACCAGAATAAGGGGAGAAATGTGACCTGCAGACCTGCAGAGCCAGAAACAGACCGATAAATAAACAAAATGACAGACATACGAAGGTAGCCATTTTACTAAAGTGTAAGAAGATAGAGTATCGACTACTAATACGGAATTTGATTGCTTGCTTGCTTTGTATTGAACAAAAGTAAGATTTGGTTTAAAAGTTAAATCATCATTCCTATTTCTATTCTGTAGAATTCTAAATGCTCGTGGAAACCGTGTTGTGGCTAAAAAGCTTTGTTCTGAAACTCGTTTCCTTCTTATTTTATTTCGACTGTAGATTTTTCGCCCGAGAGGGTCCAGGTTTCCGTCAGACAAAGTGCGCTCAAATATAAAGTTTCCATTTCCCCGTTCCAAGACGTGAGGTTTTTTTAAACCAATCTTTTTCTATGTATTCCCCCAAATATCTACTCGACTACAATAGTACGGGTCGGAGTCGTCAATGGGACTATATTTACTCGATACCTTTTCACCAAATATTTACCTGCCCTTTCGCTTGATATATTTTTCTATATTTCGGATGATAAAGTTTGTATACAAATGTCAAATACTTTTGTAGATGTTTATTACTATGCATAGATATTTTATTAGTACATATAACATCCTTGATTTTATTACAGCTTTATTGACTCTTTGTTGAAAGTACGGTCATAAAATATTTTTAAATGTAACTACTAAGATGATATATAAGGTGGTATTTGTTTTAATACGAGTGATTATATCCTGTTTTTAATCTTAATCTTTATGAAAACAACCGTGAAAGTTTTGAAAAGTCTTTTCAAATGTGTTTATTTAACTTTGAAAAGTATAAAAGAAAATAAAATGTAAATCCGTGCAACCGAAGATAGGGCTGATACTAATATTATAAACAGGAAAGGTTTGACTATTTGTTTGCATCGAATAGGGTGCAAAACTACTGAACTGATTTGAAAAATTCTTTCACTATTAGAAAGCTACACTATCTTACTTTAATTGGAGATCCTTACCTGAACTGCAATAATGTAAACCAAAGTGTAAAAAAATACGTAAAAATACGTAAAATACCTATACAACCTTTTACCGCGGGGAAAATTCGTCATTCCCACGGGAACGATTGTTAACGCAGGCGAAGCCGCGGCGAAAGCTAGTTATTTATATAAAAAAAAATTGCACTAGTGTTAAATTAAAATGCAAGCAGTTTTTTTGTTCTCAACTCATTTGGAGTTGTGTTTGCAGACTTTTTAAAATGGCAATATACTCGTAGTAGAGTTTCAAATACATACAATGTACTGAGCCGTATGAGTTACTATAGTTTTTTAACTCTTCCACAGGAACTTTTTAATTTTCTAAGATTAAAAGTATCTAAGATGTAAAATATAAAACAATATGTAAAATATTATCTTTATCGCTTCTTACAATCCCCCTGAATCGGTTTTTAGCTATTTTTTTCTATGTACAGATTTTCGACCTATACAGTTTTATTATGTAGATTCTGATGTATTGTATTTGGGAGAAGCTTTTGTCCAGCAGTGGAAGTCTTTTGGCTGAAACGATGATGATGATAATGATGTATGTAATAATAAATCATCATATTTAATATAAATAAATAATCTGAAATATTTTTTAAGACATGTGGCGCCTTAAATCCTCTATTTGGGCATCTTATGTACGCAGTGCTATTATCAATTTCAAGACGAATCTAGCAACAACTTTCAAGTTAAAATTAATCAAGCCGCTCCGCCCTATTATACTTACCTCGTATAACATAAACATCTTTTTGCAGTCGATTAAAAAATTACACGAGAATCTTTCTATTATCGTTCGTTAACAGCTCCTATATGTCCCCACCGAGGGGCTCGAGCCTACCCTGATACCAGGGTGAATAGGCCTTAGTCGACCACGCTGGCCCAGTGCGGGTTGGTCAACTTCACACACAACCTTTGAATTTCTTCGCAGATGTGTGCAGGTTTCCTCACGATGTTTTCCTTCACCGTAAGAGCGTCGAATAAACGTACATATAAATTCGAAAATCGAAATCACATTGGTACGTGCCGAGGTTTGAACCATCGAACTTCGGAACGGAAGTCAATGGGCCTAGCCACTTGGCCACCGACGCTCTCTATTATATTTCTATTATTAGTTTCGGATAATTCTATCAAAGCATTCGCCGAGGTTAAACTTCGGTACATTATCTTAACCACGGAGCAAGTTTATGAAATATATCCACTAGCCTCGTTAAGTGCGGTTTAACTGCAGTTCGGAACTAATTCCACGTCGCATCTGCGTCAGCGCTAACTGACGTTATGAAAGTAAATTAAGTTTACACTGTAAACGTTCATCAACGTAGGTCTAGAGGAAAAAGTAAAGTTTACTAATCCAAAGCTGAAGATTGAAAACTCAAAATCAAATAAAGTCACTATTGTTATTTAATTAAAGAAATACTAAAAATTTGATACAAAAAACGCTTTTAAAAAAATATTCATAGTATGTATAGGTATGTATTTTACAAACACCTAATGACGTAAAATGTTTAAAAATTCTTTGCGCAAACAAGGGCTGGCTCTCGTTACAAATTTTAAAAGTCTAAACATTTGAATTCCTGTGGCGTCGATATCAAACGGTTATTCAGTAATTTTTAGGGTTCTGTACCCCCAAAAGAAAAAACGGAGCCTTTATAGGATCATTCGTATGGTCACGCTCGGAACTCTATCCACGCCTGTTTAGTTCACACTTGGCCGATATTTAAAATTGATTGATTACCTAGACACTACTATAATATAATATCATCTTCACAAAACTTTGTAGAGTTGATTTGCTACGAAGCTACGCCGTAGCAGGATCGTAGCAAGTAATAGAGCGTAGCGTATTAACCCGTGAATTGGCTTAAATCATATGATCCTGGAGGGTTTGTATAGTATTATTTATTACACTTTATTTTGTGCATTAATATCACAGTTTTCACTAATAATCGTATTACAAAATTCAACTCTATCAGCAGCACTGAAGATAAAACGGTCGCATGTACACGGGAGGATAGCTTAGTTAAATTCGGATAGCAGTTCATAGCAGACACTGGCACTAGCTCGCGATCGATAGCCTAATGAGCCGAGACATCATATCACACATAACACAAGGTTCTTTGTCAGTACTCATTCCACGTAAATACATATTGAAGATATTTCCGTTTACTACAATTCTATATTCTCGCACAAAAAGAAACCTTTCGGCGAGGTAGATCATTTTCTTACAAGTCAATTTCGAGAAAAGTTATAATTCTTCTTTGAACGTCAATTTCTGGGTGAGTCATGTTCTAAGCAGGAATACGTCATTTTGCCAACTTTGAACAATTTATACCCTCTGAAAAGACTATATTTAAAAGTAATTATTTTTTCGTCACATTTAAACATTGTGCCCCCCTGCTGCGTTGCGTTCGATATAATAGAGCCAAAGCATCAATATTAAAGTTAATTAATGTATCTAAAGCCACAATTATTTTATCGATCAGATCAGATAATGTGACCGATTAACGCCACGTTAAACATAAATGTGAAGTTGATTTTGGTAAATGTTAAATTCAACATTGTTTTTGTATGAGTCTCCCTGATGAAAGTTCTTGATAAGAGAGTACATGAATTGGGTTTACTCATCGCTTTAATTTTTTCTGCTTAATACACCAATATACTTTACAATAAATAAAATAATAAACAATGTATGTGGGACATCTCTCAAAAGGCCATCTGACCCAAACTATACAGAGCCTGTACTGTGGGTGTCAGAGTGATATACATACTTAAATAAATAAGTATATTGTGTTATATATATGCGAATATATATACATCCAGAGGCAAGGCAAACAAAAGTGCTCATCACACATGATTTCTCTGTGTGATGTTCGAACCTGCAGCCCTTTGCTTCGAAAGTAGGCATACAACCGACGGGGCGTTCAACAATCCTGCTGGACTTAAGTCCTCTTCCATCATCGATAATGTTATCATCATAAACCTATAAACAAATTCCGTGGCCGAGTGTTCAATTGGAAGTACCTACTGGATCTGAAATCCAGTACAACACTTATAAAATACTAAGTCAAAGTCAAAGTCAAATAGTGTTTATTCAAAGTAAGATTTCACAAATCATTTTTTGACGTCGAGGCGGGTTCACAATTTGGCTGTCTTCTGTGGAGAAGAACCCGCCGGAAGAAACTCCACAGGCGTTGCATCTTTTCAAAATATTTTTACATAGGTAATTATTATTTTATACAATTTGATTAATATAACAAAGAGTGCAGCCGAAATATGAAATTAAAGGAAGGCAACCAGTCAAAGTAGAAAAACTAAACTATACAAACAATAAAACAATCGGCAATCGACTAGAGCAGACCAGTCCCCCCAAGCAGCACTACTAGCTTTCCGCCCCGCGACTCCGCCCGCGTTAACAAGTTTTCCCGTGGGAAAGAAGTCTTTTCTCTCGGTGAAAAGTAGCCTATGTCTTATTCTGATGTATAAGCTATATTACTGTAAAGTTTCATTAAAATCCATTCAGTAGTTTTTGCATGAAAGTGTAACAAACATACATCCACACTCGCAAACTTTCGCGTTTATAATATTATAGTAGGATATTTTTTGTGAGATTTTCCCCAGTCTCACCTGATTATCCGAAAAGAAAGATGATTCCGTGCAGCTTCGGACGGCACGTAAAGCCGATGGTTCTGGCTACTATATACGTACCTATGTAGTCGTTATAAGAGCCATGGCAGAAGCAATAATTTTGACACAAGGATTTTTGAAGTAAGTGAACCTCAAAACCTATATCAGAGAGGTGGGATCAGACCTATATACTACAGTAAATGGCAAAAGAATTATCTTTTGTTGGTTTAATAACCTATTATATAGATGAACGCTTTCCTAGGCTAATAGGATTAGTCACAAAACATGACACTTAAAAAAAGACGTGGATTGATCCAATTCTGGGCCGGGGATTCATCCTAAGGCGTATTTATTTTTGAGTCCACTGATTTGCCGAAGCCAGCCAAAGAAACTCCACAGACTTCGCATCTTTTTCATTCTTTATTATGAGTCTTCCAACAGACGGATGGGACGTCAGTCAAATTTGTAGCCCAGTGTGCGATCGACTGCGGCAAATGGACCATGGCGGCAACAACCCTTTGTGCTCGATCCAAACGTGTAAAAAGAGCAACGGACATGATTGAATTGGTTGCCGACTATACTGTTCAGTTGTGAAAGGTCTATTTTAGATTTTAAATGTCATCGTGTTACACTATGATTCTGTGTTATTTTGTTGCAATCACAATTCAGATGTATTGTGTTCTGGTTATACGTTAGTTATACGTACTTATTTGGGTTTTGGCGGTTTATTTCGGACTCTTGTGTAAACCGTAGCAATTCCGTAGCATTTTCGTAGCTGTTTTTTCGTAGCACGTGTGTCAATTGATTTTGGACGTTATGAAGTTGTTGCAGTTACAGAAGTATTGTTGCTCTCTTTTGTATCATTTCGATATAATAGGTACGTAGACGTGAATTCAGTATCTGTCTAAAACATTTAACTAAGATCAGGTTATACGGTTTCCTTAGTCTATTTTAACCAGTGAAATATTAAGTATTTAACTTTTACCGAAACAACGAGTGAAGGTTAGACTCTCCCAGATTTTTTTCTATTTATACTCTAAGGTTAGACTTTAACAAACGAGTATTTCGCTCAGAGAATAATGTCAGTGACACTGTGTGGGTGTGAGTGTTCTATTTCGGGAATAAGCCTGAAATAACTGCCAGTGATTTAACATTGATATATAGCAAGTTAATAATATGTCTCTTTTTGCTCACTTTTTGAGTTGTTTATTGAGTTTGTAGGTTGTTTTATCTTCTATTATTGCCCTGAACAAAACCAAATTATATTCAGAGTGTTTTTCTTTTATAATTAAGTTACATTTCATTTGTTTGTCCTTTAAAGACAAATAAATACTTACTATAAACACAACATCCAGGCTCGAACCTACGACTCTACGGGCTAAATGATGACTGTTGTTGCCTCCTTATGATTTAATCTTCATATAAAGATAAACAATAGAGAAGACATATTTTGGTAAGCAGCACACTTTAGTATTCAAAAAGCGTTTGTGACTGCGAGAGAAGCACATGCCAGCGCTCAGGGTTGGCAGAAACTGTAGAAATCATTTTTTAATTTATATAGCTTATATATTTCACAAGTGTTTACAACCTATATATTTTGTCCCCATCGAGGGGCTTGAGCCTATCTAGATTCTGCTGTTATTACCGTAATACTCTACGAAAACTGTATATTCTTTGTATGTAATTAATGCATGCTGTGTTCACATCGAGTAGGTCTCTATAATCTATGCCATGTTTTTCTGTACATAACTTTCTTTCTTTGTGGACCTTACAATATATTTTATTAAATCAGGATAAATAGGCCTTAGTCGATAACGCGATTTGGTCAACTTCATACAAATCCATATCCAATCCAATCCATCCATAAATTAAAAAAATAATAATGATTCGAAAATCGAAAATACATTGGTACGTGCTGAGGCTTAAACCCGCCCCTCCCGAATGGAATACAACAGTCCTAGGCACTTGACTTTGACTTTGGCTTTAGCTTTTGGTTTTGATGAAAATTATTTGATTTAACTGTAGAGTCGAACACAAAAGAGCATCGTCCTAGGCAACCCTATAGCTCATCTTATTGTCAGTTCTCATGCATCCGGCTATGTGTCAATATACGTGATTTAGTTACACATGCCTGAACAAGCTACCAAAATTACTCCATATTGGTAGTAGCGTAAGCAAGCAATGAAGCAACCCTGGGGTGGCTATGAGTTGCTTCTAAACACTGATCGTAGTAAAAAAAAATAAGGAAAAGGAACTAAAATCTAAAGGTGGTATAGGCTAGGCCTAGCTAACATCTAGGACCATATCAAATCACTACATAGTATAAAATAAAGTCGCTTTCTCTGTCCCTATGTCCCTCCCTTTGTACGCTTAAATCTTTAAAACTGCGCAACGGATTTTGATGCGGTTTTTTTTAATAGATAGAGTGATTCAAGAGGACGGTTTATATGTATAATACATGCATAATATACTGAAGGATAACCCACAATAACCATTTTCCCGTGCGGAGCCGGGGCGGGTCACTAGTATATAATATAACGTTTTAAATTATTACAATTGTTTACGGGTCTTAGCGCGATAATAATGTGTAGTAAGCGCGAAAGCCTCAAACAAACATTAACGTTTTAAATTTTTATTTACCACTAGCTTTCCGCCCCGCGGATCCGCCCGCTTTAAAAAAAATCCCGTGGGAATGAGGTATTTAAAAAAAACTCTCTGTAAGGACCATCCTTGGACTTCAACAAACATTTAAAAAAAAGATTTGGTAAAATTGGTCCAGGCGTTGTTGAGTTATGCGCTTACCAACACATTTCGCGATTCATTTTTATATTATAGATTTGAGTGCTGTCAAATAATCGACTTTAAGTTCATATATTTTTAAATGAATAGGCACATTTCGAGCATGTGTTAATATTAACTTAGTCTTTGACGATTTTATTTTTACATAAATCTATACCCTCGATTGAGGGTATTGCAGAGAGCTAGAGCTAATAGGTATTGCAAAACTAATCCTATAGAAATTATTGAAAAATATCACTCAGATAGCCACCAGTGCCGCAAATAAACTACGAATAACCTTCTTTTTTTTACCAGTAAAATTTTATTCCAAAGTGATCGCAAGGATTAATTTGCGAAGTCGATAACCAGGCATGTTCCAAAGTCGTTCGACGTCAGAAGCACACACAGCCTGAAGTAATACTTTACCCTCCTTACACACTGTGCTTATAAGATATTACTTTCTCTTTGACACGTTCTTGAAGAGTGCTCGGAACCTTTTGTGAGGGGAGCTCGGTCCGTATAAACGCACTTACTTATCTAAGCCTATAGATATATCCGAGGCACTTTGCGTATGGTAAAGTAATACCGGTAGGTATCTTTTTCGGAAAGAATTCTTTTCACAACTTTATTAATAAAATAATTTACAAAGATACAAGAATTTATTTGACAAGAAAATATTATATTAATAGAGTCTGACTAGACTCGAGAATATATAGAAATAAGAGTTTTCCTCTTTTCCGCAAAACTTTCCTGAATTCCTTTCTTAGTGAGCGCCAAGAGTATATAAAGAACTTGTGTGTAGTACATATCATGAGTTTGATCCCCGCCACGTGCCAGCCAATTTGCTTTTCATATTTATCGGCGTTTCTGACTAGATGGGGATGTTATAAGGGGTTAAGCTGAGCTGGGGATGAATCGTTCACACATTATGCACACATATTGTCATCACACTATTTAGCAAAATTTACACACACAATACTTAGAAACAAAAAGAAATACATTGACAGACAAATTACAGATGACAGGAAACCGGTCAAGTGCGAGTTGAACTTGCCTGGAGAGGGTTCAGTGCAAACGAAGTTTTTCATCATCAGCCAAAACATCTGGACTGTTGGAATTCAAATTAGGTGAACATATACAAACATTAAATAATTAATTTCAAACATAGAGGCCTTTTAACACTGTTTATTCACGTTTTGCTAAAAAACGCTGATATTCTGCTGAAGTCTGAAAACCTACCTAGGTATACCTCACTAACATTTTCTTATATCCTCCCTCACACACGGTTTCTCCTTCGTTCGTTTTTCTCATGCATATTGATTTATGTACGTCTCTATTATTAAAATAATTAAATAACATGGTTATGTATAATAATAACCAAATACATAGCTACCAGAATTGTAATTTGCTAGACTGTGTGATTGGTTCTTTAAGTTTGTAATACATTAGAGTTTGCTGTGAAGTTTACCGTATGGCGGTGGACGCCGGTGGATGAGTCTGCATGCGACCGGTATACACATAGGCGTATGCTTACATTAATAATAATATGTATAAACTTTTTCTATGTCCTAACACTAGATTAAGCTATGAATCTTTACTGTGCATCGGTTATGCCGTCTCTTTTGCTTGTCTGACCGCATGTTCGTTTGAAATTTGAATCTTTTGCGAATAAATTGATTTTGTTAGTTTAATTCAGTTATACCGTGTCGCTTTCCTGGAGTAGACCTAATCTTAAAAAAGAAGTATTCTCCAAATCCGGGATTTAGTCGATGATATTAGGGAATTACATAATGTGCTGATGTGTTAATTATAAATAAATAGTTTTAAAGTGTTTCAGAGTTCGATTTGAGCTAGGAGCGTGTGACCCCCATTATATTACTAACACCTATTTTATTTGGTACATTAATCGTAAAACAGTTTCAAATCCCTGAACAGTGACAGTATTCTCTGAACATAAATTGGATAAAAGTAATTCAGTGTGAGAGTCTGCAATGGTGCTGAGCTGACATTTCCGCGTCCAGCTTTCTATCTATTACAAATCTTAAGCCTTTCTTCCACTAACATTTTTATTTTCTACTAGCTGTCCGTCCACGGGTACGCCCGCGTTGTTTTTATGGTAAAAAGTATCTAAGATGTTGATCGGGGATATAAGGTACCACCGTGCAACATTTTATTTAAATCAGTCAAACGGATCCAGAGATTAGTTGAGTGTTGTTTGTTTGTACAGACAGGCGGTTTTTTTTTCTGTTGCACTTCCTTTATCACCTACAATCAGTTTTTTTTTAAACAAATCAATGAACAGATACGCCTATTCTTCAGTTATATTATAGTATAGATCATATTCATATCTATAAGAAAGTTGATAATATAAATAATAGGTTGTTCAGAATTATTCCTAAACATATCAAATTATATATCAAATTTTCAATGCTAATTAGTTCGATTTCCTAACCAATTCAAAAAAAAAAGTAAAACAAAATTACAGACAGCCGATTTCTTACAGTCCTTGATAGTCAATAACATTTGGTACAATAAACAGAGCACCACTTACCAAAGAAAAATGTGTCTATTATGTCACAGAATCAGCCGGCCTCGCCTCGCACTTTATCGCTGTCTGGATGATAAAATCGCTGTTCGCAATCCTAGGTTGAATGCGAGGCCTAGGTGAAGTATAAACAACTGTATTTATAGTGCTTATACTTCACCTAGCTTATCCTGAAAATTCTTAGAAAGAAAATTCTGGTGTTTCTGTGCATTTCTAGAATATACGGGTTTTTTTTTTAATAATTGACCTATGCTTGTGTCGAAAAGGTACGACCAATCAAGCTTCACCGGATTTGGAATATACGGGGTGTATATAAGAAGCGGCTTAACAATTACTGAAAGAACATTCTCAGTCAATAGTTTTAAGCAATTTTCCTAAAAAAACTTTTCTCGAAAAAGAAAAACACATTTCACGACCACATAATAAAAAAAATCAAAATTAAAAATGTTTTATTCGAAATAAGATTACACAAATCACTTTTCGATGTCAAATTTTAATAAAGTTACTAGGTTTTGCTCAAAAAAACAGCCATTTTAATTAGACGGTTTGAATGTAGAAATCATAAATTCTAATTATTTTCTATGGTTTCTTTCATATCAATCCGGACAAAAGGTCATTGACGCCTGCATACAATGCGCACTTTTTTTTTAAACGTTACGATAAAACTATACGAAGTTGTCGCTAAATACGTAATTTGGCATACCGTAGTAGAAGGCGGGGTGAGCGTGTGACCTTGCCAGACATTTTGGCGTTACATTATTCTTAAAAACTTTCAAGTAAATATGGAGGTCTATGAACTTTTGTCCGCATTTATATAAAACAGACCATAGAATTGTTT
>OX419591.1:1902801-2014651 GCA_948473455.1 Teleiodes luculella
TGCCGCCATTTTGAACTTTTTTGTTTCTGAACGGATTGCTTTCAAAATCGATATCTAGGGTCCCCAGTGGTGTCAAATGACGACTCTGAGGTCAAATTTGGAAAAAATGGCCGCCATTTTGAACTTTTTTGTTTCTGAACGGATTGCTTTCAAAATCGATATCTAGGGTCCCCAGTGGTGTCAAATGACGACTCTGAGGTCAAATTTGGAAAAAATGGCCGCCATTTTGAACATTTTTGTTTCTGAACGGATTGCTTTCAAAATCGATATCTAGGGTCCCCAGTGGTGTCCAATGACGAATCTGAGGTCAAAATTAGAAAAAATGTCCGCCATTTCGAACTGTTGTTTTTTTGCACGGATTGCTTCCAAAATCGATATCTAGGGTCCCCAATGGTATTCAATTACGAATCTGACGTTAGAATAGAAAAACTAGCCACCATTTATAACTTTTTTGTTTCCCGATTGCTTCCAAAATAGATATCGGTTTCTCACTTGGATAAAAAAGAAATGGCGGCCATTTTTTTAAATTTAAACCTCAGATTCGTCATTAGACACCACTGGGGACCTTAGATATCAATTTTGAAAGCAATCCGTTCAGAAACAAAAAAGTTCAAAATGGCGGCCAATTTTTCCAATTTTGACCTAAGATTCGTCATTGGGCCACTAGATATCAATTTTGAAAGCAATCCGTTGAGAAACAAAAGAGTTCAAAATGGCGGCCATTTTTTCCCATTTTGACCTCAGATTCGTCATTTGATACCACTGGGGACCCTAGATATCGATTTTGAAAGCAATCCGTTCAGAAACAAAAAAGTTCAAAATGGCGGCCAATTTTTCCAATTTTGACCTCAGATTCGTCATTTGATACCACTGGGGACCCTAGATATCGATTTTGAAAGCAATCCGTTCAGAAACAAAAAAGTTCAAAATGGCGGCAATTTTTTCCAATTTTGACCTCAGATTCGTCATTGGACACCACTGGGGACCCTAGATACCGATTTTGAAAGCAATCCGTTGAGAAACAAAAAAGTTCAAAATGGCGGCCATTTTTTCCAATTTTGACCTCAGATTCGTCATTTGATACCACTGGGGACCCTAGATATCGATTTTGAAAGCAATCCGTTCAGAAACAAAAAAGTTCAAAATGGCGGCCATTTTTTCCAAATTTGACCTTAGAGTCGTCATTGACACCACTGGGGACCCTAGATATCGATTTTGAAAGCAATCCGTTCAGAAACAAAAAAGTTCAAAATGGCGGCCAATTTTTCCAATTTTGACCTGAGATTCGTCATTGGGCACCACTGGGGACCCTAGATATCAATTTTGAAAGCAATCCGTTCAGAAACAAAAAAGTTCAAAATGGCGGCCATTTTTTCCAATTTTGACCTCAGATTCATCATTTGATACCACTGGGGACCCTAGATATCGATTTTAAAAGCAATCCGTTCAGAAACAGAAAAGTTCAAAATGGCGGCCATTTTTTCCAATTTTGACCTCAGATTCGTCATTGGACACCACTGGGGACCCTAGATACCGATTTTGAAAGCAATCCGTTGAGAAACAAAAAAGTTCAAAATGGCGGCCATTTTGTCCAATTTTGACCTCAGATTCGTCATTTGATACCACTGGGGACCCTAGATATCGATTTTGAAAGCAATCCGTTCAGAAACAAAAAAGTTCAAAATGGCGGCCATTTTTTCCAAATTTGACCTTAGAGTCGTCATTTGACACCATTGGGGACCCTAGATATCGATTTTGAAAGCAATCCGTTCAGAAACAAAAAAGTTCAAAATGGCGGCCAATTTTTCCAATTTTGACCTTAGATTCGTCATTGGGCACCACTGGGGACCCTAGATATCAATTTTGAAAGCAATCCGTTTAGAAACAAAAAAGTTCAAAATGGCGGCCATTTTTTCCTATTTTGACCTCAGTCAGATTCGTCATTGGACACCACTGGGGACCCTAGATACCGATTTTGAAAGCAATCCGTTGAGAAACAAAAAAGTTCAAAATGGCGGCCATTTTTTCCAATTTTGACCTCAGATTCGTCATTTGATACCACTAGGGACCCTAGATATCGATTTTGAAAGCAATCCGTTCAGAAACAAAAAAGTTCAAAATGGCGGCCATTTTTTCCAAATTTGACCTTAGAGTCGTCATTTGACACCACTGGGGACCCTAGATATCGATTTTGAAAGCAATCCGTTCAGAAACAAAAAAGTTCAAAATGGCGGCCATTTTTTCCAATTTTGACCTCAGATTCGTCATTGGACACCACTGGGGACCCTAGATACCGATTTTGAAAGCAATCCGTTGAGAAACAAAAAAGTTCAAAATGGCGGCCATTTTTTCCAATTTTGACCTCAGATTCGTTATTTGATACCACTGGGGACCCTAGATATCGATTTTGAAAGCAATCCGTTCAGAAACAAAAAAGTTCAAAATGGCGGCCATTTTTTCCAAATTTGACCTTAGAGTCGTCATTTGACACCACTGGGGACCCTAGATATCAATTTTGAAAGCAATCCGTTCAGAAACAAAAAAGTTCAAAATGGCGGCCATTTTTTCCAATTTTGACCTCAGATTCGTCATTTGATACCACTGGGGACCCTAGATATCGATTTTGAAAGCAATCCGTTCAGAAACAAAAAAGTTCAAAATGGCTACCAATTTTTCCAATTTTCGTCGTTTGTCATCGTCAAAGTCAAAGTCAAAGACAAAATTAATCAAAAAATAAATAGAAAAAAAAAAAATAATAAAAAATAAATTTTAAAAATGAATCAAAAAATTAATCAAAAAATTTAATCAAAAAATATATCAAAAAATAAAGAATAGAATAAATAAAAAAATTAATCATAAATTTAATCAAAAAATTAATCAAAAAATTAATAGAAAAATAAATCAAAAATAAATAAGAAATAAATCAAGAAAAATCATAAATTGAATAAAAAGAATAAAAAAATAATCCAAAAATAATTTAAAAAAAAATCTAAAAACAAATAGAAAAATAAATAGAGAAATAAATCGAAAAATAATCCAAAAAATAATTATCAAAAATAAATCAATAAAAAGAACAAAAAAATAAAATAATAAATATCACGTCAACCTTTTTTCCACAAAATGTTTACGAGTACAATCAAGAGCACGTTAAGTTGAATACTTTGGATTTTGCATCGTTCTTATGTCCATTGTTTAAGGAAGAAAATCGCGGTTTCAAAAAAACAGTACTGAACTGAACGAAATGTAATTGTAGTTGTAATTGAGTAATTTAATTACTGAATTACTCAAAGTAATTCGGTAATTGAATTACTTTTCACAAATTGTAATTGCAATTCAAAGTTTGAATTACCAATTACTCAAAGTAATTGAGTAATTCAATTACAATTACTTTTTGCCCAACACTGCTTTGTTGAGCGTAGATTAGATTCAGATTTTCCAATTAGAAATAAAACAGTCCATGTACTAATCCAGGCCACAGTCTATTTACATGTAAAACTAGCTGTCTGCCCGCGGCTACGCTTGCGTTGTGTTTCGACATTTCCGTATTAATTTTTAACTATCCCACTTTTTTTCCGTGATTTTAAAGTATCCAACATGTTGACCGAGTATATAAGGTACCACCATGCAAAATTTCGTTTCAATCGGTCTAACAGTTTCGGAGATAAGCCCGTAGAATATACTGCGCCGTATGAGTTACTAAAGTTTTTTAACTATCCCACGGGAACATTTTAATTTTCTGGGATTAAAAGTATCTAAGATGTTGACCGGGGATATAAGGTACCACTATACAAAATTTCATTCAAATCGGTCGAATAGTTTCGGAGATTAGCCCGTGCAAAGAAAAACAAAAAAAAATCTATAAAATCTGTACATAGAAAAAAAATGCTATAAACCTATTCAAGGGGATGTAAGAAGCGATATAGTACATACCCAGATTTTTTTTAAATATTTTTGTTTCTCTGTTTGTCTGTTTGTACGGGCTAATCTCCGAAACTATTCGACCGATTTCAATGAAATTTTGTATAGTGGTACCTTATATCCCGGTCAACATCTTAGATACTTTTAATCCCAGAAAATTAAAAAGTTCCCGTGGGATAGTTAAAAAACTTTAGTAACTCATACGGCGCAGTACATTCTACGGGCTTATCTCCGAAACTGTTAGACCGATTGAAATGAAATTTTGCATGGTGGTACCTTATATACTCGGTCAACATGTTGGATACTTTAAAATCACGGAAAAAAGTGGGATAGTTAAAAATTAATACGGAAATGTCGAAACACAACGCAAGCGTAGCCGCGGGCAGAAAGCTAGTTTTACATGTAAATAGACTGTGGCCTGGATTAGTACATGGACTGTTTTATTTCTAATTGGAAAATCTGAATCTAATCTACGCTAAACAAAGTTAACAGAAAGATGTATTCTAAAAAGGTAAAAAAAAGAGTACTTGTGTCAGACGCGGTGAGCTGTAACTCTAGAAGTAATGCCTTTACGACTATGAAGTAAATGTCATTTTTTAGATTAATGTATAAGGTAGTTGACTTCTTTAGTCCATTTTATCACCACTCTTGTCGTTTTCCTATAAATGAAGTAAGGAAGAAAAAAGTGTGCCTGTTTTTAAAATTTCATAAAACGTTGATGGCTGTATAAAGAAATATATTAATCTTAGCACAATAAAATGTAGTATCGTTTTGTAGGCAATTTATCGACGATGATTTGATCTCTGAAAAGTAAACTCCTCAGACGTACTGTTTTAGTATAAATTTCAAAAAACCATAATGAGGGAGATAAAAGGGGGGGGAAAGGGGGGAAACAATAATTTATCGAAGTGTTTCCATATCGATATTGAAGCACATATATGACAGCTACATTCATGCCAAGTTTCGTACTTTCTGCCAGATGGGACCGATATCCTTATATTTTTTAGCTAGCAAGCCGTACTATTAGTTATATCAAATAGAGAAAAATATGGGAAAAGCGCTTGCCAAGTTAAACTCACTACCCATAATTTTTATAAAAGCGGCATTCATATAGTACAAAGTTTCAAAACTTAACCAAACATTGTCACACGTTCAGTATGCCCGGTCACTGAAGTATAATAATAGTATTATCATTTATCACTACATAGTATAAAACAAAGTCGCTTTCTCTGTCCATAGTCCCTATGTCCCTTTGTACGCTTAAATCTTTAAAACTACGCAACGGATTTTGATGTGGTTTTTTTTAATAGATAGAGTGATTCAAGAGGAAGGTTTATATGTATAATACATGCATAATATACTTAAGGATAATCCACAATAACAATTTTCCCGTGCGGAGCCGGGGCGGGTCGCTAGTCTACTATAAGTAGTTCTTCGGTACAGATGGAACATTCACCTCCCCGCACCTGCAAGTTTCACACCCCTCCGCACCGCCTCACAGGCGTCAACTTTAGTAACGTTTGCTTGTCCTAAAAACAAGACATGTGCTTCGTGATGCTTCTACGGGGTTACCTAGTATGAAAATCATGGCAAACCTTCCCGAAAAGGCAATGGAAAGGACTTTTTTTTAACCCCCGACGAAAAAGAGCGGTGTTATGAGTTTGAAGTGTGTGCCTGTTTGATCGTAGCACCAACGGATGCGCCGATTTTGATCTAGTTTTTTTTGCTTGCAAGGAGTCATAATCTAGAGTGTTCTTAGCTATAATCCAAGAAAATATCTTCAGCCATTTGAACATTATCAGCTCTTTTCTAGTTGTTGAAAGGATGAAGTAAAGGTTTTGCAGCGGGAGATTTTAAAATTTTTAATTTAATGTTATTTAATTTGGCTTTAGAATATACCGTCAAATTTAAATGGTGGGAGAACCTTTGTAAACTATTCATGAAAATAAACAAATTAAAATCAAATCAATTTTGAAATGGCGAAAAAAATACAACTAAGTATTATAACTTTTGTATTAAAAAGCTGATTTATTTTTCTTTGTAACTATATCTGTATGTTTAGTGATAAAAAATGTGATATGTTTGGAGCGCGGTTTAAGCGTTATTTAGTTTAAAAGCGTGTGCGTCATGCGGTAAAATAATGGCGCTCTGGGGGCCCCTTTCCCGCTCTGGAGCGTAAAGGCCTGTACTCCTGCAATTTTAAGTTTTGGCATGCGGCCCCAGCATTATTCAAAGCGGCGTTTTGTATCACAAATACAGCCATATTTATGTTCAGCATCTTGTTGTACGCCAGAACATGCCGTCGCTTTATCATCCGATTTGGTGGTCTGCGAATGCTTGCGAAAACAACCGAACCGAGACGACCGACCGACCGACCGACCGTTTACGAGTTAGTAGAAAATTTTGTTGGTCATATGAGTCACGTCAGAAGCTTTTTACAGCTCACTAAATGACTGTCACCACGATGAAATAAAAAAATTAAGCTGGCAGTACTACTACTACGTACTACTGACGTTGCGCCATTACTTTACCGCAAGATGCACACGACATCGACGTCGAAAAGTGATTTGTAAAATCTTACTTCGAATTAAACATTTTTCATTTTCATTTTTTTTACACGCTTTATATACGATCGTAGGATCGGTTACTGTAGAAGCTGACTGATCAGAAGCCCAGGAAAAAATCCGGTATATAAGTGCCTTTGGATCGGTCATACATTGAGGAGAACCAACGACCACATATCCAAACAGGCCTTGCAATGGCGTCTGCCGGGAAGAAGGAAGCAAGGTCGACCAAAACCAACATGGCAGCGCTCTGTCGAGGAAGTCCAAACCCTTGGCATGAGCTGACCGGAGTTAGAGGTTGCGGCGCACGATCGGTCGAGTTGGAGGAGTATGCAGAGAGCCCTATGTCCCTAATTAGGGACTACAGGATATGATGATGATGATGATATACGATCGTTGTACCTATATAGAATACAATACAAATATTCTTTGTTAATTGACTCCAAAGATAAATGTTGAGTCTATGGCAAGCCTAATTAGGCGGTATTATCCACTAATCAATACTAATATTATAAATGCGAAAGTGCGTTTGTTTGTTTGGTTGTCCTTCCTTCACGCCCTAACTAAGCAAGCAATCGACTTGATTTTTAGCTTAGAGTTAGTTGAAAGGATGGAGAGTGATATAGCCTACTCTTTACCGCGGTTAAATACTTCATTCCCACGGGAAAAACTGTTAACGCGGGCGGAGGCGCAGCGCGGAAAGCTAGTTTATAATATTCGTATTAAATGACATTAACCATAATATTATGGCATACATTTATCAACGCTCCAATAGAAAACAACACATTAAACTATCGTTTTACAGCTAAAGACTTACAAACGAACAAGTTAAAGGTTACTACTAAGATCACTTGTTTATTTTCCACTTTATCGGCGAACGCCGCGATTGTAGAACAAAAATAGGTCATCTCAGATACCCTCTACCTCAACAACACAATGTACGAAAAACGAAACTAGTACAAATAAAAAATACAGTGTGTTTTATCCTTGTTTTATCGTATCACGTAAGCGTTCGAGTTGAAAAAAATAGCGTACAAACTCTGTTATAAACGGTCGGGTCGGCGCGAGTAGGGTCCCGCGGGCTGGCGCGTCAAGTCATTTTCAATTTCCTCTTGAATATAATTGAATCAGACTTGAATACGAGTACGTTTTTCCTTTTCTTTCAAAAGACAGACGCTCTCTGATCTATTGAACGACTCGCGCTAAAATTGGCTGGCGTTGTCGGTACGGCCATTAAAAAGTACCTAATCATTCTGTTTGGATTCAACTAGAAAAGTTATGGCTTGGATGGAGAGAATGTAAAATATAGTTTTGTTACATCATGAAAAATTATCTAATTTTCCATGAAATGGTTTCCGGCTTACATTTAACCAACCCAGCTTTCTTTATCGTGCAACCATCATCGACAACTGCATATCTAACATATTATTATCTAGCAATATCTACCAGGCTACTTTTAAGTTCAATTGATTTTACTAAACTTGTTATTTATTATGTTAGTATACGATTAAAAATGTCAAAAGTTTAATTAAATTCAGTAATCATGTCTTAAGGAATGATTCAATGAATCCATCTAACGATTCACGTCGTAGAAATTAGCTTTTAATCGTGCAACGTCAGTTTGTTCCATGTAATAAAAAATCGGAATTTAGGCGCTTTTCATCAGTTGCGCAAAGCAATAAAGGAGGTTATTTTAGAATGTAGTAGTTTGGAAACAGACCCATTTAGTGTAAGAACTGGTTTACTATTTTTCAGATACCGATTAAAAAGTGACTACAGGTATATTTTCTTTTTTAAAGCTCATTGGTTTGGTGTGTTTACTGTAGAAAATTCCCCAACTTTGTTCTGCTTTTATTTACGCATGCTTGAATACATAAATTATGTATTCTTCGCGTGACGTTGTTTATTTAGACGACCCTCTGAAGATGTTTGTAACTTCCAAGTTTGTGACAATAATCCTGAGGATCTCTCAATATTGTTCACCTAGCTAGAGTGATATTCACAAATAAAATGTAAAATTTTGTTTTTATTCATTATTGAGGCTGTTTTAAGTTTCATTTTATCAAATTCTAATTGAAGTCTTGGAAAACACATATACGTTGTTTTTTTTCACAATTTCAACAGATAAGGACGAAGAAATTTTTTTGGGGTAAGTACTAAAGTCTTCCGCTTCCCCGCAAGTCCGATCAAGTTTAATTTTTCGATTTTGCGACACACTCGTAGGTCAAGTACTAAAAGTATGACTTTTTGTGCTTTTTGCTGATTACTAGACTATCCTTACCGTGTTATAGAATGTTTTCCAGTCAACCATTACATTTTTTGTGCTTAGTTTAATGTTTCTTAATAAAACTAATGAAAGTGGAAGTTATTCGATAAAAGTTATGAAAACTTTGCAATAAGATAGTAATTGGTTATTTTGTGACAGCTTAGCAAATATTGTAAGAATAATTTACTCTTTATTTATTTATTTTCTAAAGTTCGATTATGTCATTAATTGAAATATACTTACTCAAGTTTACAATAAATAATAGTAAAAACTTTGAAACACTTAAAAGCAACAATGTAAATGATACGAAATTCGGTACGTTTACACAAAATTATATTATTATGCAACTAAGCTAAAACTATATCAATCAATTTGAGTTAAAAATGAACCTTATTTTAACAGCAGAAAGGATGTATGTAGGAGAGGGCTTAAGCTTATGTGTACTAGATAACAATTAGATTATGAAAAAGCATTCCACTGCGGAAACTCCGGCGCGCGGTCATTCGTGTATGATCTATGCGGGCTTTTTACACCCATTTAACTATGTGCTACATATATTTTGCAGACGACAGCGCAGAATTTGTTTCCTTCCTCTGCGGTTTGGTGGAGCTTTGTCTTTCGTTCTAATATAACCATGGTTTTAGTTAAATAAATTTTGTATTCGATAATAGTTTTTTTACAAATCTACTTCTCATATGTTTATTGTGGTTTCTTTACTTTAAATACTAAACTAATAATAGTAACTCTCAAATCCCGGGACCCTACAACTGTACTTTTCAGTCAAATAAGATTCATTAATAATAAATATTTTGTTAAGAATTGAAAACCATGTTGGTTACGTATTTTTATGGTGTAGGCCATTTTTTTCAAAAAGGATGTTGTACCTATCATAACATTTTGTTACGATGTGATCCGATTATGCAACCCGACGTCACTGTGACGTCACAGCGTAGTGCACTGAATATTTGATGCACCATTTATCTTGCTTAATTTCACGTCATCCAGTGTAGTGGACTAGTTTAATTGGTTCCCGCTGACTAACGATCAATCATCATAGAGCCTGTGACATCCAAGCCCTTACTATGTCAAATTAATTCTATGAAAAAGGGTAACCCAAAGTAATTAGTGTCAAATGCTTTGAAAAAGGGAATTCTTTTTACTTTCTTGTACAGACAAGAGCATGCATAAACACCCTAGATAGAATTCGATCCCGCAATCCTGCGTGCTTTGAAGGCAGGCGTACTACCAACTAAGCCATGGGGCTGTTATTTGTGGAGTTGTGATGTGAAAATGTAACTTGTATCGTGCCACAACACAACACAACGCTGTTTTCCACTGTGCTGCTCTTTCATACGAGCACGACTTCATAAGATAGTTGAAATGTTCTCGCAGATACCAGTTGCATTGTTTAAAGAATGCACAGAGAATATTAAAATAAAATCTCATCTTCCACGGTAGATATTTTTTATTTCAATTGTGAAATAAATTGAAATGGTAAAAAACTGTTTGTTCATATACTTAAATGCTTTCTGATAGGTATTGTTTTTATGAGTTACTATTTGATTTAAATAGTGTATTTTGTTAACTCCATTATTACCGACTTACTACTAAATTTCTCCAGAATTTTATTAATAATTAAATGGGAAAATATACTCTTATAGCAAGCTGTAGTTTACAAGTCCGGATAAGCTTGAGAAAAATCTACCCTAGCGCGAAAAAGCATAATAAACTAAAAAAATAAATTTATATATATTTTTGCTTTTTACAAGTGTAGTGCATGCATTTATAAATGCATGCAATTATTCATGGTTACTGCGACATTGACATATGCTTAAGAAGTACAGTAAACATTTAACCGTTACCATAATTATGGGTTGCCTGGCAGAAATATGGGTTGCCTGGTAGAAATTGCTACTTTAGCAATAAGGCCGCCTATTTGTACACGTATGTTATTGTAATTGTATTGTTTAAATTTACTACTGGTGTGCAATAAAGTATATTCTATTCTATTCTATTCTATTCTATTCTATTCTATTCTATTCTATTCTATTCTATTCTATTCTATTCTATTCTATTCTATTCTATTCTATTCTATTCTATTCTATTCTATTCTATTCTATTCTATTCTATTCTATTCTATTCTATTCTATTCTATTCTATTCTATTCTATTCTATTCTATTCTATTCTATTCTATTCTATTCTATTCTATTCTATTCTATTCTATTCTATTCTATTCTATTCTATTCTATTCTATTCTATTCTATTAATATTCTATCATTAAATTGTTATTTAATTAATCATTATTTACTACGTTTTCAAACGGCACATTTAGCAAGTAAACTGTACTAGAGTAGAGAGCAAACATAGGTGGGTTAAGTTAGATCAAATGACCGTGAGGGGACTGCCGCAGCCTGGAAATTAAATTAAATTACAACAAGCATCCCTACTTTACTACCTAATAGAACAATATATTATGGCATTTTGAGAGAACAAGACACTTTCTGGGCGAGATGGCTCCACCCTCAGTCTCATCTCGCCCATTATGTGGGCCTGATTGAGACCAAGAGTAAAACCATCAAAAATATGTGAATTTGGAATTAGAATAAAAAAATATAATGTTCACAAGCTCTGGTAGATTGAGAGAAATATTGAGTAATATAAACGTTAACATACGAATTGATTTGGCTATTTATTTCATATTTTTATAGTTTTGCGATGTTTGTAGTTTTCTGTGTTGTGATATCCAAAATCATTCTGATTTCCCAGGTAGGCTTTCATGCGACATATAGCCATAAGTTTTTCATTTAGGAATAGAGGTTGTACATAGCGGTTAACCCTGTGACGTCGTTATGTATGTATTTCCTGGACACTTGGCATCGGAAACTTGGTGAAACTTTGCCTCGCTGTCACCCGCTAGTAATTTACGAGTTTCGTAACAGCAATGTCCAAATTAGTTTATAACAACCGTAATCCTGACAACGTTGCAATGCTCCGCCCGAAATATTCATACATTTGTGAAATTAATTATTGATACTCTGTTTATATTGTGGTTTGCGGTTTAAAGCCTAATGTAAATTAATGATTGCGGCATGAAAATCAACCTGTTTTCTGCAATATTCTAGTGGTTTAAAGCTCTGACTTGTTTCCGTTTTGATACTTTGTACAAAATGAAATATTGCCATATTATCACTACATAGTATAAAATAAAGTCGCTTTCTCCGTCCCTATGTCCCTATGTCCCTATGTCCCTCCCTTTGTACGCTTAAATCTTTAAAACTACGCAACGGATTTTGATGCGGTTTTTTTTAATAGATAGAGTGATTCAAGAGGAAGTAAAATATAAATAACTAGCGACCCGCCCCGGCTCCGCACGGGAAAATGGTTATTGTGGGTTATCCTTCAGTATATTATGCATGTATTATACATATAAACCTTCCTCTTGAATCACTCTATCTATTAAAAAAACCGCATCAAAATCCGTTGCGTAGTTTTAAAGATTTAAGCGTACAAAGGGAGGGACATAGGGACATAGGGACGGAGAAAGCGACTTTATTTTATACTATGTAGTGATAGTGATTTTTGGAAAGTCAATCAAAGGCATCAAGCCAGCAGCGCGGTCAGTCATGAAACTTGATTAGACTTGGATTCTCCTTAATAGTCGACTGATTTTTGTTTATATCTCAAAGAAGCAAATAGTACTAAAATCTCATTAATAGATAATTTTACCAATGAGGCTGTAATAAACATACACATATTAAAAAATATTTTTTGTAAATAATATTTTTTTATCACATACATACAGTCACGCCTCTTTCCCGAAGGGGTAGGCAGAGACCACTTCCTTCCACTTGCTACGATCCAGACACACTTCTTTCGCTTCATTAATCCACATTCATTAATCTCCTCATGCATGCTCATCGGTTTATATGTATCTATGTTTTTTTTTTTGTCACTCTACCTACGTATGGACGGACATAACGTTACGTTTTTATTGCGATCGGGCTTACTTGTACTTTTTTTTGTAACACCGATATTTAGGTGTCGTAAATAAAACACAACAATTTACCTATATTCATGTTCGCATAGACACTGAAAAATGTACTGTAATAAATAGCTATATATGAAATAGTCATCAAGAAAATTGGAAACCAAAAACTATTTCAAAATATATCTTATTTATCATCTTACCCAAATGACACTCATTTTAATGTAAGTCTTTTTCATGATATACCTACTAAGTCGCTGTCAGTTAAAAACGCATGTATTTTTGCGTCTTGTTACGAGATAAACGGCGCGCGCGTTGACACTGTAATCTTATGCCTGGATTAAATATGTCAACTGAAACAACGGGAGGCATTGTTTTACCGCAGCGGCATACAATTAAATTACATACATCCTGTATATGGGATTCAAATTCATATTATATTCGGCGGAGACTAAATACAAAGTGGAAAGAGAAAATGTGTAGGCTGAATATGTATCACAGAAGCGTACTCTAATTAATGAGGATTATTAATTAGTATATTCAAGCCATGAATGCAGTGAACGACTCAGCTCCGAGCTTGGAAATATCAGAATTGATATTCCTTTTGTACATGTGCTCAAAGAAAGTGGATGACTTTGATGAATGAATCCGATAAAAGAAAAAATGGTTTCATCGTAATTTTGAGACCAAAACTTGGACAAATCATTGACGAATGGAATAAAATAACTTGATAGTGTAAGATAAATCTTTATTGTATACAAACAAACATAATATAGGTACCTAAGTGATTGTATATTCGTAACTCGAATTCATTCGACTTATATATTTTTCTTTTTTCAGCTATAGATTTAGGATCGAGTAGACGAACAGGGAAATGGACGAACTGTGAAAAATACAATCAGTGAAATGGACAAACCGGGAAAGTAATAAACTGGGAATTGGACTTACGGAGACCAAGTAGACGAACGGGGAAATGGACGAAGGGTGCCGAATTGTTACACAATACTCGAATACGACTGTCAAAGTCTTGGAAAATTTGTATAAGTACTAACCAGCTTTACGTTTAAATTTGGAGAAAACAAACAAAGGTTGGCAACAAATTTTCTTCTAATATAAGACACAAAAACCCGCAAGACACTTCGTTGAAGCTGTTTATGAACACGGAACTGAAGGAACGATTAGGTGTGGAATTATTCATGTACGTTTCTCAGTAATATACTGAGAATGTGAGCCTCGTTCCGCTCAATTCGCTTCTGCTGCTGATTTTGGTAGAAACCTTCAAATGCGTAGGAAGTTTTATTTATGATTTTTATCTTTTGAAACAAATAAAAGAGCTAAATATCCAGTTTTAAACTATACGTAGCTAATAAGCATGTAAACAAACAATAGAATCTCCGACGCTATATTTCTAATTTGTGATAAAGCTTTTGGAACTGCTGACATAAGGGAAAAAAATTATTAAATATCTCTGGTCAACTTATTCAGTAAATTTACAAATATTTCAGTAATATGTTCTGTGATATGGTCTTTTTCATAAAAGTCTAAAGTTCTGTACAAAGAAAGATTTTATAAAACCATATTCCGACGTCAAAGCTAATAAGTTAATAACTAACTACCAGGGACCTGCCTCTCTAACATGCCCGGTCCACGCGTGACAGACATAATTTTGTCGTGCGTATTCTCTTATCCCATTGGAGGATATTTTAATATGGCGGGTTTTTTTACAGCTAAATGTGCGACAAACTTTTGTCATAGCACTGCATGATACGGGGGCAAGTAAGTCTTTCGAAAGTAGAGTTATTTGGGGAAGAACGACCAAAAACATCTCTTGTCCTTATTCTCGATCGCACAAAAACAATTTATTCATTTAATAAACAACTGTGTATATAGCAAGCCCTATTTTCAGATAATAAGCTTTTATATTGTACATTTTTTATGTAATATTATCTACGCATGCTCATTAATTAATTTTTGTATAAAGATAGAATAGATTTTGGGGAATAACATAATAGGTTAGCTTTTACCGCGGGAAAATTCCTACGACTACTTAGCGTGTAGGTTTCAGGGTTAACCTACCTCACAAACCCTGGTGTCAGAATCATTGAGCCGCCTAAGGCTTCTGACATGGCTCATGTAACGACTACATCCGTAGATGGTAACCGGGACCTACGGCTTTACGTACCTTCCGAAGCACGGAATCATGTTTCTTTTCGGACAATCAGGTGATTCTGCCTGCAATGTCCTAACCAAATTGGGGAACGTCTCACAAAGTGAGTCCCCACCGGGATTCGAACCCGGAACCTCCGCAACGTGCGGCGAGTATTTGACCACTCAAATATAGCCGCTTTTATGGGAAAAACTGTTAGTCATAGAAAAATTAATTACTTAAGCCCCTCGGTGGGGACATATATGAGCTGTTAACGACTAACGACTATTTATGACTAATAGTAAAAATTAAACAGTTGTAACTAACACTAAAAATTAAGACCGCTATTGTTTCTGCTGGAATCAGCAGTAACGAGTAAAGCATAAAGATACTTCCCTTCACAAGAGAGCAGCCATTTGTATGTGAGTGTTTATGACTTGAGTCCTTCAGAACACAAAGCAGAGGTGGGCACACCAAGTCCATATCCACTCGACACGAAGAATTTAATACACTTTATCAGAAATTCTACTACCAGTTTAATGCAATTTGTGAAGTCAAGCAGAAAATAATTTAAAGTAATAATGAAAATTCAAAACAACCTAACCTGTGCAATAAAGTAGGTACCTATACACCGTGCTTTTTTAACCGTCTTACAAACGAAGCCCAATGTATATGCCCGTGATATAGAATATCTTGGCAATGTTTTTTTTTTTTTTAAGAAAAAAAATCTAGGATTTTTTCAATAAAATAATCGATCGAGAGATCGAAAAATGTGTTTATCTCATATTTTTCTTTTGTTTTCCCATTATTTACGATTCTCACGCATGCGCAAATTGTTACTAAATTGTAAATATTATGTACAGGTTGATTCAAAAATATTTTGCATTATTTTATTTTACTTCACGGTTTTATTATTTTATTGATAAAAAAAAAATAACATTGCCAATATATTCTATATCACGGGCATATACATTGGGCTTCGTTTGTAAGACGGTTAAAAAAGCACGGTGTATATTATATATTTTTATTTGAGTGAGAAACTCGACAGTTATACTATGTCTAACTATATAGTTACAGCCAATTATGGCTTATTGAAACAGAAACATTGGGCTTAATTCCGGCGTGGCCGCTATAATATCTAGATTTATGTTTTTGGTCTCTATGATGGTTCTACCCCAAAGTAGTCATGTACACCACAGGCGTTGCATCTTTTCAAAAATATTCATCATATAAAAACATCCGTTCATCAGTATCACCGACAACAAACTCCTACTGCGATCCCCAATCCACCAAACAAGTGGTAGGTTCTTAGATTTTCGCGGGTGAAACCCGGTCGAAATATCGGTAAGCTCAATTTAAAACTAAATCGTGGAGAAAAACCCGTGAAAATGTGTGTAAGTGGTAGATTGACGACTATTTTAGGACCCACGGAAGACCAGCGCCGTAGCCCAGTCGGGCCGCGGCTTTCGCTGAGTGGGGCCCTTTTTGTATGGGTGTCGCAACACAGGTGGATGCTTTTAGTTGATTTAAGTATCGTGTTTTGTTTTATATTTTTGTCAAGCAGTTATTTTTATGTCTTATTTGTTGTTTTCTGTGTTGTGATGTCCTGCAAATAAATGTTTCTATTCTATTCTATTCTATTTATGGCAACATCTTATATATAGACTGGTCTTACTCTAGCTAGGACTGTTTGTTTTTACTCTAATGTAATAGTTTGTCTGTGCTTGACTATAATTTTGCCTATTCCAAAACAATGCTACTGAAAAAAAAGTATGTACGTAAAAAACCGTAGGTAGATATTTTTTAACCCAAAACAAACCATCTTTTCGTCCCAAGGTTACATCGTAACAAATAATAACAATTTCATTATAATAATACGGGGAAAGATATATTTTATATTCTCAAACTCATTTTCCCAGAGGTTTTCTTCCTAACAAACAACATTTTTATTCATTTCTGAAGACTGAAAATCGCTGGTTGCTTTATCAAGCTAGCAAAATATTAGTACGAGTAGTCGACATTTAGCGTAACTATATAGTTACCACGTACGTGGTCGATCGACATCAAATAATTTTATTATTATGTAATAAAAATGAATCGCCGAAATGTATGTCTGCATTTATCTGGATAAAGCAGTTTTTGCTCAAAAATACACCTGCCTCATAGGAACTGCACTTTTGGAAAATACTCGGTAGAACCTTTAAATGAATATTCGAGTTCATTCAAAAACATATATCTAAACCTTCACACAAACCATTTTGTGGTTACAAAATGAAACCTCAAAGTTCCCATTCATCATCTCATAAACACTCATACTGAAGCAGTAGAAAGAGGCTTGAAAAGGCGCTAAAGAGTTTAGGGGGAGTGTCGTAACGACATGAATCACTGATGGACACAGCCCTCCCCCTTCCCCCCACTTGATTAGCATTCAGAACGCCGCGACTGAAGCTCAGTATTCTTGTAACAATACCCGGCAAAATAAAAGGCTTTCCACGTCCACACTGAGAGGCTGACGGGTGACTTCCTACTCTCTCGTCGCCGTCACTTTAAAAGGCAAAATATTTTTGACTGTATGGTAAATTTAACGAATATTTATTACGATTAGATGCCATTTTAGGATTCCGTAGCCAAATGGCAAAAAACGGGACCCTTATAGATTCGTCATGTCTGTCTGTCTGTCCGTTCGTATCCAGCGAGCAATCCTAATACTTAACGATAGGTGCCATTTTTAAGTATTAGGATTGCTCGCTGGATTAGGTATGTTTGAGATAAATCTGTTGGCAAATCTATAATATAAATATGCTGTTTTTGGTGCTGCAGATTTTAAAATTAAAGTACAGAAGCCAACAGTCAGCACTATGTGTACTAAATACAGGAAGTTAAAGAGTTTTCGTACATAGAGATGTTAAACATAAATATCTCAATACATTAATTTTCGTGTTCAAAATTCCATGTCTCGAGTAGGTAACAGTTATCTTGACCAATGATCCTAATATTAATAATACGCTAAATAGCCAATCGGACCCAATACGCAATGCGCGAAATGTCAATGTTTATTTAAATGTCCACTATACAGTTTCGTGATAGACACATTAGTATTTATCTAGTGATGTTCCCAGGCTTTTCAGGTCTCTTTTGTCTCAGCATAAACGGTGCTCGGTAAGAACGAGGGTTGGGTTAAATCAGATTTATTATACGCCTCTTAGCTCCAGACCGACGCTACGCTGCCAAGAATGCATCAGAATATGTTTCAAGAAACGCCAGGATGCTTTGTGCGTTAAATAAATGTCACAAAAGTAGGCGTTCAAAGGTCTTGCCATAAGAAAATAAGACGTGCGTTGAACGTGTGTCTAAAAATATTTAATGGTTTTTTTTTTCTGGACAACTTTTTTGTTGTAACACGGCTAACGTTCTGTTCTCAATAATCGGAAATTATTTACGAGGGTTTTGCAGGAAACTTGGTTGTTGATTCTACGCATTGACATCTTTGAAATCAGGTAAAGCTTCAATCCTCAAGCTTCAAGGTCGACTTGACTTGGTGGAGATTTATAATGAGCTTGAAGTAATATGGCTCACGACGACAACCCAGAATCAATTAAAATAAATAAAAGCTTTTCGAAGCAGTGTGCGTTGAGCTTTAAATGCTACCGTCGCGTCGCCGTCGTATAAATAGCAACAGGCTGGTTATAAAAAAAAACAAACCCGCTTCGTAGCTTTTTGAAAGCTTCTTAATTAAAATATAAAATGTGCAAACACAGAAGGGTAATAACACCTAATAAGGTTTGGGTGACAACGAGCGGGCCGTAACGGCATTACTGAGGGCGGAGTGTAGGCGAAAACGAATTTATGAATATCATTCCGTGTTAGCATAACATCGCGACATCAAGCGAACGAGGCCCATAATGATTCGCTTTCTTTATTACTTTTCATAACGTTCTAAAATCGCGGTTGTTTTTCACTTAGCCCATTAATTTGAAAACAAATAATGAACACGCGTATGAAATTAAATCTAAATTGTTCGCGACATCTGTTTGTTGTTGATCTTTTCGGGTTAAATTATTATTATTACATGGGCATGTGAAAGCGAAATAAAAATTACAAGTTTTTCAGTTTCATGAGCTGAATTATCACCCGAGAGATTTTTTATAAGTTGTGTAAAAAAAAATTAAAGCAAAACATTCATTGTATTATTAACAGTGGACGTCTTCGGCTGAAATGATGATGATGATTATTAGTAAGGAAGTAATGCAAAATTAATAGCTTACACGTTTACATGAATGAACGGTTTGTAATATTATTATTTTCAATGTAAAGACAGCATCACGACAAAGGCTACTAAATACAAGAAAATATGTTATGTCCAAAAAATTTCTAATAATAAGAACTAGGAAAGGGAAAGCCCTATAAAACTAATAATACAGCCAATAATTAATACATATTCTTTATAAACTACCATGATATAAAATTAAATTAAAAAAAATAAACATCCCCGCCCCATAACCGTTACCTGATCGTTCAACAACTAGAAAAGGGCTGATAATCTCAAACGGCTGAAGACATTTTCTTGAATCATAGCTAAGAACACTCGATTGCGACACCTTGCAAACAAAAAAAAACTAAATCAAAATCGGCGCATCTGTTTACGATGCCACAGACAGACACACACGTAAAACTTATAACACCCCTATTTTTCGTCAGGGGTTAAAAATAAATATAACTCTAACTGCAGTGTACTTTGCTGTCTGTTGAATTGTCTTTTTATTTCACTCTCCAATTAAGATTAGCGCAGTAATTTAGCTTGCAGTTGCAGTGCGCTTAGAGTATGTAGGTACTTGAAGCGGTCTGCAGCGCCTTGTATTGTATGTAATATTTAGCAGTGCAGCTACCAAGACTCCCAACGGAGCTGGTTTACTTTTCCACTTGAAATCCTGTATTTACCTCGAGATGAGGAACAATAGAATAGTTTTTTTTTAATTGTCGCTTTATATAAATACATACTAGCGACCCGTTAAGTATATTATGCATGTATTATACATATAAACCTTCCTCTTGAATCACTCTATCTATTAAAAAAACCGCATCAAATCCGTTGCGTAGTTTTAAAGATTTAAGCATACATAGGGATATAGGGACATAGGGACAGAGAAAGCGACATTGTTTTATAAATATTATGTAGTGATAGTGATAGTGATGTCGCGACATCTCACATACGATACGACCATCTGACCCCAAAATGAGCAGAGCCTGTACTTATGGGTGTTAGACGCTGATATAAATACACAATTAATATAAATAAATACACACATTAAAAAATATACATCATCCAACCAAACACAAAGCAAATATAAGTGCTCATAACACAAATGTTTGCCTTGGGCGGGGTTCAGACCCGCGACCATTTGCTTCGAAGGCAGACGCACTACCGATAAGGTTATGGGAAAATCGGTTAGCAAATTTTAAAAAAATCTATTCTTTTTTCTTTGGAAACAAGCTTTTTTTTCTCAGTAAAGATCCTTGCCTTTGATTTCATATACGTTTTTTTGACTCTCCTTGGTGAAACAGTTTGCCATATACTATTTTGTGTAACAGTTCTCGATAACTCTTATGCTTTAACCCGTCGATCGTACATATTTTAACTCGTTACAGATATTTAATACTATTTGTATTGCCTCACCGATTCAACAAGTATTCGTACGTCAGTACTTTGAAAATACATTATTTGTATCATTTTGTTGTTGATTGGACCCGCGACACCCGTGATTGTTTCTCGGAAAAGCAAGCGCAAAAAACATCATATTTTCAGGAAGGCAGCAATGTTTTCAAGATGAATTTTAAGAAAAGAAAGAAATATAAAATAAATAATTACGTAGCTTATTATTATTGATAAATAAATAAGAGTGTATATAATTATTATTTTGACAGTCCTGTAGTCTTCTAATTATTAGTAACTACACCTGCCTGCGAAGCACAGACTCGAGCCATATACACAGAAATTGACTAGTCTTTCCGCAACATATGGTAGTAGGTAGGTAGGTACTCATGAAACTGAACAACTTTGTAGGTTGAAATCTCAAAATTGAAATTCAATTTGTCATACAAAGTATTCGGTCACGTGACTGAAGTTTATATGTATAAATAGTTGGATTTCAACCTATGTTCCTTAGGGAAAGTTGTCCAGTTTTATAAGGACTACCACTTTGTTGCAGAAAGACCACCAGTCAAATTTAACGTTGTATGTTTGGACATATTATATGAGTTACTAGCGACCCGCCCCGGCTCCGCACGGGAAAATGGTTATTGTGGGTTATCCTTAAGTATATTATGCATGTATTATACATATAAACCTTCCTCTTGAATCACTCTATCTATTAAAAAAAACCGCATCAAAATCCGTTGCGTAGTTTCAAAGATTTAAGCGTACAAAGGGAGGGACATAGGGACAGAGAAAGCGACTTTATTTTATACTATGTAGTGATAGTGATTAACGAATGAACATTTATTATTTAAACTAGCTGTCTGCCCGCGGCTAAGCCCGGGTTGTTTTCTGACTTTTCCGTAGTAATTTTTAACTATCCCACGGAAACTGTTTAATTTTCCGGGATTGTATCCAAGATGTTGACCAGGAGACTCAGGTCTTAATTGGGTGTAAAGAACCAACATGCAAAATTTCATTAAAATCGGTCCAATAGTTTAGGAGATTAGCCCGTACAAACAGACAAAGAAACAAAAAAAAAGAAAATTGTCTGGATATGTTCTATTTCGCTTCTTACATCCTCCTGACTCGGATTTTATCTTTTTTTTTCTATGTAAGTACAGACATTTCACCTCTACAGTTTTATTAGATGGTCCCGTTGCTCATGTCAAATTTCAAAAGCTATAGAAACAGTAGTATGAAGTAAAGTAATGTAGAAGATTCCTTAGCGCACGCAAGTGCTTTTGTGGGTTTAGTGGATTATTGTCACAAAGCTGCCCGCAAAATATTAAAGTTAGCGAACGCTTAGAGGATTTCTGTGAAGGGGCCTAAGTAAACAACATCGTGTAAAGAAAAGATTTATGTTCTACTTAAGTTAGTAGCGAGTAAATAAAATGGCAGATATTTGCCCGTTTCCCTCGCTGCAATAAAAGCGACGATGCTGTTTCTATTCAACTTTATATCCAGGTTAAAATAAAGAAATAAAGCCTGACTGTAAATGGTAACTGGAGGATTTCCGCAATTATGAGGAGTCAGTTTGTACTATCTTATTTAATGATGCAAATTCAAAGAATTATTATTTTCTATGGCTTCTGTTGTCAAATTATAAATGGAACGCTTTTGTTTCTGTATGAAAAGCAATGGAGCCTTTGTTTGATTTCCTCTAAGGTTTTAGCCTCAAAGTGTAAATATGTATTTTCATATTATGTTAATATTTCTGTAACATAGTCAAAACGATAAAAAAACAGTAGTTTAAAGACGTGCATTGCTGATCAAACGCATCCTTCAAGGTTATCCACTAATTCTGCACGACCCTCACCATACCGTCACGTTGGTTTAGTGTCCATTACTTAATTGATATGGTAATGTACATATTTCAGACTAATTGGCTACACAATGAATTTCAAATTGTATATTAGCTTTGTGAAGCGGGCCCCAGGGACTAAGAACACGATTAATGTTTGGCACTGAAATCTGCACCGGTGCAAATAAATGTATCGCAAAGCATAAAATGCTCACTCGATCCCAGTGGGAAATTCCGGTCAATGAATTACAGTATACAATAGAAATACTACACGAGTGCTACATAAAAACTAGTCTTAAATAGGTAGGTATTTTCATACTAATATTATAAAGAGGAAAGATTTGTATTTGTGTGTGAGTATGTTTATAATGAATAAACTCAAAAACTAATGTGCCGATTTCAAAAATTCTTTCACCATTAGAAAGCTACATTCACCTTGAGTAACATAGGCTACCTTTTACCGCGGGATAATGCCTCATTCCTACGGGAAAAACTGTTAACGCGGGCGGAGCCGCGGCGGAAAGCTAGTATGAAATAAAGTTAACATCGTGTGGCTTGCATAAAATCATATTTCAGTTAGCAGAACCTGCAAAGCACAGTTCAATCACTTGGCAGGTGGTGAGCAGATTTCTTTGTAATCCCAGAAATTATTTTTGTTAGTCTTATTATAAATTTTATACCTTACTCTGATGTGTAGGTATGTGTTGTTCTGTTGTGTTTAAGTACCTATAAGGTAAACTATGTGTTCAGCAGCTTTTATTTTCGTATGTTTTTATTGTATTATTATTATTTTATTGTATTTTTCTTTGTTGTATTGTTTTCTATGTTATCACCTATGCAGATTTCCTAATTTGTAATGTTAATATTGTTAGTCACTGAAAGTTTCTTTAGGTATTTACTTCATATTAAGTTACAGGACTCTTTAATGTTCTACTCACCTTTTCCAACCTTAGCCGGGATTAATAATATATTAATAATATTAATCGAGGCCACTGTTATTCAGTTTGAAGCTCTGAAAACTAAACTCGCGAAAACCTCATTCAATTACAGTAGTAAAGCAAACAGAGCGGACTGGCAGTTGGCAGTCAAGGCAATGGACAAACAGTGAGACATTTCTCAAAATGGCCACTTTGTCCGCCTCGGGGTGACCCTAAATTAATTTAGCACATTACTCAGCGGTGGCGAGTGCAGGCTTAAGTGCCGCATACATACGTCACTATCACGACTACCCACATTGTCTTTTTATCTTTGCCGCCTCCGGCCTAACCGAGTGGCTATATAGTTATATACTATCATGTAGTAAAAAAAATACTGCACAAATTTGGGCTTTGACTGACATCCAAAAAAACAAACTCGAGGTGTGCCAGCGAGACATGGAGCGCAGCTTACTCGGTGTAAGACTAAATGAGTGAGTTCGAAACACAAGACGCGGACTCCCAGAGTGAGAGAGTGTTTTGTCAAATAAATTATGTCTATGTCTATGTCTATGTGTCTCACAAATCCGCCCGTCTAAAGTAGGACTGGGATGGCCCAATGAATTGTGCCTCAGAATGCCAAATTTAAAAAGGTGTCGTGGTCGGGCTCTCTAGAGTTGGCCAGTAGGCTACAGTAGTAGCGCGTGGCAGAGTATGATCCAGGAATGGGACTAGTGGAAAGAGGCAACAGAGGCCTTTGCCCTGCAAAGCAATGGGATATCTCGGGTTATAACTGTACTGAGTCAATTTTCGATTATTTTAACCCAAGTTGGTGGAATTTCCCCCTAACCCCCCCCCTTCGCTCTGTAATTTTTGCCATCATAATGATTCCTAAAAATACTTTCATCATTTCTCTGGTATTTTTGTAACACTATAAATATTAGTGAATTTTGTATTAAAGGTAATTCAAAAGTGGACTTATGTGACGTAACATCTTTCTCAGACTTTCTAAGAAACCTTATGATAAGAACTTTTAAATTGAAACTTAACAAACGGTATATACCTACATCGAAGTTACTTCTCAGACTTAAAAAAATACATGTGTCAATACTGATAATTTATTATCTCATTACATAACAAAAAAGAAAAATATAAAATGTACTTATTTAAAGAAATCTTACTTAATAAGCGTTCAAATTGCTTACAATTTATTTCAAGAAACTGTTTTATTACTCGTATAAAATGTTTTCGGGGATCATAATAAAATGGGTAATAAACTAAGGCACCCTACCCGCTTATTCGCCGTCATTTTAAATTAGAATTCTACTCAAATTCGACTTCATAAAGTACTTATTCTACGTTAAGATGTCAGCAAAGTAGGTCGATCTATATATCTGTAACGCAACCCAATTATGTCAAACTTAGAAGAAATCTTTCTCTGGAGGATTTGACTTTACCTGACAATAAGTTATACTACTACTTACTTGGCTAAGTGACAGTTTAGCAAATACTGAAAGAACATGCTTAATCAATACTTTTGGGCAAGCTTCCTAAAGAAACTTTTGATACAATGCGAAAGAAAACTAAAAAGATATTTATTTATTTTTTGCACTTTAAAACAAATTCTAAAACTTCTTTCTTATATCCTTTTATACAGACTTTTACATTAAAAGGTAGATAGGTAGTAACATCGTAATACAAACATGGTAGACATTTGAATACTCCATTTTAGAATCTTTGAATTTGTGTCGGTCTTGGTTTGAGCAAAAGGGGCTCCCCTATGCTAAGTGGCGCCGCCATCCGTTAAAAAATAATAACTCGCGAAGTATACATTTTTTATAAAATCCGGACGGTCATTTTAAAGATTTGGTGCTATATATAGCGGCCATAAACTGTATTTATTATAGTCCGCTGTAGTTATAGATAGAAAATTTGCTAAAAACGGCCACTTTTGGCAAATTTTCTATCTGTAACTTCATCGAACTCAAACTAACAGAGTTGATGGCTTCTATATATCCTAAAACACCAAATCTTTAAAATGACCGTCCGGATTTTATAAAAAATGTATACTTCGCGAGTTATTATTTTTTAACGGATGGCGGCGCCACTTAGCATAGGGGAGCCCCTTATCTTGTGTGCTTCTGGTATTATTAGTGTTCTAAGGAAACCTATAATGAATAAACAAATTTTGAATTGTGTAGGTATGTATATTTTATTATATACCGATCCTAAGTAAACAACCGCTTATAATGTTTGCTATAAAGTCGCTGTACTAGATATGTACTTTAGCTTGAAATCATAAACACGTTCCGTTAGAATAGTTTACTATGCTATAAAAACAGTATATCATTTTAGGTTCCCGAGCCTTCACATACCTACTAGCTTGAGTGTTTATATAAACAAAACTTGTGTGTGTTAATAGAATAAAATGCTGCAATTTCAATTATTACGGAAAGAATAAAACCCTCAACCACACCAAGGAATACTGAAAGGAAATGCTCATTTACCGGTTTTGAGCAATTTTACTAAAGGAACTTATTTCTTAACAAAAAATTATTCTAGAGTAGATTTTTCCATAAAAGTATCTTTGGGAGATTGCTCAGATCCATTGACTTAGTATTTTGTTTCAGTTTTTGCTAAGCCCTCTTACTTAATATACTTCTATATCCCGGTTGTAACATTAGGTGTAGCGCGAAAACTGCCGAACGTACGGCGCGGAATATTCCGTTGCTATGACAAACCAAAGTGTAGCGCCGCGCCATTAATTCCTGAATGACAGCCTTTGTCTTTCCTTGAGTAATAATGTTTTTATGATTAGTCTTATTATTTAGTGGTATTATTTGACTGAACAGCGTACTAAGCGTAAGGGTGTTATAGCAACACTAGAAAGATGACGAAGACTGTATTAGGATGTTCAAAGTGTTATTTTTATCGTTGTGGCGAGTACATAAATTTGGCTGTCTTTTGTGGAGAAGAACTAGCCGGAAGAAGCTCCACTGGCGTTTATAGCAGTTAGTACCTTTCGTAGTCTTAAAAAAAGCGGCCAAGTGCGAGTCGGAATCGCCCATGAAGGGTTCCATAGCAGCCAGTAACATAATATAAAAGTTTTTGTAGTTCGTTGTGACTTTGATCGATGTTTTAATAATAAATAGTGAAAGGTAAATTGCGGTTTACGATTTATGACGTATTAAAAAAAAACTACTTACCAATTTTCGTTGAAAGTTTTCATGGTAATGCACATCATATATTTTTTTTAAATTTATCATTATCTTATTTTAGAAGTTAAAGGGGGGGACACACATTTTTCCACTTTGGAAGCGTCTCTCGCGCTAACTATTCAGTTTAGAAAAAAATGTTATTAGAAACCTAAATATCATTTATGAAGACCTATCCATAGATCTACTTACCAAGTTTCAACAGTATATGTATTTTAGTTTCGGAATAAAGTGACTGTGACATACGGACGGACAGACAGACAGACAGACAGACATGACGAATCTATAAGGGTTCCGTTTTTTGCCATTTGGCTACGGAACCCTAAAAAGGAAACTCTAAACAACATTTGCACAAATTATTTCTGCTTGACGTTTCTAGATCGTTATTTAGAGTGAAATATTATATTTTGGAACGTTTACATGAAATTTATCCCATTAGATCATATTGCAGAAAAGTTTATCATATTTCAGGTTAGTTTGAGAGTTAGCCTGTATGGTGTAGTGTACAGTTATAAAATATTGCATACTTGCCCCCGTTGAACGGAATACGTAATGCCCGGTTATCTGGCCGCCTGGGGCACGTGTATACAGACTGCTATATTTTAAACTACGTTTTATTTATTTATTTATTTATTTTATTTTATTTATTTATTTAGTAAATAGATACACCAACAATAGTAACACAATTATCTTATAGGTAAACATTAGATGGTCTTGGACAGTGTGAACTATCATTACAGGTGCATACAAAACTCAACGTTCAACTAGCATGCAGTTACTAACATATCAAATTTTAATAATATAATAACAGGTGAAGTACGGTCAAGTGCAAGGCAAGCCGAACATGCTTACTATTATTCAACGGACACAAGAACGGTGCGAAATCTAGTGTTCAGCCCAGCGTACTCTCAACCGCACATAAACAATAAATACTTATATCAAAATATAATTTTAATTATAATTAACTTTAATTTTGCAGAGCCTTTAACTTAGTCTTAAATACCGTTTACGTTACGTTACCGTCTACGTTTTATAATAAATATGCCAAAAGTATGGTTTTTATTTTAAATTATAGTCATCCATAACTTTCCGAGATCATTTTAAACAGCAACTTTGACAGATATTATTTTTAAATTATTGAATTGTATACAAATATTTTGGCTCGAGCCCTTAAGTCGGAACATATAGGGTGTGTTCGCGGTTCGTGCGTCGGGATTTTCTTTAAACAAGTAAGTTGGTCGCGTCTCGTGCGTTTTCAGTAATGCAATAAATATCACGACGCACGAACCGCGAACAGATATAGGGCCTGTTAATGAAGAATTAATATTTAAAAAACTAACTATGCTATGTTACGCTTACGCCCCAGTGAAATGATCTGCGTAAAATGACTAACAAATTAAATTATAGGTATAGATTGTAACCAAGTTGCGATCAAATGACATTATATCCTTCTGACCACTTATTAAACCCAGACGAGTATAACTGCAGCAGACAGTTTATAACAAACCGTTCCTTATTTCAATTCAAGGCTTATGTACGTAGTACAATTCATTATTCAGAAGATACAGAGTCGGTCTGAACCAGCACCAGACTAATTAAAAGTTTATAAGGTTCATGCACCTCAAAACATTGGTAATCCAGTGAGGAATAAAGTTACTGGTGTAGCGGCTTGAAAAGGGTTCTGAACAGACTGTTAGTTGTTACTAATTCGAGATCCATCATCACCTTTTCATTGTCATCATTGACCTTTTCAAGCCTTTTCTTATGTAAATATTTATTTCGTCAAAACCGACCAAAGAGACTTCGAAGCGCGGCTTTTCCAATCTCTTTGGATCCAAATCATGATGAGACGTGTTGAAAACTTCGCGATTTCTTCTTATTTGATTTTATCTATGTCATAAAAATCACGTTTTGTGTTTAATCCAGAGAGATGGGAGCCCCATCTCTCTGGTTTAATCAGAGTCCATAAAATACTTATATATTTTTTTGGAAAGGAATTTGGTATCGTTGCAATGTTTTTGTACCTTTTCCATTACAATAAAACTGATAGACAAACTTAGATCCACTTCTTACTGGTTTGGATTGCACAAATCAAAAGGGAAACCTGTTTTTACTTAATATATAAACAAACTGGAATTATATCTACTAATTATCGTTTAAATCGAAGAACAGGAATTTATAGAGATAGCTTTCATAGTTATTCGCTGACGAGCACGTCGAAGTTTCTAGACCGATCAATAGATGCTACACTCTGACAGACGACGCTATTTAAAGGCGAGATAGAAATCTAGTTAATGGATGGTACTACTAATTGGTTTAAGCGTCCTGTAGGCATCTACAAATGAAAAAATAACATCCATTCTTCCAACCTTAAAATATCATACTGTAATGGATCTTAATTTAGTTCCGAGGAGTGAAGTGGCGGCGACTAAGCGGCGTAAAATTTAGCTGACAATTTAGCAAAAAAAGACGGCGGAGGGTGGGACAATCGCAGAGGGCTGTGGCTCGCATAAGTCACTGTCACGACCGTGCATGCCAACACCTTTTTTGTGCCACTTTCGTAAAAAAAGGAAAAGAAACCGTGGAAGTTCAGCGCCCTGGAACAAGCTAGATTTTTTACAATTATTAATATATAAAAAAATTGCTACTTAAATTGTACAGTTTCGTAAGAAAATGAAATACCTAAATAGATTATAAAATACAGTGTTATGTTTGTTGTAAATTAAGTTGTTACGGGAATTGTCACACTGTATAAATATATAGGGTGTAAGAAAAAGTGTCCTTATTCTTAATACCGAGTGTTACATATCACTAATACAATACCGGATCAGTCTCATTTCTTTAATACCGGCATATTAGTATCAATTAATAGAAATAAATTCAACCTCTACAAAAACTTTATTATAAATACGCGTTATCCTACCATGTTGTCTGTTTAAATGCCTCAAAAGTTTATTCATTCAAAAAAGTTCTAAAAGGCAAAGCAAAAAAATTCAGTTCATTTATCTGCTGCAAAAATAACGAGGGCATTTTCAATTTTTAGGTCAATAAGTAAGAACGTAAATATTACGGTAAAATGTAGAGACGCCGCGAATATGGCGCAATTATTTTTTATGTTCAATTTCATCCCCAGGCTAAGTATGGCTTAATTTATCTCGGAATTAATGTTTTTATTATACAGGGTTCTACAAGTTTGGTATAAAGAGTTGCCCATCCATATAAAAATATATTATACTTTGCGCTTCGTCTTTTTAACCAGGCTCTGTCTATTTTGGAGTCAGAAAGCTTTGTGTCAGGAGTTCCCATAGTTTTATTTACGATAAAAATAATAAAGGAGATCATTTATCAATGAATAATACCTAATGTTTTTTTTATATCTATCGTAACTTACCAAGAGTTTTACGATACCATTATAGTGCTATTTTTACGATTCCATATGACTATTATCGATTTAGTTACATAAAAAATACATAAGTTCTTTGCGATAGCAACACTTTTATTATTATTTAGGTATATCAAATACGGGTCTTTCTTTAGATTGTATGAGGAAAAACAGAAAAATATTTTGACTTGAATATTCGTAAGATTTTTCCAGAAAATAAATAACTAAAGACTCGTGATTCTAAAAATACCTCCGAGGAGGGAAAATAGAGCTTGTTAAAGCATGTTGGTTATGAAATTTATTATATACGATTTTGATGACTACCTGCTCTTAAAGCTAAAGTATCAAGAACAACAGGTAACCTTAAGTTGGGTACAAATAAAACTAAAGAGTGTCATATCTATTTTTAATTGATCTTTTATTGCGTTTGAAGCCGCGGGGCAGATGCTAGTCATACATATAAAAAAGAACCTACTTGTCAAATATTAAGCACAAATATTTCTTCTTAACACAATAAATCAATAAATTTCAGGCAATATTTACAAAACGACTAGAAAAATAACATTTCATTTGTTCTCGTGGTCGGTCCAGTTAGCAAAACGTCCACTTTTTACTGTAGGTAATGATCAATCGGTTCTCCTCATCCATCGTTATTACTAACAAGTCAATATTAAAAACGGAATATACTCGTATTAAAAATATTAGTTACCGATGCGATCATTACCTATTCGTTCCAAATATTACATTTATTTTTAAACATCTTGTAGTTATAGAGCTAATAACCTCTCTCTAAAATTTTCATTACGCCTAATTTTATAAGAAAAATATTACAGTTCCGAGCCCGACCAAATATTTTTACCTTATTTTTACAGATATTTTGTTTCAAACCGATATCGGCGGAATGAATATCTTACTCTAATGAAGCTGATAATAGGAAGAGGGGAGAACGGTAATACGGTATACATAATTAATGAGACCATTATCCACCCGCAATGCCCAGAACGCAGCTCCAGTGCGCAGGAGACAAAATACCTAGTGCGAACCGGCCCTAATGGCCATCGGGCACAGATCTAGGAACAGGATCCCGAGGATAAACTGCAAAACGCGCCTAGGAGCCTCCACAATGTGCGACTTAATAACGAATATCACAAGGAATATCACATTAGAACTTTGGAAATAGGAAAAAGTCATCTGGCTCGCAGAGAGGCTGCGGCCGTCTGTATGGCAGCAACCAAATTCAAATGATATAATTACTTTTCATCATTGAACAGCCAGAAACGCGAAAAGAGGTTGCCAGCACGAAAGCGGCGAGCATGTAGGAAGCATGCACGCCACAATACTTACCTACATACATAGACACACTCTTTTCTACAAGTCCGGTGAAGCTTGATTGGTCGTACTTTTTCGACACAAGCATGGTAAATAAATAAAAAAACACTCTTTTCCCTAACGGTAAGCAAGCAGAATTTCGATAAGCTTACACAAGCCCGCCCACCTAAGCTACAAAACACAAAGATCGGTGTACTGCGTACCTAATCTTAACCGAAACACGTTGCTAAAAGTGGTTTACTATGCGTGCCAAATAAGAATAGGACTGTCAAGGCGCCATTTTGACAGTCCCTCCTTTTCTGCCTTTTGGGCCAAATAAGAAAAGGAGGGACTGTCAAAATGGCGCCTTGACAGTCCTATTCTTATTTGGCACGCATTTTGACAGTCCCTCCTTTTCTTATTTGGGCCAAATAAGAAAAGGAGGGACTGTCAAAATGGCGCCTTGACAGTCCTATTCTTATTTGGCACGCATAGTAAACCACTTTTAGCAACGTGTTTCGGTTAAGATTAGGTACGCAGTACACCGATCTTTGTGTTTTGTAGTGATTCGTGATTCTAGTGACAGGTTGCCAGTCTATCGCCTATGCGGAAACTACACCCTAATCCCTTAATCGCCTTCTACGACACCCAATGGGAATAAGACATGGGTTGATGCTATTCTAATTGGGATCACTCATACAAGGTATAAAATAGAATATATTATGTCATAACTTTTTTTTCTAATTAGCATATTGTCGAAGCGTTATGACGAAGTGGCATATTGTCACACTAACGTAATGACGAAATAGCATATTGTCACACTAAATTAAGTAATGACGAAATAGTATATTGTCACACTAACGTAATGTCGAAATAGCCAATTGTCACACTAAAGAAATGTCGAAATAGCATATTGTCACACTAACGTAATGTCGTAGTAGCATAGTGTCGCACTAATGTAATATATATCGTACAACTGTCGTAGATAAGTTTGTCGCACAAACGTGTTTCGCATTTTCATTATTTCGCTTTATTGACTGTCGAAGCCAAGAGCGGGTTCAATCTCACTTACCAATGTGTTGTCGATTTTTAATACATAAGTTTATTAAATTAAATGGTTGTGTGTAAATTTGACCTACCCGCACTGGGCCAGCAGCGTGGCCGACTAAGGCCTATTCACCCAGATTCCCCTTGATAAACCAAGTAAGATAGTTATGGCAATTACTATAATAATATATGTAGGGACAGCTCACCCGTACTCTAAACCGACGAGCATGTATGAGGAGATTAATGAGTGTGGATGAAGCGAAAGAAGTATGTTTGGATCGTAGCAAGTGGAAGGAAGTGGTCTCTGCCTACCCCTCCGGGAAAGAGGCGTGAGTTTATTTATGTATGTATGGGACAGCTCACACACGGCCACCTGATCCCAAACTAGGCAGAGCCTGTACTATATGGGTGTCAGACAGCTGATACACAACATCTAGACACAGGGCAAACACAAGTGCTTATCACACAAATGTTTGCCCTGGGCGGGATTCGAACCCGCGACCCTGTGCTACGAAGGCAGGTGCACTACCAACTACATGCACAGAAGACAGCCAAATCGTGAACTCGTCTCGACGTCGAAAAGTGATTTGTAAAATCTTACTTCGAATAAACGCTTTTTGAATTTAGATTTTTTTTTTCATTTAAGCTACGGGGCCGTCAAAACGGCGTACTAGCGTAGAGACGTAAAGACTGAACAGAAACTTCTAGAGTGCTGACATTTAAAAGGACCGCAATCGCATAATCTGTTTAAATTTCCGCATAAATCGTTCTAAGTACCGCCTTTATGGATAATCTACCTTCAGCGGCCCTGTCCTGCTATCGAATTTATATTTCAGCGCCTCACACCCATCCTATTTCAACCATTTACTTATTGTGGACAATTTGGGCATATAATATTTATTGCCTAGCAAAAAAATCATTTCATGTCTTCTTTTTCTTCGTGTGAATTGAAAAGGGTTTTAAGCTTTTAACGTAACTTATGTAATAACAAACAACCTACATCCGTAGTCAACAGAGACCAACGGTGAACATGCCTTCTTAAACACGAAATGTATACTCACAACACTCACAAATAATATAATTATATACGAATATACATGCGTCTGGACATTCGCACTACAAAATTCACCCTACCTACGGAATACGGGCGCTTTCAAGGTTAACATGTCCAGCCATATGTGCTATCTATTGTACCTACATGCAAACGCAAAAAGTGGTATAGATAGATGCGTTTACTCGACGCTCATGTTGAAAGAAAACGTAATGTATCTAACCACCCACGCGTACGAAGAAACACTAATTGTGTATTTTTCTAGCTAAATGACCTATCTATTATTACACGAAATATTCTTCAAAATATCTATCTTTCTAAGATCCAGTACACTTATCGGGTTTCTTTCGAGATATTTTTAATATGACCCAGTAGACTCATCGGTTTTCCCTTTTATATTAGACCCAATAGTAAATGAATTACGATACTTAATTGACCAAATCACCTATTTTTCTAACTAGACAAAACAACCAACAACCTCCGCGGTCGAGGGTCAAAAGCTCGTCTGACGTTTCGGAGGTTCCGGGTTCGAATTGTATGGAGAACTTTTTTTTATAAACACTGAAAAGAGTTTCTTTGAGAAATTACCTTAAAACCACTGAATATAGACATATTCAAGTAGATTACAGTATTTGCTAACGGTTTGTCAAGGTTTGCGAGTCTATAATTCTCACAATTTCTCACTTTCCTGTAGGTATTTTTTGTGGCAATGACATATTCAAATTTGGGACGGATACCCCTAATATCCCCTTAAATAATCGAATTACCTGCGTTTGCTTATCTTGCTAATCCAACGCTAGCTTTCCACCTCGGCTCCGCACGCGTTAACAGCTTTTTCAATTTTCCCGTAGTAAAAGGTAGCCTATGTTACTCCGGTTACCTTTCTAATTTGAACTGTGAAAGAATTTTTGAAATCGGCACTGTAGTTTTTGAGTTTATTCATTACAAACATACACACACACACACACACAAAATTCAAATCTTTCCTCTTTATAATTTAGTATGACGACTAGTCTTAATACAAGAACTACAGACTGGGCAAGTGTACAAACAAATGCTTTTAAGCATGAAGGAAGAAAAAAAATTACGGGCGCAATCATTATAATTTTTTTACGCAGATAAGATATACATATACGTGACTTGCAATTAGTTGTGTTGTTTTGTTTAGTTGATAAAGAGGGAGATAATTTTAAAAATCCTTGTACCATTCAATCAATTTTGAATATACATCCCAGATAAATTGAAATACACCGCAAAATTGTATATTTGTAATAAAATAATAGCTCCTTCAAAATGAGTAAATATCAACGAAAAATTGTATAACGGCTGTTACAGCTTAACAAAATGATTCATTTCCTCTTTCTCAATATTTGTGATAACAAAAGGTAGCCGTCTTTAGCTTTGTGCTATGTTAAATAAAGTAACGTTATCTACAAGTTATAAAAAATATAAGTATATTATTCCTTAGGAATCTGTTTTTAGTATTTTTCTAATTTGTTACTAGGTAAGTATATTTTTTACATTTAATGGCTCTATCTTATTCATATCATTCGTTTTCCTACTAAAATGCCTTTGTTTTCACAATAGGAGACATCGGCGGCGACGATTCACAAACTTCGCCATCTGTTCGTTTGTTAATTTGTTCCCATGAAAGAAAAGCGCTAATAAACAACACAAACAAGAAACAGCACAACAATAAAGGCGACTTGGTAGCAACTCAAAGTTGACAAATAACAGCAATAGAGATAATACTAAAACTTTGTTCCCAAAGGACTGAAATTTCAATCTAAGGAAAGTGCAGCCATTCGTGACTTATAAAGTTATAATTCAAAAACGAAGTAGATAAAGAAAGTTCACCTGTTTGTTATGTTAATATTAATCACTTGAACTGTCACTGTTTAGTAGAAATAGACATGCGATCACTCGCGTGCTAACATTACGATATAGAGTACGCGACACGATGTTTTTTGTACCAGGGATAAAGAAATGGCAGAGAGTAACACTCGCCGTAGCCGCGTAGCACAGACTGGCGTAGCGGGGCTACGATATGCCTACGAGATGCCGGGCTACGCTGCAAGCGGGACTACACCGCGCAGTCGCGTCAATTTCTAAATGTAAACGTCTCACATTCAGATACCTATTTGCCTGTTGACGGCTCAGGCGTTGTCCTAATAGAACGCGATTACGCGACCATCGCAAGTTCGCGCGAACGCGCGACTGTCAAATGTATGAAGAAATCGTTCAATCGCGCGATCGTCTATTAGGACACCTATTCGACTTCAATATGTTTGATCGCGCGTTCGTACGAGTAAAATTCGCGCGAATCGCGTAGTCGCGTTCTATTAGGACAACGCCTCATACTCAGATTGAAGTTATTATTGTAATTTAAATTTTACTAGATACATACATGCATTTGATGCATTTGAAAAAAAATATAACGCCAACCTCTTTCAGCCCTAATAAATTAACGGCTTTAAAAACGCTTTGTTTGTAATTATTTGTTACGACTCACAGAAAATAGATTAATACGTTAATTATCATAACAAAATAACAACTTCAGTCCCTTATGCAACATCTCAAACAACAAGAAAACAAACACATAGAAAACATACTAAATGAGATAAACTGTTGAAATAACTAAAAGAAATTAAATTATATTCCTGACTATTATTGACTATTAAATTTTTTTTGTAATATTTGAAATCTGCTTTAATTTCGGAGGAAGAAATGACTTTTCCAGTATCGGTTTTTTATTATTATATATAATACTAGCTGTCCGCCCACGGCTACGCCCGCGTTGTTTTTTTTTATTTGTTTTTTTTTTTTTTTTGGGATGAAAAATAGATGTTGGCCGATTCTCAGACCTACTGAATACGCTCACAAAATTTCATGAGAATCGGTCTAGCCGTTTCGGAGGAGTATGGAATCGAACACTGTGACACGAGAATTTTATATATAAGATATTATATTGTTATTTATTTTGGTTTTTCAATCGAACCATTATCAGCTCAATACCCTCAAAGTGGTTCAATAGGGCACGCCCAGCCAGGGTATTCACTCTTTGAAAATACCCCGTGATTGTATTGCAACCGCAACTTTTTTTTTTCAACTAATTATTTTTTGCCTTTTTATGGTTCGCTGCGAACGAAACTTTAAGGGAAGTTTCGTTTTAATTTGTAAATAATTCTCATTGTGAAACAATTACCCTGATTATGTCTTTGTCTCATGCCTTGGTTACAAGGTGCGAACTGGCATGCGAGCTGACCTAATCCACCACAGAACACTCTGGAGGCTGCTACTCACACCGTGTGACCGCATTATACGAGTTACTGTCATGTCAGTTGCTCGCTCGCTACGAGTTACTAAAACATTTTTAGTTTTTACTATCCGCCACTCACTTTTTAAGTATCCCACGGGAACTTTTTAATTTTCCGGGATTAAAAGTATCCAAGATATTGACCAGGGATGTAAAGAGCCACCGTGCAAAATTTCATTCAAATCGGTCCAATAGTTTCGGTGATTAGCCCGTACAAACAGATTACATGCTCCTGACTCGGATTTCGTCTTTTATTTTCTATGTACATACAGACATTTGACCTCTACAGTTTTATTATATAGATGACAGTAGCTCGTACTTCTTTTCTTTTTCTTTTTTTGTATAACACTTTAAATTCGAAGTATTTTATCAAAAAGTATTATTATAATATTGCTTTTATTGTGGTACAAGGTGTGGCCTAAAAATAAAATAATAATAATGAAATGGGCCTTTTTATGTAAGGACCACCCTTGCATATTAATGAACCCGTGACAAGACAACACTACTAAAGACGTTCAATAATAACACAAGACTACTGTAGACGTAGAATACCAGAAATGACGACTAAGAACGACAAATTGAAACTGAAGATAGAAAATAATAATAATAATAATAATAATTCTATCCTATTATTACCACAGACTAGGCTGTATGGTCTTTAAACCTTTTGCTTTTCCCATTAAGGAGAAATAAACTAAAAAAAACTAATCTGTCCTGTCACTGTCAGTTGTCCGTCAGTCAGTGTCATTTTTGTTTAGTTTTGTTTCTTTTGCTTGCTGCTTCATTGACCTACTTGATAAAAGTTTAATAAAATAATAATCGCGCAACCAGCACCGCACTGTTTTCAAAGTCTTGGTGAACGACGCTCGTGTACTTACAAATATGAGACCTAAATCTGGACTGACCCGCTTCCACAACTGTCTTATTCTGCGTGACAGTAAAATAATCAAAGAGGATTTGTGGATAAGGGGCGGAAAAATTGAGAATCCTGAGCCAGTATTTTATGTGGAACAAGCGGAGGCCGACGTAACTGTAAACTGCGAGGGCCTGCTCATCGCGCCTGGTTTCATTGACATACAAATCAATGGTTAGTTGGAGGTTACCTTGCCCATGAAAGTTTTATTTCTTTTGTATTATAGAAATATACCTAGTGTAAAACAGTTTTATATCCTTTGTAAAAAATGTTATACTAACATAGAGTGCAACTTAACAATTTAATCAGTAAGGAAGCAAATTGCAAAAGAATACAAAAAGAAATTGAATTGAATCATTGAAGTTTAACTGGTTACCTAAATATCTTCCACCAATTGAGCCTAGGTACCCTAAAGTTGACTTTCCCCTAAAGTTGACTCTACCCCGCCCTGAAGTTGACTCTCTGACCCAGGGTGAACTAAACTGAATAAAATTAAATACTTAATGTGCCTTCCCAGATTTTTGAGAAGTATTAATTATTACAAACCCTTTACCACAAAATTATTTCTTTCTTTTTCTAGGTGGTTGGGGCATAGACTTTTCAGCAAACACAGAAAATGTAGAACAGGGTGTCCAAAAAGTAGCTAAAGAACTATTAGCTTATGGAGTGACCTCCTTTTGCCCAACTATGGTCACAACATGTAAAGAAACTTATAGGCAGACCCTACCTCGGATAAAAAAGACTCAGGGAGGTAAAAATGGAGCTACAATACTAGGAGTGCACCTAGAGGGACCATTTATAAGTTTAGCCAAAAAAGGTGCTCATATGGAAGAATATATTCAAGCTCCTGAAAAGGTAAGTTAACATACAGGTAGGCAGAGACCACTTTATTCCACTTTCTACAATCTATACATATTTCTTTTGCTTCATCCACATTCAGTTTTAAGTTTAGTAACAATAAATAAGAGTTTATTACGAGTTAAACAAGCAGTACATCATTAATTTTATAAAAAAATAATAAATACAAAAAATTCCCATAATACTAACAATAATTATTATTACAGCTATTGTTCTCATTTATTACCATTTAAAAGTATGTATCATATTTAATTGAATTAATAATATTTTTTATTTTGATTAGGTTATAATAATAATAGTAATTATTAAAACATTTTTGGTACGTTTTTTTTTAAACTAACACGCCCTAAAAAAAAATAGGGACAAAATAAAAAGTCATTCAAAAGCTGTTCATGAAGTAGGTAGTTAACCCTAGCACAGACTTTTTTGTCTATTTGAGCTGCTACTATCAAAAATCATTTATGCAGATATTTATTAATGGATAGTTTTTAATCAATCTCTGTACTTCCTGTGTGTAATGGTTTATATTAGTCGTTTTCTAAATGTGTGTTAATAAATAAATAAAATAAAAAAATATATAATAAATAAATCATACTTTATCAATAATTAAACTGTACCTAATAGTTATTTGTGCAATGTCACTATCACTTTATTTTATAACCCATTTTACATAAGTAGGGAAACTGTTATCGTGGTTGGTTATTGAACTTCATTATCAAAACACTCACTTGTGTGTACTTTATAGACTATTTAGTTATCTACAGTAAAGAATGCTATATTTATGGACACTTATTATGTAGGCCATTTCCACATTTATTCATTGTAGACATACCTTATCTTAATGGCCTATATTTATTTTATTTATTTATTGTAATAAAATAACAATAGTGTTCATTTCTTTTTACATAAAAAAATTAATATCTCACTAAAATGCAACAAACATATTAGATTAGGGGCAGGGTGGGTACAAGCATGGAAATGGGTAAAATGCATTTTTTCGCACAACAATGATTGTGCCTATTTGTTTCACTTGTGAAAATAATATTTTATTGTGTTATTTCATTTATTACTGGTATCAATATAGAATATTTGTATTGTATTGAATGATTTTTATGTGCTTTTGACGTTTAATATCTTTTGCACCTTAACCATGGTCCAAGAAAACAAGGTCTTGCAATAATAGACCATGTGACTGACACGAGCCTATGTCATTTCTACGTCATTTTGCCTATTTATCCTTGTCGAATGTGTGTAATAGACAAGGATGAACAGCGTAAAATGACATAGGCTCATGTCAGTCACGTGGTCTAATTGCAAGGACCTTGTTTGCTTGGTCCATGACCTTAACTGTAAAAGAGAGGCCATAATGCATTGACTGCATTCTTATCCAAACAAGAGTGGAGAAAAGATACACAGAGTGTGTCGCTTTAAATGTAGCCGTGAATATGACATAGACACATAACAATAAGTCTTTATTTTCAGGGTTTGTTGTCTATAACAGACACTTATGGATCTCTAGATAATGTTATAATAGTCACTTTGGCACCTGAATTGCCAGGAGCTGCTGAAGCAATCAAGGGTCTTACAACTAAGGGCATTAAAGTAGCTCTAGGCCACTCCAGTGCTAGCCTCGCGCAAGGCGAAGAGGCCATCAGAAGTGGGGCAAACTTAATTACTCACTTGTTTAATGCTATGCTGCCTGTAAGTATCACTACATAATATAAAACAAAGTTGCTTTCTCTGTCCCTATGTCCCTATGTGTGCTTAAATCTTTAAAACTATGCAACGGATTTTGATGCGGTTTTTTTAAATAGAGTGATTCAAGAGGAAGGTTTATATGTATAATACATGTATAATATACTTAAGGATAACCTACAATAACCATTTTCCCGTGCGGAGCGGGGCGGGTCGCTAGTACATTATAATATGTACTTACATTACACCTAGTTTCCCACAGTACCTAACTGGCACATAAACTACTTTTTATTAATGAAAAACACAAATAAACATCTCACAATATAATATTAATTTCATTAAATTGTATTTTACAGTTCCACCATCGTGATCCAGGTCTGGTGGGTCTGTTAGCTTCATCAACCGAAAAACAAGTTTACTATGGAATCATTTCTGACGGAATCCACACTCATCCATCTGCACTAAGAATAGCTTGCAGAACTAATCCAGAAGGTAGGACTGTTTAATGAGGGTGAAGCTTATTGTGTAAAAAATATCTAATCGACGCGTCTTATAATCACACTAATATTATAAAGGCAAAAGTTTGTGAGTATGTGTATGTTTGTTACATTTTCAAGTCTAAACGGCTGGAGCGAATTTAATAAAATTTGGTATGGAGTTAGCTGACACTCTGGTTAATACATAGGCTACATTTTACCGCGGGAAAATACCTCATTCCCAAGGGGAAAATTGTTAACGCGGGCGGAGCCGCGGTGCGGAAAGCTACTAAGATTTAAATTCAGCTTAAGTTAAGTAATCATCTCCAATGTCTAAAATTTTGGTTATTCAAAGTTTGCGTGAAGTTCACGAACCCGCAGTGGGCCAACGTGTAGTTTTAGGGTAGGCTAGCCTAATTTTAGGGTAGGCTCGAGCCCCTCGGTAGGAATATATTAAATGAGCTGTTAACGTTAATTAGACACGTGTTATTCTGCCGCCGTCTCGAACATATCCTTTCCGAACCTGACGACGAAATCACCGATGCAGTTAAAGCAGCCAAATAATTTAGATTACACCATGGTCTAAGAAAACAAGGTCTAACCACTAGACCACGTGACTGACACGAGCCTACGTCATTTTACTCTGTTCATCCTTGTCTATTACAAGCCTTCGACAAGGGTGAATAGGCAAAATGACGTAGAAATGACGTAGGCTCGTGTCAGTCACGTGGTCTAGTGGTTAGACCTTGTTTTCTTAGACCATGGATTACACCTAACAGAATGCCCTTCTGGTAGCGAACACCCTTCAGGTAAAAAACGCCGGCGGGGGCGCGGCCATAACCAAAATCAAAATTGATAATCAAAGACGGAGCCCCTCAGGCGTCGTCTCCTTCACGTTGTTTTTCAGTAGACTTAGGTCCGAGGCTCCCTCGAGCCGCCCCTAGTCGCGTTGGTACATGACTACTTTGGGGTAGTCTTCCGCTCCCCCGCAAGTTCGGTGAAGCTTGATCCGTCGTATTTTTTCGACTCAAGCATAGACACGTTATTTATTTTTTTGTGGTAAAACCCTTTATTATTGTGATTCTAGGACTAATCCTTGTAAGCGATGCTGTAGCGGCCCAAGGCCTGGCCGACGGGAGTTACCACATAGGGCCGCAGTCGGTGACGGTAGAGGGAGGCCGCGCTTACGTCACCGGCACCAAGACGCTGTGCGGGAGCACCACGGGGCTCAACGAGTGTGTCAACACCTTTAAGAAGGCTACAGGTAAACTACTCAACACATAAGGTGACGGTGACTTCGAAAATAACCTTTCGGCCGTCATCGCAAGGCAACTAGGCTCGAGATTTGCCCATGATCCCAACTGGTTGCCATCATCATGAAATACAAAAAAATCTTCGTAGAAAACTAATTGTGAAACACAGTTGCGATGACGGCCGAAAGGGAAAAATAAATATTTACATATTGTCTTTTCTTTTTTGCGAGGCGACTCAGCGAGTACCAGCACTCCGCCATAGATATAGAGTTATTTTGTAACAAATGGCCTTTGTGAGAAATTATTCTTTTATTTTATTATTTTTTAATCTAAACAGAATGAAAGATAAGATTCCGTATCATCCTATATTTTTTAAATCGATGCACTCACGATGCGAGTACAGATAGATATAGCACCTTCCTTCCCAAGCAAACAACTCCAGAATGAACAACTAGACTTGTAGCTTTCTCATAAAATTCATTTAATTTTGTTTCCTATATTTCGCAGACTGCTCCTTGGAATACGCTTTGGAAACTGCATCTTTGCACCCGGCGAAAGCGCTGGGAATCGAAGAGAGGAAAGGCAATCTGAACTTCGGTTGTGATGCCGACTTCGTGTTACTGGATCCGAAGTCCTTAAAGGTTCTCTCCACGTGGATCGCTGGCCAGTGCGTGTATACGTCACCGACTAATGGCGATGCTTGTGATAAATGACGAAACGGTACTGCCAAGAAAATTAACGCCTGACCAGAAAATTTGAAAACCTTGCCTTATTGCGGAAATTCATATTAGGTAGTCGGGCATTAAGTATCGTCACATACATTTATTATAATAGATAATTTTAAACTTCTTATCTATCAGTATATTTTAAACACCAAATGAAAGCCTAGACAATGTTTTAAATAACATTTTTTTTATTCAAAAATGACCGCCCTTATTTTTTATAACCGCTTTCAACCTGCGTGGCCAGTCGTCAACAGAGGCACGCACCATTTCTACTGTCTAACCTCTGCACTGATCCTAGCTTAGCTAGTACTCACTAGTATGTACATCCATATTACATCTGATGTATTGAAAACTGAAGTAGGTAAATGTTTTGGCGGGTATGGGACGTGGGCCTTGAAAAGGGATGCCTTCAAAGGGCTTATAGCTGACCTTCGCCACTCATGTGCTGCCATATTTTCATATTTTGTAATCTAAAGGATTGAAATCAGGACTAGCAGACGGCCGCCACTTCTCGTGCCTGATGAAATCGATTCCGCACGCCGCTAGCCAGTCTTGTGTGCTCTTTGCTTTTGAGCTGGCGCAGTCCTGCTGAAATACCCAATGCCGGTGTTGAAACATTGTGCGTGAGACGTTCCACAACGTTTGTCAGGACAGTATTTTGATAAACCGCAGCACTGGTTTTGCACCTTTTCGCAAAAAAAAACATCTCAGTGAGGCCCGAATACGAGACTCCCAGCTAAGCCATGATTGAAGGATGATGAACTCGGAATACGACTGCATGCTTCCTCACTGCTGTACGCATAGGTACAGTCAGGTACACCTTATCATTTTGCTTATTGAAGCTTTTCTCGAAATTTTTTTTTTCATCCGAAATGAGGATTTCTCGCTATTTTTTTGCCGCGTATACCGGTTCAACAACACTCGCGATCCTTTTCTAGCCTGATCTTTAGTCGTGCATTAAGGAACGTGCTGTTCTTTTTCGATAAGCACGTAGTTCAAGGTCTTTATACATAACACCCTTTTGACAGTCGTCTTACTTATTCCTACTGCGGGGCCTTCAGGTTTTGCCTTACGGACGGGATTTCTCTCAATTCGCGCCTTCACAGCGACCGCTGGACTCCCAACTGTACGAGGACGACCGCTTTTCTTTCTAAGTATAATCTATTCTGCCTGCAATACTCACTGAATCTATTCTGATATCTATGCACTGAATCGTTTTATGGTACGATAAACAAACCTCAACGTCATTTTCACAAATTTTGGAGCAGTTTAAAAATCACCTGGCGCGTAACCGCAGCGGTGCAACGCGATTACTTTTAGCGTCCACTCCAGGTTGAAAAATAAAATATCCTCAAATAGGTATTCAAATTTATTCGTGTTAGTTCGTTCTAAATTTAAAATTACTTTAAATTTTAATTTTTCTGGTCATTATTTATCAATTATTATGCTATATATTTTTAAGGATTGACTTGACAGTGGAAACTGTACAGACGATTGGGATACTATACATTTTAGAAAATCACTACCTCTTGTAGTTTACACCTGGGAAACCAACTGGCGTACGAATAGAAAAAAAATATTCTCTAAGATTGTTAGGGTTAAGTGCAAGTGAAGATTTGAGTATCTGAATGCGTATAAACCAACGACGTGTGATCTTCCTTTTTTTACCGTTTATAAATTGTTATATTTTGGCTGTGTGGCTGGTAAATTGTGATCATTTGAAATGTTAAAAACATTTTAAATATATTAGCAAATAAATGAATTATTAAAGAGAATGGTGTTTTATTAATAAAACCACTTTACTAGTGGCATGGAAAATCTTTATTGAAGTAAATATATTTATAAAGTCAGTACAATTTAAGTTCAATAGTTTCCAAAAATATTAAAGTGCAGGTTGCTGATCACCTGGCCATGTTAAATATGATTATTTCTTAATTAAAATACAAGCTAATATTGAGAAAACTGTAATTAATATGTGAATAATAACATGTATATACCTAAATAAAACGACAAAAATATATTTTAGGCAGGCTCTAAAATACACTGGTATGTTGTTGTTATCCTGGCCACATTTCACGACGATCAACTTATTATAAGAAAGCCGTCCACGCCGCGTGGAACCGCACTCGCCCGAACAGACGAGGCTCGCTTCGCACGCAACGAGCGGTATTGAATTTGGTCAAAGTAAGATGTACAACTAGTTGAAACAAATAAACCGGTCCTGTCCACAGTAAACACTCTAACTATACATCGGTTACAATAGACAACATTCAACACATTCAATTCCTCCAGTTTCTGCCCGTGGACAGACATAACCAGTTGGGCATCTTATTTTTTTTACAATAAAATTAAACATCAAATTACAAACCACGCAATGTATATTCATGTATACAATATTACTAAGTGTATGAATGTATATTGTAAATACATTTTTATGAAAAACAAAATAATATCATGGAATATTCAAAGAGCCAAAATATTTGAGATTAACTCTACCTTGATACCATTAAATTCTAAGATCTAGGCACAATGCAGCAGAGACTCCTGTATGGATTACATAACAATTTTCGTTGACTGTGGGGCTAACTAGTACATTATTCAGCGAACACCATCACACAAGTTACTAAAAGCGTTATTTAAACTTGCCATTCGTAGATGGGATGAGAAAGATATGTTGATAAAATGTGAGAACAATCCGAACTAGCTTATAAGTGTGTGTGTTAGAGCGAGATGGCACGTGTGCAAGCGAGACGGCGTACGCTCGTGTGCTGATGCCGCTGGCCCCCAGAGAAGGCAAACATCTACTATCTAATAACTTCAACGTTACAATGTTCAAACTTTTACGGAGGGTATTGTCTGTTAGATATAATTTCGTGTTACTGAAGTCCACTGTTATACAAATCTCTCCCTGTGGACTACTTCTATACAAGTTATAATACTTTAACAGAACTAAATTATTGAGCAATATATTCTTAAGAGAATATAGTAGAGATTTGCTCGGCTGCACCAACTCTACAGAGAAATTCATGTTAATCCTATTACACCAATGCACACTCCACTAATGTCACTTCAACATGAGAATTAATTACAATGAATAATTATAAACGAAATCTTTGGATCAAATATTAAAATATGCATAATGGAACATGCACCTTTCACACAAAATATTACTTTAAATTTCACTGTTCAACATAAAATGACAAGAAACTTAATACAGTTACCTAAGATATACTTAAATCTAATTTGAAAACGAAGGAATATAGCCATTTTACCGTTAATCTAAACAATCACGAGAAACAGCGGGAGATGTAGACAATTTCTATGTGAACGCAATTGTTTTGGTATGATATGTTTTGTTGTTTACGGAATAATTTGTGAGATAGGATGCGAGTCATACCTTAATGGCCGCTACGTAAAACTGAATATGCTTATTTATAGTTAAGTCAATTTAAAAATAAAATTACTACAATACGTAAATACCAAGAATTGTATATTAAAATATTTGTACTTTTACTGACTAAAGGAAAAAAAAACATTGGCAACTGCTAATAACCCTACAATTGTAAAAAAAAAATAACTTGTATAATGTAGATTGAAAACGGTCATCTCAAATTCGTTCACCCTAAGATGTGGAATGCAATTAGAATTCTTTAACAATATTAAAAGGTATAATAATATATTAAATTTTTATAATCAGCTCAACAATGTATATAATCTATAATAATTTAAAAGCCTAGATCCAAACTGTGATATTTATTGCACAAGCACACATGTGGCTTTGAAATTCCAATGGGAATAGAGCTCACAACCTTATTTTTATTATTATTTGTGGATAAAGAATAGTGGAGACCGAAATCGGTGAGGTGGGTTTTTTAAATAAACCGTCTTAAGCTTGAGCAGGCTGTAACTCGTTAGGATTACCACTACGACGAACAGAACTAACCCACAGTCAAATATGATCGCGATCGTAATAAATAAAGAATCGAATATGATGCCACATAAGTCCACTGGAACCATCGAGCTGTGCTTGGTGCCACAACATAGGCAATACGCCCACCTCCAATAGGGAGGGTAATATGAGAGCTCGCCTTGTGCGCTGCGAACTACATCACCCGACTGCCACCGCCCGGACTACACTCGCCACTAACATTACGCGGTACCTACCCGCTACTCCTACACTCCTCAACAAACCAAGCAGTGCCCAATGGGGTGATATCACTACTACTACTGAAGATATTTATTGCTGGATACATAAGGGAATATAGATTTAAGAGAAATATATTTACCAAAAAATTGCTTTTAAGTGTATAATATATAGGTAACTTTTAAGATTCCCGAGAAAGGCTACTGTAATGTACTCTAATGATACAATTATTATCGAGTAACGTCAATGGACAATAGATACCATTTGACCTGCCACTATCCCATGACACGTGCTCTATAACGCCTCTTAACAACACCGTTACAACGCGGTAATAGCCAAACAATATACTGTCGTGTAAATACCCAGTTCAAACACTAATTCCTACAAAAACTCTACGCTGAACCTACACAAGATACATGGCAAGAACAAAGGAAACATGTCGTCGCTATCACTGTATCAATGCAAGAGGATATTATTACGACTTACAAACAATACCTATAATACTTTCATTTATATAAGACTGAATAGAATGTCATTGTAAATATATGAAAATTACACACAATATATTGTATTTCAACTTCGAATTTATAATATGGAATTCACACATAAAATAGTATAATTTGTAAAATTATCCAAAACTTATCACACCACGTTTAATATTTTTTATGCAACCCTAAAGCGATATTATTAATAGCGTCAAACGCTCCCTTTGGGGCATAAGTTCTATTTCGGTTAATTTTACTTGACTAACACACAATAATTTTGATCATTGACAACAAATCAAAAATTGAACATTATAATATTAAACCCTGAATACTAATAAAACAAAAAAATTGGCAACAATAATCATTAGTAACTAATTTTTACAAATATCATACAATAAAATAATTACTATGTGCATGCACAAATATCGTAAGAAAATAATTTGGCAGTAAAATTCGTAACTCTAAAGGCCTAAACACACTGGCCAAAAATACTATTTAAATATAGGCCTGGAACATATAATTAAACAAAACAGTAAAATGACAAAATCTAGAGTATTAATCACCTACTCGTCCGCGAGGGCTTTTTAAATCTAATTAAAATAAAGAAAATAAAATTCCCTAATACTATCGGGACAAAAATCCTGAAACAAATAACTTAAAAACAATATGAAAAATTAACCCAAAAGTTACTCACTAATCAATAGAGGATCAGACTCAACGTCAAGTTCAAGCGATCACTGAGACCCCCGCGAGACCCGTACACTGTCTTTCATTACGAGTCGCCTTGCAAGTCTTTCATGTTGGTTCGTTATGTCTCTCTATTTTATTGCTCATATCACATAATGTTGCTTGTATTGAATATTGTAGAATGTTCCAATACACAACAAATTAGGTAAATTTAATATAATGTATATTACTAGATAATTAAGTACAAATATTATTATTTTGGAACATTAAGAAATAGCGTGATGATATAATATGGCTCTGCCACTCTACACTCGCGTGGGTACACATTATAACACGGCTTTAAGATTAATTTAGCCCACCAATATTAGAGAGCTTTGTGAATTAAAATGACAAAATGTTATCATATAGTAAAATATCACACAAAATTTAGGTGGTCTGGTTAAGTACTACATACATATTTTATACTGAACAAATTGCTATAGTGACCACATTTTTTTGTTAAACTTTACTGTAAGAAGCGAAGTAGCAACTCGCTTGTGATTGTTAGCAAAAGCGATTGACTGAAACAAAAAAGGAATCTATGTTTCCTTCGAAAGATTTGCCAAAAAGCCTAATCACAGTTGGAAGACTATTCGTTTGAATTTACGGGATGTATTATAGGTGAAAATTGTATCTGACGATTAGTAAACCTGTGAAATACTATTTAGACCTAATTATATTATCATTATCAAGGTGCCCGACAAATTTCTACGTATTTATGTCCCATAATTCAATGAGTAAATTTTAAATATGATATCGCATTTATAAACAGTATTATTTTTTGTCTATATCTAAAAAACTATGAATCTCAATTTGGAATATTAAAATGTGGTTAGCTATAAAAATATATACTTTTGGCGAACTGTTATACGAATGTCGAACATAGTGTAGAAATAAGACGTTTATATAGACAAGTCCATGTATAAACCAAAATCAGGTTACTCACTAACAGTGAATTAATAATACGGTGGGTTTATAGTCGCGAATAGATTTGAAGAGGACTTCTCACTAGTGACATGATATGTCATATCGTGACTGCAAATGGCACATTCCTGTCTGTGCGTTGTTTTGCCAGTATTCTAAAATTATAACGGCAAAATGGTAAAGCTTTTATCTAAATCCTATCGAATTACTAAATTAGACATTTCACAAACTGCTACCGTATACATGGAAATGCCATATAAACTTTCGCTACTATTCGTATAATACTTATATTGTACAAAATTATTGCATAGTTACAGCGGATATTCAATAAATTTACAATTTAATGATGGTTCATTACATTGGTGACCTTAAATTGTGAACGAACTCATCTCGTTACCGTAATGTAATAGCCTAACCATGAAAAATACTTCAAATATGTAATAGGCTCTCAAAACAAGAGTACATGAAAACATTTTGTATAGACACAAGAATTCTGTAAATGGTAAATATATTTTAACGGACAATATATAATATTGTATACGATATTAACCTAAACTAGATGGCACGTTATTTTAGTGTCGCCCCTTTTGGTCACTATAATTTAGGTATAAACTCAATTGTGCGTTGTTTGTTCACTACCAAGCGGATGGCTGAGCGCAGTACGTATCTCTCTGTATAGGTATATCTGTCGCAATCAGATGGTTGCAGCTGTCGGTATTTATCTTCCTAGCTAAATAATTTTATGCCGGCACGTAGTAAGAAATCCATAGATAATTATAGTCCATCATTTTAGTCAAGGAGGTCAATGGGTACAGAATTGCGGATGCGATGTGTTTACCAGCTCATATGTCCCCACCGAGGGGCTCGAGCCTACCTTGAAATCGGGGTGAATAGGCCTTAGTCGACCACGCTGGCCCAATGCGGGTTGGTCAACTTCACACATGCTTTTAATTTATTCGCAGGTGTGTGCAGGTTTCCTCACGAAGTTTTTCTTCACCGAAAGAGCGTCGAATAAACGTACATATGAATTCGGAAACACATTGGTACGTGCCGAGGATTAAACCCGCGAACTTCTGAATGGAAGTCAGCCACTCGGCCACCGACGCTCTAGAGTTTGGATGTAAGTATATTAGGTATAGTCTAACTGCCGGCATACAAATATCTACCTAGGGAGATAATGAAGAGACGGCTGCAAGTATTTGAGTGTGACATATATGTGTGGGTGTGTGCCGGCGAGGTGTGAGGTAAGAGGTAAGCGATGCACAACGCGGGGCGACACGCACGCAGTCCCCTAATTGACATATCATACACTTCACTCCAACTAGGAACCATACCAGCTGCTAATTTACAAACAAATAACTGCTCCAGTCAAATCTACCTTTTACTTGGCTACTAGGTTTAGGACATTTCAATGGTTTAGACTGTTAAATGTAGGTCTCAACACTTGGAACTCTAATAACCAAATAGACCTAAAGTTACACGTTTCTATTGACTGGGTTCTAATAATAAAACATAAAAAAGTAGTTAAACATTATAACACTAAACTTTGGATTTTGCGTAAACTAATAACTAAATGCAACCGTAAAAAATGAGAGATGGAAAAACCCAAATATAAGTATATCAGTACTTTGGAAATAATGACTCATAAGATCTATCCACAGGCAGTGAACATTTTTAACACACCTCGAATACCAACGTTGAATACATAGAACCGACATCACTGCATATGGATAGAGAATACAAATTAAAAATTAAAAATCAGACTAACGTGAAATTCAACACAAAACAAAGAAAATAAGTAGTCAAATACTGGTTTAGCAAAAAACGTTAAGCATTGTAAAAACAGCAATTAAAATATAAAATATAGGGAATAAATGTGAGATCTCGTAGTATGCAGACTTACAGCCATCGAGTTTCTCCTCAAACAATGTAAAGGGTGTTGAGGACTAGAACGTGGTGATTATTCTTAGCGAGGGTGACTATGTAGCCTTCAGAGGTTATCTTCAATCCACAGCAGCGGGACACCTGCACACAAACACACACACTTTATTTACATTTCAAACCAATTCACAAATAAATTATATTCAAACCTCTCTATAATGTCAAAATATTGCTTTCTCAAAACATGTCTTTGGAGAAATTAATCTTTTCCTACAATGGGTCCGATTATACGCATTACGCTTTATCTTAAACTTAAAAATCATATGTCCCTTTTACGTTCGTAAGAACGAAAAGGGACAGGTGAATGTCAACTTTAATTTAGAGATGTCAAACATCGATTTGACGCGTAGTTTGCACTAATTTAGCGAGCATGCGAAAACATCCCACTTAATTTTAATCTGAATTTAATAGCTCTTATTTTAAATATCAATCATTCAAAATTAGATTATATCTCCCATCAAAAATACTAAGAACTTAAAAAAGAATTTAACGGCCACGCCGGAATTGAGCCCAATCAACGACTAGTACATTACAAACATACATTAAATTATATTTATTCTGTGGCCTCCCTAAAGTCAAAGTCAAAATTATTTATTCATTATAGGTTATTTATTAAATAATTAATAGTGTAGAATCTAATCTAACTGTAGAATAAGCAGTGAAGTGCGAAGTGCGTAATGAATACACTTACCTAAATGAATATACTAAAATGTAGTTTTCAGCAGAAGATCAAACTCGTGAACGGGTGCTGCATGGGGGAACTGGTCTGCTCTTGCCGTTGGGGAAGTTGGTCACATTCCAATATAGTGGACACTGCCTTGTAAAGGTTTAAGAACTAACCTGGACGTAGGGGCATTCAAACTCGAACTAACCTTGACGTAGGGGCATTCAAACTCGAACTAACCTTGACGTAGGGGCATTCAAACTCAAACTAACCTTGACGTAGGGGCAAACTCGAACTAACCTTGACGTACGGGCATTCAAAGTCGAACTAACCTTGACGTACGGGGATTCAAACTCGAACTAACCTTGACGTAGGGGCATTCAAACTCAAACGAACCTTGACGTAGGGGCATTCATACTCGAACCAACCTTGACGTAGGGGCATTCAAACTCGAACTAACCTTGACGTAGGGGCATTCAAACTCTAACTAACCTTGACTTAGGGGCATTCAAACTCTAACTAACCTTGACATAGGGGCATTCAAACTCAAACTAACCTTGACGTAGGGGCAAACTCGAACTAACCTTGACTTGACGTACGGGCATTCAAAGTCGAACTAACCTTGACGTACGGGCATTCAAACTCGAACTAACCTTGACGTAGGGGCATTCAAACTCGAACTAACCTTGACGTAGGGGCATTCAAACTCGAACTAACCTTGACGTAGGGGCATTCAAACTCGAACTAACCTTGACGAAGGGGCAATCAAACTCGAACTAACCTTGACGTAGGGGCATTCAAACTCGAACTAACCTTGACATAGGGGCATTCAAACTCGAACTAACCTTAACGTAGGGGCATTCAAACTCGAACTAACCTTAACGTAGGGGCATTCAAACTCGAACTAACCTTGACGTTGGGGCATTCAAACTAGAACTAACCTTGATGAAAGGGCAATCAAACTCGAACTAACCTTGACGTAGGGGCATTCAAACTCTAACTAACCTTGACGTAGGGACATTCAAACTCGAACTAACCTTGACGTAGGGGCATTCAAACTCGGTGACGAGCACGCCGTCGCGCGAGAACACGGCCACGTGGAACTTGTTTCCGTGCGAGTCGCCGATGAGCACGTCGCCCGCGTCCGACACGTCGATGCCGTTGAGGAACTTCGTCACGTTCCAATATAGTGGACACTGCCTTGTAAAGGTTTAAGAACTAACCTTGGCGTAGGGCATTCAAACTCGAACAACCTTGACGTAGGGGCATTCAAACTCGAACTAACCTTGACGTAGGGGCATTCAAAATCGAACTAACCTTGACGTATGGGCATTCAAACTCGGTGACGAGCACGCCGTCGCGCGAGAACACGGCCACGTGGAACTTGTTCCCGTGCGAGTCGCCGATGAGCACGTCGCCCGCGTCCGACACGTCGATGCCGTTGGGGAAGTTAGTCACGTTCTCGCAGCCGATGCGCCGCAGGAAGCGGCCCTCGTCGTCGAACACTACCACGCAGTGCCCCTTGAAGTCGCACACGTAGAACTCTTTGCCTACAACATTCAATTTAAAAAAAAATAAAACCCACGCCTCAAAACAGTAAAAAAAAATACTACAACAACATATAATACTACTACAACCAGAGCCAAACGAACTTCGTGAAAAGGAATATTTGTGAAGCCTCTGTCACACACAGCGATGACTAAAAATGAACACGGTTAGTATGGATTTCGCAGCGAATAACTCTGTCACACTGAGCTAATACTCGCTGCGAGTGCCAATGCGCAGCGATTAATCGCTGTGTGACCGAGGCTTAAGTGTATTACCGCTGATGGCGATGTCGGATGGCTCGCGCATGCACTCGCTGCAGTCGAACCAGCTCATGAGGTCGCCCTCCTCGGACAGGATGAACACCGTGGGCGTCACGCTGTCCACGGCCACGATCAGCCCCTCCGCCGTCACCGCCAGCCCCGCCACTATGTCGATGAAACGCACCTGCCGACAAACACCTCTTGTTCATGACCACTGCACAGGGTTCGGACCGAAGAGACAACACCCTTTGGGCACAGAATATATAATAGTACTAAGTACAGAAGGCGCACTCTCTGATAGCAAATGGAATGTAATGGTTCAATGGAACTAATTTTATAATGGAAATTGTTGCCATAAACATAAAAATATACACGTGGCGCCCCCAGAGCATGTTTTTATTTCTTTGGTCAGGCTTCATAATGTTTTTTTTTTAATTTTTTAATTGACCTATGCTTGAGCCGAAAAAGTACGACGGATCAAGCTTCACCGGACTTGCGGGGGAGCGAAAGACTCTACCCCAAAAAAGTCATATACCAACGCGTCTAGGGGCGGCTCGAGGGAGCCTCGGGCCACGGCCTAGCGCGACGACGCCCTTTATTAATGCAACTCACAGCGATCTTCTTCAAGAAGTGTCCGTTCTTGGTGAATATCTGCATGCGCGAGCGCTCGTTGCCGCGGTCGCACACCACGAACTTGCCGGTGGAGCGCACCACGGCCACCTTGCGCGGGTACCACAGCTGGCCCTCCTCCTTGCCCGCCACGCCGAAGTTGAACTTGTGGTTGCCGGACTTGTCGAAAACCTGGAGTAGACAGGGAGTTTTACCACAGAAGACTAACAACAGAAAGTTATCTCCGTACAATGCACGCAACCAAAGATGAGACTTGACGGATCACGTGGTTGTACCCACGGTTATATCTGCGCAGTAGATACAGCGATAAAAGCGATTTTGAAATTCAATAAATATCTTATTAATCCGATCTCATATTTTATTTTAACTATTTTGAGCACGCGCGACTGTATCTACCAGCGCAAAGTCCCCTCTTTAGCATCTGATAGGTCTCATCTTTGGCTGCGCGCATTGTACCAACTGGTCGCATCGGTTTCAATGTGAACGCGCCGTCACGCACACGCTTGCATTTAGCCCACACTGCCGCCCCCTTATTCCCCCCTATTTTATGCTAGCTTGTGCGTGACAGCGCGTGCCTACACGGCGCGTTTGTATAAGGGTGCTCCCTCACCGGGAGCATTCGCGTGTAATGTAACGTTACAGATTTGAGCATTACATCAGTGAAGGAGGAGAACCGAGCATTACAATGCGCACCTTGTAATGATACAAAACGGGCATACATCAGTGAAGGAGGAGAACCGAGCATTACAATGCGCACCTTGTAATGATACAATGTGTAATATCTTGATACAACTTGTAACATCAATGCGCTTCACTTCCCCTAGCCCCCCGCCGCTATGAAATGCTCAAAGTCGAATCAATATTACATTACACGCGAATGCTCGTCAGTCAGGGAGGTATTATTGTAATGTAATGCTCAAAGACGAATCTATAATGTTACATTACACGCGAATGCTCCCGGTGAGGGAGCACCTTAAAGATCATTTAAACAAACATCTGACAGTTCATTGATTTTTCTACAGGTGACGCCTGTTAGTATATAGTGTGTGCACTCTAAAGCACGTAGTAAAAAATCGAAAGCGTTAAATTATTTCGTTGAGCTTGTACGGAGGCTTGGTGGTACAATTGGAAGTACGCCTGTACGGCCCGGATAGCCCAGGAGGTGCGGGTTCAAGTCCCTGCCCAAGCTCAATGATCTTAATTTTTCGCTTCGATTATAATTTAAAAACATCTGACATTTGTTTTCATAAGGTGGCGTGCCAAATCTAAGCACACCGAAAACTACCTAGCAACATCGAAAAGTAAATAGTGCTAAAATAAAAACACTTACCGTGATGCGGTGATTGTTAGTATCAGCAACGATAATATCTTCATCGTTTCCAAGGCAAAATCCATGTGGAGAATTGAATTGTCCTTTGCCCCCTCCGAGCTGGCCAAATTTGAACCTTATGTGCATGGGAGTAGCTTTAGTAGCGCGGACTAGAGGCGCCGGCGGGGCAACTAGGGTAGCTTCTTCAGCGGCGGTCAGTAAAGGCCGGCCTGGGGATACCCCACGTGGGCCGACCCCTGTTATAGCGCCCACACCGCCGTAACCGTTCACATCTGTAAGGTAAGAGATTTTATAAGCACTACATAGTATAAAAGAAAGTCGCTTTCTCTGTCCCTATATCCCTATGTATGCTTAAATCTTAAAACTACGCAACGGATATTGATGCGGTTTCTTTTACTAGATATAGTGATTCAAGAGGAAGGTTTATTATGTATAATACATGCATATGCTATACTTAGGGATAAATCACAACCATGTGCGAAGCCGGGGCGGGTCGCTTGTCTAATATAAATGCTAGTGTGCGTGCACACGATGTGGTTGCTATTATTATTATACCCTCGCTTATAGAACAAAATTAAATGCTGCTACTCATATCCTAGGTAATGCACCTTTAGTCGCCACATACAACGACACCCGCGTATACGATGCAAACCAGGACAGTAAATATGATGTAAAAATCTGTACTATCAGCAAAGTTGCCGCTAGCCCACCTTATGGGATAATATTGTGTGCAGTGGCTCGAGACAAAGTATGCTAGGCCTTGCTGTTTTTTTTTTTCGTCATTAACGTTAAATTGACATAGGTACTCAACTATAAACATTCTTTTTTAAGTCTTCATTTCTTCAGAAATATACTTCAAAAATCATCAGTAATTGGTAAATCAAACAAAAAGGCAGAGCTAGAGAAGATCGTCGCGTGCAAGAGAAATATTTTTAAACTGGTCTAGCTGGAACTTTGCTGATAATACATTTTGACAACTTCACTGACAAGCTAGGAAGTACATCTTACCAGTGTTCAATCCCAGCTTAGCAAGCGCTTGCAAATTGTTGTACGCTTGAGGAGAATTCAGGTCCCCAGCGAGCAATTCGGCAAGTGTGAACGAAGGAGCGGGCGACGCGTGTGGCGGCGGGGGCACGTCCTTCTCGGCAATACTCGCCAACTGCTGTAGATTATACTCCACCATCGAAGGCAGGGCAGGCACCCCACCCACACTTGGGACCGCTCCAACCCCGCCCACGCTATTCACCACTCCAGGAAGCACGCTCGAGTTGGTCACCGCACCCACTCCCGGGATACTGCCAACTCCGGGCACGCCAATAGTGGGCACCACTCCGACTCCCACCATACTCCCGACTCCAGTCACTCCAGTGACGCGGCGAGCGTTTAGTGGGAAATCCTCAAACACCGTCATGTTGGCAGCGGTAATGGCCGGGGAGTGGTTGTTCGACACGGCGACTATAGCCGATGATTCCTTCGAAAGTTTACGGACGTTCTCCTCGGCGCGGGTCGCCTCAGTTCGGAACGTTCCAAAAGCCTCTTCTGCTATTGCGTCGAATTTATCCAACTTGGTGACGAATTCCAACGAGTAATCAACTTCAAACTCCGGCGCGCCCTCTAGCAAACGCGTGAATTGAGAGGCGACAGTTTTCTTCAGCATGACAATTTCGGTTCCATCGCCGCGGCGTAACAGTCTCGCGGTGAACTTGCAAGCACAATCGATGCGTTGGACGGTCTTGTCGACGCGGTCAAAAAGATCCATCACTTTGAGTTCGCGTTCTTTGTGGAGGCGTTCGAGTTCTTCTAGGGCTTTCTCGCGACGGCGCTCAAGGGCGGCTTTGAAAGCGTGGAAAGATTCGTTGATGACCGCTTCGGCGTCGTCTCGTTGCCTCTGCAGATCCCCGAGAGCATCGTCGAGGCGAGCAGAAGCGCTGCCCGCGGTCGCGGCGCGAGCGTTGGCCTCTATGATCAAATTGCGCAGTTCAGCTCGCAGGTTAGGCTCGGCGTCGACAATGCGCTCGCAACGGTGTTCGCCGACCTTATGGTCCACAGTCAGGCATTCAGTACAAGCTCCGACTTCGCACTCGCAGCAATAGAACTTCAGGCTTTCGCCAGCATGGCGAGAGCAAAAAATCGGCTTATGCACTGCGGCTTTCTCCTTAGAGGATCTAAGAGCATCAAAGGGAACGACCCGGTGGTTCTCAAAGCACCTCATGAATTCATGAGCCGAGTTGCAGTTGGAGCACAGGAAGTGCGAGCAATCGGTACAACGCGCCACAGCAGACTCCTTGCTCTTGCAGCAAGTGCAGACAATGGACTGATCCATAGCAGACACATCCAAGATGTTGGTAAGCAGATAGTCCGATGGAAGCGAAGAGGCCCTTCCTCCAGGAATCTACGAAAACAAAAATTATGTATATACGTGTATTTTGTTTGCATAAATAAACTTGTATCTCAATGCTACCTTGGTTTCTTGCTGGCATATCGGGCACTCCACAGCTAAATTAAATTTTAGGGAATCCCCAGCCTCATTAACCATCAACTTATCAATGCAAGCTTCACAGAATACGTGAAGGCAAGACAACACTCGTGGACTGCATAGCTTATTGCTGGAAATAAAAATGTATATGAGTTTGAAGAGTATACATATTTTAAAATTTATTTAAACCAAAAATTGCTAGCTAGATTGGGCTAGAAATGCATAAAACACTTTAATACTAAATTGAATAATTCACTCATTAACTAACACGTTATTTTGTTTTCAACTTACTCGCAAATTTTGCAATTTTGCTCCAGCTTTCCATTGTCAGCAGACTCCAAAGACCCCTCATCTAGACTGACTAACCCATCCCCATAAAGCTCCCCATTCATTTCTTCCATTTTAGCTTATAATTATGTTGGTGTATAATGTATAATCTTGACCTTACACAACAAGAAAGAAGAATCTGAAACAAAGATACATACTCTTAAAAAACCTTTTTATACACACTACGCCTGAGAAATGCGTCGGTTGCATTAAATATTTTCTAATGGCTGAGTGAAAATATGGATCTTGTTTCTATTTACTTTCAGGTGCTTTCATTTCATAAAATAAGAGTTAAGTAAATGTCATATCTTGTAGTTATACCCTGTAAGTACATCGTCCATGTCATTTTATCACTCTTCGCGATCATCTGACCGAACGCAGGCGCGAGCAACGCCGTTTCCGCAGTTTTATTGAAAAAATTACACTAGATAGAGAGAGCTTCCATTAAAATACGAAAGCCCAACTAGAAAAATAAATAAACTTCGCCATATTGCGGAATTTTAATGTAACCAATTTAAACTGGTGCCAGAAACACAAAAAATGCAAATGGCGCCCCCAAAATCAGCTTATTATTTTTCTGGTCAAGCTTTAGAAAGAATACAAAAGGAACTATAGTTGTACGAGCGAGCGCGAAACGCGAGAAGCCTGCGCATGTTCGTATGCCTGACCTGTGCGTGCATTTCGGCTTCGGCATGAATGCTCTTGTATGCCCATGTCTGTTGTCCTCTACATATCTCATTTCTCAACAGATTCTCAGAGAGTTACCTACTTTTTTTTTCTACATAGTCCATGTCCACTTCAGTTGATCTATCTTGGAGAGTACATCGGTCACACTCACACCAGTATTTCCTCTTCTTCTTCTGTCGAGTCGATGGTAATTAATTAGTTAGTTATTCACATTTTCCCCGCCCAGAACTCTGCTACCTGGACCGCAGCCTCGGTAGCCGTCAAGAGGTTCTCGAATGTGCAGCTGTTCGGGCACGCGGGGCATTGCAGTAGATGGTCCATGGTCTGAGGGGAGGCGCCGCACTCACACTGGTTGTCATTTTTGCTTATGTATCCCCACCGGCACAGATTGTCTTTGCAGCGACCCATCTGTGTCCGTAACCTATTTAGAGATTTCCAAGTAGGCCACGGCAGCCTGTAACCGGGGGGGAGACGCTCTGCTGGTGTGATAAACGATGACGTGGGCGCCTTCTCCTTCTACAGACAGAGTCATGCTTCACGCTTTTGAGGAAGCTTTGCCGACTTTGAAGCCTTGCGGGAATGGTGGATTATCCATACATTGGGTGCCGAGGGTCTTTTTCCTTTTTTGATAATTCGACTGATCCCGCCACTTGCCTGCGAATTTCGGGTGGAGCTATACCAGCGAGTGGATATAGCATGCACACTGGGGTCGGCTTTAAACAGCCCGTTATTATCCGGCAAGTTTCGTATAGTGCTACATCCACTTGCTTGGCGTGTGCTGAGCGACTCCACACAGGGCAGGCGTATTCAGCAGCAGAATAGCAGAGGGCAAGTCCAGTCGTCCGCAAAACATTTGGAGCGGCTCCCCATTTGGTGGTCGCGAGTTTACGGAGCAGATTATTCCGGGTACCTACATACCTTTTTCTTAACGCTTTCGCAGTGTGCTCTGTACGTTAAGGCCCTGTCTAGTGTGACACCCAAGTATTTTGGGTCCGGGGTATGGGCAATTTTCATGCCTTGCCACGAGATGTTAAGAGGGCGGTTGGCCTGTCTACTATTTCCTCTTATGTAGCTGTTGCGTATTTTATCTAACTTTTTTACTATACTTCTTTTCATGGCTTTTTGGCAGTGTGTGAGCATATTTCTGTGTTGTTTAGAGAGGGACCAAGTTTCACACAACCGTATGTTATGCAAGGGAGGAGGATACAGGTGTTGAAGACTTTTCTCTTAGTTCCATTGCTGAGAGAGATCAGTGGATTTCATGACTTCCCTCAACGACCAATATCTCTTCCAGCCATCAAATTTAAATAATTTTATTGCATTAGGTAAATATGGTTATGGAGATGTTACAATTTGCTTTCTCTTGAAGTTTGATCTTGATGCAAGATGATTTGTCCTAGGTAGATGTACTCTTCAACATATTCAAGTGGCTGTTTATTTATTTGGATTGGGTGGATGCTAGAGTTGGTCATAAACTTTTTCATGTTTAGTCCAGTCAACTGTTCAACTCTAGTATCACATTTTGAGGATGTTTGGAATTTCTTCAAATAAGACAATGTCATCGGCGAATCTAATGTGATTTAATTTTCGACTATCGATGTTTGTTTAATCTAAGTGTGTTCCAGAGTTCCAGTTCACGTTCCAGAATAAATTTTCAAGAACTGCAGAGAACAGTTTTAGGGGACAACAGGTACCTATCCCTTGTATCCTTTTTCAAGTCCGGTGAAGATTGATTCGTCGTACTTTTTAGACACAAGCATAGGTTTTTTTTTTTAACAGTCACCCTGTCAAACTCGTCTTTCTATTTTAAATGCCTCACCTAATCCTTCCAGTCATATTTTTGCTTAGCTGTCTGTATAAATGCTTTTTATTAAGTTTATTTAAGTCTTAGGGATTCCCTGTTGTTCTTTTTCCATAATATGATGTTGTGGCTAATGCTATCAAAAGCTTTGGTGTAGTCATTAAAAGCCATAATATACAGCATCTTTTTGTAATCTGTGCATTTTTCGATAGCTAGACTTGTGATATGATCTGCTGTTGAGAAGTTTACTGTTATTTGGTCCAATATAATTTTGGAGCAGACCTTTTAGATATTCTAGTAAATAAACAAATAAATATTTGACATCAGGCTTATGGGTCTGTAATTCTCTGTTTTCTATTGGGCCTTTTTTAAATATGAGGATTTTAAGAGAAGTTTTCCTTTGCTCGGGAATGATTGCCTTTGAACATTGTTGAACATTTGTTAAATCAGGGATCAACTCTTCAAGGGTACTATTCAGAGTTTCGTTTGTGATACTGTCCAGACCTGGTGCTTTGTTTTGCTTTTGACTATGGCGTTGTCCTAATAGAACGCGAATGCGCGATCATCGCAAGTTCGCGCGAATTTTACTCGTACGTACGCGCGATCAAACATATTGAAGTCGAATATGTGTCCTAATCGCGTATTCACGTTCTAATAGGACAACGCCTTAGGCCTTAGGCGTCGTCCTGCGATCGCGCGATTGTGAAATGTATGAAGAAATCGTTCTATCGCGCGATCGTCTATTAGGACTAGGACACATATTCGACTTCAATATGTTTGATCGCGCGTTCGTACGAGTAAAATTCGCGCGAACTTACGATGATCGCGCATTAGCATTCTATTAGGACAACGCCTTAGTATTGCCTTCTTGACTTCACTTGGCAGAATTGCATGAATGGCATTTAAAGAATTAAAATACTTATTAATTTCCATATTTTAGTTTTATTTTGGTACCCAAATCAGCTCAATGTATAATAATTTAAAGTAAAAAGAATGCAAAATTAAGAGGATTCCACAATTTTGGCCTCTGCATGCATGTCTAATCTATTATATTTATTATTATTATTATTAATCTGAACACAGCTAACACTTTAACACTATAATTAAGGAAATTATCAAACTGATTTCCAATACAAATTTTAAAATGTAATGTGAATTTTAATAAATTAAAAAAAAAATACAAAATGCTTCTTTTTCTAAGTATACCTGTGGAAGGATAATTATCTGTGAAAATATTTATCTTGTAAATTTGCAACCCTGGATTCAAGTTATATTGAATAAATATTCACTAAGTAAATAAACTATTAAATTTAGACTGATTATGGAAGTAATTTTGACCAGTTGCACTTAAAGACATTCATCTTTTTTGTTCAAGGCAACAAAGGACAGGAGATGAATGGATTCATTTTTGTATCAATGATGATATCCCAAAATAAGAATGTAACTCTCTGACTAAATTAGGAATTTTAAGTGTTCACAAGCTACCTATACCTGTGCTATTGACTCGTCAAATCGGTGTTTGACATTGCTAAAATTGAATTGACTATCTCCAATAATCTTTGTCCTCTTAAGAATGAGAAGGATGTATGTGTAGTTCAGTAGTGCTATATATGTAGGATTAGTTAGAAAATAGTACCTGCTTACAGGTAGAAGTGTAGCACAATATCCAGTGAATCTATTGTGTCTATCTATGTATATGCAATAAGCATATTGATTGATTAGGTAAGGTGCCTTTGAGCTACTTATCCTATCAAAATATAACAACAGATGTGATACCTAGGGATGCATAATCAATAAAAATGCAGATGAACCTACAATAGTCAAAATTAAAAAATATGGTAGTTATTGTTGAAGTAGGCATCTACCAGCAAATCACATTAGCAAGAATATCGAAGAAGATAGAAGACAAAACCTAAAATAATCGGCGATAGCATGACTTAGACGTTGTACGTACATAGGTAAGTAGGTACCTACCTTATAAACGCAATGCACCATGCAGACAATGGCGAAGGTCGATAGTCCATTTTCAAACGCTACTTACTAGATGTGAATAACTATTTATGCTACAAAATGTGCTCTTGAGGGATTCTAGAGCAACAAGGATGACTTTACTTACCTATAACAGATATAATTTCCAGAAAAAGCAGTATCCCAACGTGCAGAATGTTCTACCACGCCGTAACTATGAGGATATTCATCACTATGTAAATAAATAAAAAATGAGCATCAAACCTTTGCAGATTATTTTTTTTAAATAAAAATGTTTTCTCTTCGACGATTTTGATGTTTTGTCACGTTCTCATTTTAAAAAGGCAAAATACAATCGCGTGTATTGATTTTTATTCGACCTCGTCGCACGGAACACTATTACTTCCTAGCGGAAGAAGAATACCAACTTCATACAAATAAAAGTGCGGCAGCAAAATACAAGGACCCTAGTGTCATCTCTCGAACACCCCCTAAATTATATCTAGTGGCGGGATATTCGTATTATTTCCTCCTTTTACTGGGTAGTTTCACGTCCGTAAATCAATTGCTAATTTCAGTGTAACATTTTTCTAGCTGTTTTTAGATATTAAAATCATTTTATATTTTTAATTATTTTCAGTACACACTACGGTCCAACTCAAAAATATAAAATTATTTTTATATCTAAAAACCTAGACTAGAGAAATGTACACTGAAATTAGCAATAGATTTACGGACGTGAAACTACTCAACTACCACTTTATTTATTGATTTTTCAGGTAATCAAAATAAACACTGAATCATAATATTATTATATCATTTAATGATGTTTATAAAACAATTGAAATAATATTATAATGTGAAAGAATAACCTTAATGCGTATCAATTAATCCTTCCATGCATCTGCTACATAGTTCTCTTCCCTCTTAATAGTTTTATCCAAAAATGCAATTTTGTTCAAAAATTTTCCACATTTTACAAAACTGGCTGGCTTGAGGCTGTGAAGATGCATGCTGCCCTCTATTATGTCTCTTCAGAACATGATGGTAAAATAATGGTACCCCGTTCTCACTGTAAATAAATAAATTACCAATAAGCAAAATGTATATTAAAGAAAGAAACATACTCGGCTACACAATGTTTTTTAGAACCAGTATTAATTTACTCATAATCTAAATTGTAGGACAAAAATCTATACTAATATTATAAATGGGAATATCTTTCAGTCTACAACACCGAATTTGAGAAAATTTTGAGAAATGATTAATTACTTTTTCAGCAAATAAGTATGTAATTACTTTTTCAAACGACAGGCCTCAAATTAAAGTACCACAGAAAAATACATAACTCATACAGATTTAACTGTTAGGTCACTAGTAAAACTACAATGTTAATAAAACAATTGAAATAATATTATAATGTGGAAGAATAACCTTAATGCGTATCAATTAATCCTTCCATGCATCTGCTACATAGTTCTCTTCCCTCTTAATAGTTTTATCCATAAATGCAATTTTGTTCAAAAAATTTCCACATTTTACAAAACTGGCTGGCTTGAGGCTGTGAAGATGCATGCTGCCCTCTATTATGTCTCTTCAGAACATGATGGTAAAATAATGGTACCCCGTTCTCACTGTAAATAAATAAATTACCAATAAGCAAAATGTATATTAAAGAAAGAAACATACTCGGCTACACAATGTTTTTCAGAACCAGTATTAATTTACTCATAATCTAAATTGTAGGACAAAAATCTATACTAATATTATAAATGGGAATATCTTTCAGTCTACAACACCGAATTTGAGAAAATTTTGAGAAATGATTAATTACTTTTTCAGCAAATAAGTATGTAATTACTTTTTCAAACGACAGGCCTCAAATTAAAGTACCACAGAAAAATACATAACTCATACAGATTTAACTGTTAGGTCACTAGTAAAACTACAATGTTAATAAAACAATTGAAATAATATTATAATGTGGAAGAATAACCTTAATGCGTATCAATTAATCCTTCCATGCATCTGCTACATAGTTCTCTTCCCTCTTAATAGTTTTATCCAAAAATGCAATTTTGTTCAAAAATTTACCACATTTTACAAAACTGGCTGGCTTGAGGCTGTGAAGATGCATGCTGACCTCTATTATGTCTCTTCAGAACATGATGGTAAAATAATGGTACCCCGTTCTCACTGTAAATAAATAAATTACCAATAAGCAAAATGTATATTAAAGAAAGAAACATACTAGGCTACACAATGTTTTTTAGAACCAGTATTAATTTTATTTGCGAATACTATAAAAAGACCGAAAATTTCGAAATTTTTTCGATTATCTTATTTTCCACAAGGTTTTCGAAGTTGAATTTTTTTATTTAAACTACCCTAACACAGTACAACATACCAAAAATGCAAAACTAAATCACGCTTTGCGAATTTAGAATGATTTTCTGTCTATTTCCGACGGGCAATAGACATTAAATTCGCAAAGCGTGATTTAGTTTTGCATTTTTGGTATGTTGTATGGGTGTGTTAGGGTAGTTTAAATTAAAAAACTCAACTTCGAAAACCTTGTGGAAATTAAGATAATCGAAAAAATTTCGAAATTTTCGGTCTTTTTATAGTATTCGCCCTGCATGGTCAAAACTATGCATTTTTTGCGAACGATGTTGTCTACAAGTATAAACTGTATTCAATTACCTGCAATTTGGATCCTTTTTTAGCTCCATTGACCTTATAGGAGCTGAGCTAGAGCATTTCAAAGATGACCAATTTTTCTCTTTTTTTTGCCTCTAAAACCCATTTTCGAGAAAAATACATATTTCAAGTGCTCTAGCTCAGCTTCTATAGGGTCAATAGAGCCAAAATAGGATTCAAATTGTAGGTTATTGAATATAGTTTATACTTGTAGACAACATTGTACGCAAAATTGCATAGTTTTGGCCATGCAGGGCGAATACCATAAAAACTCAGCAAATTTCGTACCTTTACTCGATTTTCTAATTTTCCACAAGGTTTTCGAAGTTGAATTTTTTTATTTAAACTACCCAAACACACCCGTACAACATACCAAAAATGCAAAACTAAATCACGCTTTGCGAATTTAGAATGATTTTATGTCTATTTCCGACGGGCTATATTAATTTACTCATAATTTAAATTGTAGGACAAAAATCTATACTAACTAATATTATAAATGGGAATATCTTTCAGTCTACAACACCGAATTCGAGAAAATTTTCAAATAAGTAATTATTTTTTCAGCAAATAAGTATGTAATTACTTTTTCAAACGACAGGCCTCAAATTAAATTACCACAGAAAAATACATAACTGTTAGGTCACTAGTAAAACTACAATGTAAATAAAACAATTGAAATAATAATATACAGGGCGTCCCACGGCTATGCCACATGGAGGGAAAGTACCTTAAATATTGTAAGTAGAACATTTTGCTGAAAGAAGACTTTATTTTATTTTTAAACTGCATTAATAATTTTTTTATTAAGTACCTACATGGTTGAACCGGAAATCAAACCCGCTATACGAGAAAAAAATAATCCTGTAGTTTTATCATACCGATCAAAAGGCTTCATCATAAGGGTTATTTTTTGCTAAATAACATAGTGTCAGAAATAAAAGGAAGACTATTGTATTTTAACATTTTAATACAAAATTTATCAATTTAATCAAATGCTCAAAATGACCCCTACGCTGTTGAATACAAAGGCGCACTCTTTTGATTATTTCACTCCCTGTCGATTTTTTTATCTTGCTGTGGTGGAAAATTTTTTTACATAACCCCACAAAAAAATATCTAACGGGGTTAGATCTGGCGATCTCGGCGGCCACATCAAATGTTAAAATTCATAGTCTTCCTTTTATTTCTGATATTATTAGATTATTTACTGTACACACACAAATATAACAAAGCAGTACATTTAACTGGTAGTTTACAAGGGCGAGCTTATCTCTAAGTAGAGATCTCTTCTAGCCAACCCGTAAAAGTGTGAGAAAACTATTACAAAATTGCAGGAACAAGGCTGTGTACATATTTGATATAATACTTACTAATATTCAAATTACATACACCATACTTACAATAAATACAATAGAAATGACAAATAAAGTACTATGTTATTTAGCAAATAATAATTATGATAAAGCCTTTCGATTGGTATGATAAAACTACAGGGTGCTTTTTTTTTCTCGTGTAGCGGGTTCGATTCCCGGTTCAACCATGTAATTATTAAAAAATATATGAATGCAGTATTAATAGTTTTAAAAAATAAAATAAAGTCTTCTTTCAGTAAAATGTTCTATCTACAATATTTAAGATACTTTCCCTCCATGTGGCATAGCCGTTGGACGCCCTGTTATCCATAAATGCAATTTTGTTCAAAAATTTACCACATTTTACAAAATTGCCTGAGGCTGGCTGGCTGGCTTTATTGGCTTGAGGCTGTGAAGATGCATGCTGCCCTCTATTATGTCTCTTCAGAACATGATGGTAAAATAATAGTACCCCGTTCTCACTGTAAATAAATAAGTTACCAATTAGCAAAATGTATAGTAAAGAAAGAAACATACTCGGCTACACAATGTTTTTCAGAACCAATATTAATTTACTCATAATCTAAATTGTAGGACAAAAATCTATACTAATATTATAAATGGGAATATCTTTCTGGGAATGATCTGGTGAGGGTCGCGGGAGGCCGCTGCATGCGGGCAGCGCAGGACCGATCATTGTGGAGATCCTTGGCCTTTGTCCAGCAGTGGACATGTTTCGGCTGAGATGATGATGATGATGATGAATATCTTTCAGTCTACAACACCAAATTTGAGAAAAAAATACATAACTCATACAGATTTAACTGTTAGGTCACTAGTAAAACTACAGGTAAAACTAGCCATCGACACGACAGAAGAAGAAGAAGAAGGTAACTGCTATTATCATAATAATTGATGACATCATAAAACGAGCGTTTAAAATTTCAGGTTTAATTAGGCGGACAACCAAAAATTTTAGAGGAGCAGAAAGTAGGATGATTCTCTTCAATTCTCTCTCTCGAAGCATCCTTGAATACTGCTCGGTTGTATGGAATCCATTCTATCAGGTTCATTCTGACAGATTGGAACGAGTTCAGAGAAAATTTTTCCGATACTTATGTTTTACAGAACACACCCTCGACCAATATAGTTCTTATTCCCAACAGCTTAAAAAATACAAAGCCCTTACTCTGTCTAGTCGTAGAAACATGCTTGATTTTTTTCTTACATAAAATTATCAATGGTTTTGTGGACTCTCAACACTATTAAATAAGCTGGACTATACTGTACCCAGGCCATATGCAAGGCCCAAAAACTATGTGCCGTTTAGAGCTAGTGTAACACGAACAAATTTAGGTGTCTCAGCCCCTATTAATAGGATGACAAAGAGTTATAATAATATTTTTAAAGAATGTGATATCGATATATTTTTTCAATCCCTGTCTTCTTTTAAATTTAAAATTAAAAAGCATCTTGCGAGTAACCTTGCATAATGTTATTTACTAGGATTCTCTAGGATTTGTTTCTGTCTCAGTTTCTTTTATTTTTAGTTTATAGCGCATTTTTTTTTTTTATAATATTGTACTTTTAGCATGCTGTGGTAGCCTATAAGTGTGAAGCATAGTATAACTGTTAATTACTGCAGATTGTAACGTTAATAGTTCTAAGCCGCTATGTATTATGTTGGTTATCCAATAAAATAAATAAATAAAATAAAAAATTATCCTTACCTAAAATATTGAATAAGATGTGGAAGATAGAGCACCAAATAAAGTTTCTCGTTAAATTAAATTGGTCATGTTTATGGGGAATAATACCAAACTAATAGTAATCAAATATTACTTACATCACTTCGGACAGCAGGGTATAACAATCTTGTTTTGGATGCATATGTGAAATCTTCTTCAAGAAAACGATCATAATAAAGCATTCTGTGCTCATTATTTAGACTTTCCTTGTAATGCTATTGATAAAAGCTGCTCCGCAGTAGGAAATACAGTATTTTGCCCACAACATACACCTGAAACCAAGTAGTAAATATATCAGGAATCTAAGGCTTAGTGTATTTTTGATAATACGATAATTAAAAAAAAAAATAAAAAAAAATTCAAAATTGTTTAATTTCTTTAAACAAATGGTTATTTACAAGTTTTTGAATTTTCCTTTTAAGCAAAAGATTTTTGCCTGTGCCAGGATATAGCCGTAAAGAATATTATTGTGACGTCATTGCTTGTTCCAGTATGCTTATGTAAGAAGCGACAAGCTCGAGAAGCTGTCAAACGCGACGTACTGATATTAGAGCCATAGAAGTTCTGTCAACATATCGCGTTTGACAGCTTCTCGAGCCTATCGCTTCTTACTACGTAGTAAGCCTGCATCTTCTGGAGTTTCGATTGTTTTGACGAAAACATAACCTATAACACTTACCGCAGATGGTTTTGAACCTGGGTGAGCCCCGGGTTCTGGAAATCGAAAGTTTAACATTGTCAGCAGCGGGGGATTAGCCGCACTTTAAATATTTTCGTCTTTAAACTGATGTTGCACAGTTTAAAACGATCTTATAAAACACCAAAACCCAAACAACACAGGTAAAAGTCACTGCCTTGAAAATCACTATCACTTTATGTCTCATATCATAAGCGTAGGATCGGGAACTTAACGCTAATATAAACAAAATAGCTATTCATTATATGCTTGTAGACTTTCTGATAAAATAGCAAATAAAAATAATTGAACTTAAAAACAAACAACAAGCTATTCGACAAGATTCGGCCATATTGTTTGGAGTTGCCTGCCAGTGTTGATAGAAATATTTATCAGTATACCCATCATAATATTCATAATTAATGTTATTTGAAATCAACTGTCGACTACGTAATTGTATTATTGTTGTGATGATAACTACCTAGTTTTTTTAAATTATGATGATGATGATGTCACGTAAAATAGTTATTAAATTTTTAAAAACGAGTTGAATATTCCGAAAAAAACCGAATTACGCTAGGAAGTACACACTGCTATCTGCCCCCTTCAAGATGGCCGTGCCGCAATTTCGATGTATAAAGTCAACTGGGCCTGCAGTCGGCGGTTGAATGAAGTGTTGCCAAATGTAGCTAGCTATTTATTTGCAAATAACAACAAATTAATACGAAAAAAAAATACTTTAATCGAATTTATTTGGAGACTAAGCTAGATCAAGTAGATTCACAAAAGAGTTGTATTATTTTATGTTCAATAATGCTACTAGCACTTCACAAGGATATGTTCTATTTTTTTTACATAAAATAAGAAAAAAACCTCGCCATACACAAATCTATACAATGAGGAAAGAACGGTCATTGGCCATACCCATACATACATCCATCACAGAACACTAGTTGCCATACATATTACGGAATTTCAATAGAACTCATTTTATAAGGAAAATTGTTGCCATTCGTCAAAATAAACACGTGGCGCCCCCAGAGCAGGTTTCTTATATCTTTTCGGCACTTCTTCGTTATCGTTTGTATGCATGCAATGCAAGTCGGAGTTGCGTGCGTAGGTAGTTGCGTGAGAGCGACGCGACTCCTTCCGATGAATGAGTAAGTACTTAGGTCCCTACCTAACTAATTTCATCTACGTGCTTGACATAAATAGCGAAAGCAAACGCCAAATATAGCGCTGTTTTCTAAATAAATTAATACAAGTGGCGCTAAGATATAATATATCTCACACACGGCCTATTTGTCTGACCCTACCCAGCTCCAAACTTAACAGAATTATTTAAACATACCTACAAACAACTGCAAGTACCTACTTATTTATAAACACCATGTTCTGATTGTTCATCCGCAGCATGGTGGTAGTACTTGCTACTCATGAAACTGAACAACTTTCCTTAAGGAACATAAGTTGAATTTCATTAGTTGTTGAGGACAGCACTATGGCCTTAAACAAAATTGTATTTTATTTTATCACTGTGACTTGTTTGTATAACAATAATTTATATTAGGCTGTATGCATTACCAAAGTTGCCTACCTCAAGTAATGTCACATTTGATAATGTAGGTAATCTGCAAATACTTTTTGTAAAAATTACCGTTGGAAAAAATATGGATGTTGTTGTTCGATTGACTGAAATGTTAGCTCTGCTATAAAATTTTGTAAAATTTGACGAAAATACAAGTTTTGATGTTGAAATCTGTTTTCATATTATTAAAATCAGTGCCCAAAGTGAAAAATATAGTACGCTAAACCCTGCCCTAAAATAAATTCTTCAATGGTCCTTCAATAACCCGGATCGTACTATTGGATTGAGGTCACGCTAAGGTCGCGAGACAAAGGAATCACTATGAGCGTTATAAGAACAAGAGGTCAAGCGAAACAGGCGGCGAATACTAACGCAAATCTGCAGGCTGAGAGTCGGGAACAAGTGATGGAGTCTTCTCTAATGTGTGATGAGCAGGCAGCAGGAAATTGTAGTACCCCGGTGAGACCGCCGGTGGGTGATCGTGGTGATCACAGTTATTGTGTGCCGCTGCCAGCCCAGGGAGGAGATGCCACTCAAGTGACCCCTGATACTGTGAGAAGGAGACCGCAGAGCGTAAGAAGTAACGCATCCAGTCGAAATGTGGAACGCCGCTTGAAAGAATATGAAGCAGAAGTACAATTAGCAGAGCTAGAAGCAACTATAGAGCGTGCAAAAGGTATGAAGAAGGTCCTACAGAAAAAACTGGCCCACGACATAGCACGTATTGCCGTTGAGGAAGATGAAGCTGAGGAAAGGTCACTGAGGTCAGTACGACTGAACAGGACAGAGGAATGGGTTAAGCGTAGAGAAGGATGTGTGCCTCCTGCGCATCCTCTGCTGGAAAATCAGGTACGTGACAGATTAAAGCAGCATAACGGTTTTAATGGTCAGTGTGCACCTACCCACATGCAAAAAGATAAATTATTACAACGCCATCAGCATGAATTAAGCCCTGAAAGAGAACCGGTGGCAGAATCACCGAGATACCGCCATTTCGCGTCGCGAGCACCGCGACCGCCCACGTCCGAAGACTACATAGAACAAATGGATAGACTGGTTGTAGCTGTAACAAAAGCTGCTGGACGAAATAGTCGGCCTAGACCAAAGCAAACATATGAACTGCCGGCTTTTGATGGTAACCCTGCTGACTGGTTAGCGTTTAAACGCACTTATTATAATTCGACGAGAATGTATGATTTCACATCATTTGAAAATATTGCAAGGTTACAGACAGCGTTACAAGGGGCAGCTAAAATGGCGGTAGAGGACCTGCTGAGGGCATCTGATGATCCTGAGGACATTATGAAGGTATTAGAAGAAGAATTCGGTCATCCTAACCTTCTTCTAGAATGTGCTATGAAAAAGATGCGCGATTTACCACGAGTAACAGAGAGTGGGGGCGAGTTGCGAAGCTTTACTGCGGTAGTAAGAAACTGTGTATCCTTATTGAAAGCGGTGCGCGCGGACGGCTATTTAAATAACCCGCAATTAGTAAATGACATTCTGAGAAAACTGACTCCGTACCAGCGTGCACAATATGGTGAATTTGCTATGAAAAGAGACTATGCTAGTAATACAGATCTACGAGTGTCACCTAGTCTTGAGTTGCTTGTAGAATTTCTTGGACAATTATCTCGTGCTTCTGTTTATTATGCTCCAGCTAACCTGATAACTGCGACGGGTCCAACCACTGCTGCAGTACGAGGCGCGAAGAATACACGACCTATACAACACAAGATGATGACGCAGACTGAAGTGTCACCACTAGAGGATCATAGCAACAATATGACGAATGTACGCACAGAAACCGCAGTAAAGAAATGTAAGTGTTTATTATGCAACTTACCTCATGAGATAACACAGTGCGAACAGTTCAGACAAATGGCTACAAAGGATAGATGGAAACTGATCAAAGAAAATAAGCTGTGTTTTAAATGTCTAGTAAAATCCCACTCGAGTAAATTCTGTAAAGCGAAACGGTGTACTAGGTGTCGATGGCCGCACCACACACTGCTTCACGAAGAAAGGCCGGCAGCGAGGAGCAACGCGCCGGTGACTCCTGGTCCTGATGCCACCGAGACCGTGACGACGATAGGCAGCGAGAGAACGAGCGCCCTACTGAAGGTACTCCCTGTCACGATTATCGACGACAACGGGCGCGAGATGCCTACATACGCGCTTCTTGACGATGGGGCAACTATATCTGTGGTTGATGAATCTCTTGCTGGAGGTATCAACGGGCCGGTCGCTCCACTGCGCCTGGTAACTGCGGGCGGCAATACTGTCGAGGACAACCACTCACGAAGAGTGACAATCAAAGTTCGAGGCTCAAACGGGAAATGTCACATCATTGGCGTGCGCACTATGCGCAATGTTGAGCTGCCAGTGCACACTCTACCGGCTTGCGTGTTGGAGGCGAACCCCCACCTAAGTGACTTGGACTGCGTGGCGATGGGGGGCGTGCGACCCATGTTACTCCTAGGCCAGGATAATTGGGAGTTGATAGTGGGTAATGAAGTTAGGAAGGGTAAATCTGGTAAGCCTGTTGCCTCGTTGACGCGGTTAGGATGGGTGGTGCATGGTCCCGTGGGTAGGATTTCGAGTCCGAACGAAATAGTAAATTGTGTACAGGTGTCGGAAGCAGATCTTCATGACCTGGTCAAGGCGCAGTTCGAACTGGAGGCCATCGGAGTCAGCAAGCTACCACGTAGAAATGCTGACAACGAGCGAGCTCTGAGAGTCCTCGAGTCGACTGCTCGGCGTGTGGAAGGCGGATGGGAGGTAGGTCTTCTTTGGAATCAGGCAGTAGTGGAAATGCCTGATAACTACGCTTACGCGAGAAGACGTCTCCAGGCTGTCGAGCGCAAATTGGACGCCGATGCGGAGTATGGTGCCGCATACTGTCAGCAGGTGGATAGGCTCATCAAGGAAAACTACGCCGAAAAGGTAACCAGTGGGTGTACGAGCTCGCCCATCTGGTATTTGCCACACTTTGGGGTGAAGAACCCAAATAAACCAGGTAAGCTGCGTCTGGTATTTGATGCTGCAGCGAAATGCAGAGGTACAAGTTTGAATGATAATTTGTATAGTGGACCAGATATGCTCAACTCCCTCTTGGGAATTCTTCTAAGGTTCAGATCGGGGCCGATCGCTTTCACTGGAGACATTGTTGATATGTTTCTTCGAGTGAAGATACGTGAAGCTGACAGAGGAGCTCAGCTGTTCCTGTGGCGAGGTATGGAACGTGATCGAGAGCCTGACGTCTATGCGATGACGTCGATGATCTTTGGTGCTACCTCCTCCCCCTGCTCTGCAAACTACGTGCTGCGCCGGAATGCGGACGAGTTCAGAGACACTTATCCTGAGGCGGTAAGTGCCGTCCATGACAAACATTACATGGACGATTATCTGGACAGCGTGACAACCGTTGAGCAGGCGCGACGCTTGATTGAAGACGTCAGCACGATTCATCGAGCAGGAGGGTTCTGCATACGGGGGTGGGTTTCTAATTCACCTGAGCTGCAGACGCAGCTGCCGCTGGTCTCGTCTGAACCAACGAGAATAGTAGAAGAGGGAAAATTGAGCAACGAGCAGGAAAGGACCTTGGGCATGATGTGGACTCCCAGGTCAGACTCACTCTCTTTTGATTTATCATTCAAACGACTGCCGCCAGAAATAGTACAAGGAAGCTGTGTACCAACGAAACGCCAGTTCTTAAGTTTCGTAATGAGTATATTTGACCCACTTGGTTTGGTAAGTCCATGTACCATCCAGTCACGCATAATAATGCAGAAGGTTTGGCGATCTGGTGTGGGATGGGACGAGCCACTAAAGGAGGCGGAAATGGAATTGTGGAGCAGGTGGTTAAGTAATCTGCAACGGTTACGAGAGGTATGTATTCCACGATGGTATAAGATCACTGGTGATCAAGTGGAACTACACGTGTTTGCTGATGCGAGTGAGTTGGCCTACGCTGCAGTAGCCTATATCGTGGGTGAAGGAGAAGATGGACGACGTACGGTCGCGATGGTAGCTGGTAAGGCGAGGGTGGCACCGTTGAAAATCGTGTCCATTCCACGTATGGAACTCCAGGCTGCTGTGCTGGCGTGCCGTCTTGTGAACACGGTGGGAAAGGAATTAGGTAAGTCCATAACTAGAACTATCTTGTGGTCGGACTCGAAAACGGTGTTGGCTTGGATAGCTAATGATAGCCGAGACTACCCTAAGTTTGTAGCTCATCGATTGGCCGAGATAGATCAATGTGAAGCTCGAGGCAATTGGCGCTGGGTACCCTCACAAAGTAATCCTGCAGACGAAGCCACAAAATTGGCATGGCCTGGGGGGCGGAGTGACTGGGTCGCGGGTCCGTCGTTTTTGCGTTTTCCCGAGGAGCAATGGCCAGGGGCGGAAACTGAAGGTGCGCAGCCGATGGAGGAGGACGAGAGCACGATTGTACAGGTCAATGTGGTCGTTGAGCAAGAGGTACCACTTATCGATGTGACACGTCATTCATCATGGACGCGTGCGGTTCGCGTCATGGCACGGGTGCTAATCTTCATCAGGGCCTGTCGTGGTGAGCGGTCTGCTGAAATCACGGCTGCTGATCTCCGCGATGCTGAACTGCGTTTGTTGAAGCAAGCGCAGGCGGTGTCATTCCCGGGGGAACTTGGTATCTTGCGTGCGGGTCGCGCGCTGCCTGCTGACAGCAGGCTGCGAGCTCTGGACCCGATGGTGTATGAAGATGGCCTGCTGCGTGTGCGCGGGCGCTTGAGCGCTGCGCCAGACCTCAGCTTTGAAGAGAAACACCCAATCATTCTGGACGGCCGTGGGGGCCTTGTGAGACTGCTCGTGCGTGACTATCATTGTCGAGCACTACATGCCAACCAGGAGGCGGTGCTTAACCTGCTACGAGAACGCTTCTGGATCCTTCGTGCAAGAACTACGATACGTGCAGTCGTTGCGCGGTGCCAACTCTGTCGACTGCGCCGTGCTAAGCCAGCGCCACCTAAGATGGGAGATCTGCCGCCTGGCCGAGCGGTCAACACACGCCGGGCCTTCGTGAACTGCGGCGTCGACTACTTCGGGCCGATGGAGGTGGCAATTGGACGAAGGCGAGAAAAGAGATGGGGTGTGCTGTTCACATGCATGGTGACGCGCGCCGTCCATCTCGACCTGGCGGCGACCCTCTCTGCGGACTCCGCGATGATGGCCCTGCGGCGGCTGGTGGCCCGTCGGGGGCAGCCAGCTATAATCTACAGCGACCGGGGAACGAACTTCGTTGGCGCAAACCGAGAGCTACGAGCTGCACTTCAGAGCTTCGACCACGCCCGTGTGCGCGAGTGCGCGGAGGCTAGGGGCATCCAATGGATCTTCAACCCTCCCGCGGCCCCGCACATGGGTGGTTGCTGGGAGCGCCTTGTGCGCTCTGTAAAGGACGCGCTGAAGATTACCCTAAAAGAAAGAGCACCACGGGAGGAGGTTCTTCAAACCCTACTGGCGGAAGCAGAGATGGTGATCAACAGTCGGCCGCTGACCTACGTGTCTGATGACCCAGACGAGCCTGTCGTCATCACTCCCAATCACCTTCTGCTGGGTACGGCCGCTGGCGACACGAGGGTGTGTGTTGCTAGTCCCGCCGATCTCAACGTGCGGGCGCAGTGGCGGCGTGTCAACATCTTGGCTGATATATTTTGGAAGCGATGGCTAAGACAATACCTTCCCACTCTTCAAAAGCGTCATAAATGGACCCTAGACTGTCCTCCAGTGCGTGTGAATGATGTGGTAGTGATTTGTGACCCCAATTTGCCTAGAAATGTGTGGCCTAAAGGCATAGTGCAAAGAGTGCATACCGGTGCTGACGGTAGAATAAGAGTTGTAGATGTAAAAACATTGACGGGTGTACTCCGCCGTCCAGTGGTTAAGGTCATAGTGTTGCCTACTGATGATATGTTGTTAGGCTGAAACCACCAACATGGGGGTGGTATGTTGAGGACAGCACTATGGCCTTAAACAAAATTGTATTTTATTTTATCACTGTGACTTGTTTGTATAACAATAATTTATATTAGGCTGTATGCATTACCAAAGTTGCCTACCTCAAGTAATGTCACATTTGATAATGTAGGTAATCTGCAAATACTTTTTGTAAAAATTACCGTTGGAAAAAATATGGATGTTGTTGTTCGATTGACTGAAATCTTAGCTCTGCTACTAAATTTTGTAAAATTTGACGAAAATACAAGTTTTGATGTTGAAATCTGTTTTCATATTATTAAAATCAGTGCCCAAAGTGAAAAATATAGTACGCTAAACCCTGCCCTAAAATAAATTCTTCATTAGTACTACCGCTATGTCTCTTGAAGGTCCTATGTATCCCCTGGGTACCTTAGGATTCCAACAACAACAACAACCGCTATGTTGCGGTTGCGGATAAACAACCAGTTAAAGTGAGAAGTTTTCCAGTAGCAAATTAAGAAATAAAAATCCTCACAAAACGGCTCAATAGATGGCACTAGTAAATCGTGAGGTAATAAATAGGTATCGAAGTAAAAGTTCTAAAATTAATCTCAGTCAGAATCATACCTATACAATCTGACAAAAAAAAGTCAAAAAATCTACAATAGATCTCACTGTTCTCGTTATTTTACTAGCGTCATCGCTGTCTTCTATGGAAATCTTAAATAACATTCGTTTTTTATTTAATTTTAAGCTGTCAGAAAAATCTCATATTTTCAATGTGTGTACAACAAAATTTTTACAAAAACTATAAGTACCTTCTTACATTATTTATAATAATATCTAAACATGTCACTTACAGAAATGTTTGTCTTGAGTTTAATTAGATCAAAAACCGCAACCCTTTGCTTCGAAGGTAGCTGGAATATCAACTATTGTAGCAAGTCCACGGACAAGAGACTTGCATAAAAATATTTAATGAATCAATATGGAGTCGTCAAATAAAGATGGGACATTGACGGATGGCAATTGGCAATAGGTAGGTTTAGTACCTTTATTCCATCTTTATTCACTTTATTGTTTACTCAGACACTTCGCAAATGCCCAAAAAATGAACATTTTGTTTAGTTTGGCAACACTGCTTAATGCTGGTTGGCTGCTCTGTGTTTCGCCCAGCCTGCCAGTGTTGCAACAAGGAAAATGTATGGATTGATTTTTGTCAATGTTGTGAATGTGAATGACATTGAGATTTCGTTCGAAGCGCGCCAAAGTAGCATTTTTGTATGGATTTAAACGTGAGTAAGTATGGAGTTTTACGCGGGAATCGAGAGGAAATGGCGGGTTCATTGTTTCGTCCTTTTTAAAATAAGTTTTTCATGGTGATTGTGATGTTAATATGGTGGAATTAGTGCGATTGTGCCGTTAAAGAAGAACTATTCAATGAAAGTGAGAAATAATAATGAGTGGTTAGCTGTTTCTGGTTTGATACCCCGCGTTAAACATCAGTATCATTGGAATGTAAGAACCACCCTTGTATTTCAATGATCCCGTAACAAGAAATGAAACTACTGAAGACGTTTAACATGGATACAAGAAATGACTAAAGACGACGAAATGAAACTGAAGAAATAATGACTGAACATGAAGACATTAAACTTGGATAATGCGAGAAACTACTAAAGTCCAGGCTGTATGGGCTTAGATCCCTTTGCCTTTCCCATAAGGGAGAATAAAACTAAAAAAAAAAAGTGAGTAAGTATTCTGTGGTTAGAAGTCTGGGGCGCGTTCCGTCGCTTCGTTCGAGTGCACTCGAGCGCGCTCTGGCGCGCGCTCTAACCGTTCCGTGGCTCGGTGAAATTTTACCCTGACAGCTGTCAGAGCGTAGTTTTACCCGTTCCTATTATTTATTCTGTGCCCGTTCTGTGGCTCAGAGCGAAACAACCAAACAACCGTCTAATGAGATGGTTAATTTTTACTCTGACAGCTATTTGACGTTTAAAGCTTGCAATTTATGTCAAAATCAAAAGACTCGAAAAGCCCGCCATTTTGTTTCGTAGTTACTTTAGAATAATTTTGTTTTGTATATCACAGAAGTGTAATACGTCTGTAATCTCTAAAAAAGTGGAAAAAAATTGAGACAGGAGAATAATTTTCTATTGTTAAATATTTGAGGTTATAAAAACAACTCGATCGTTCAGTGGCTCGGTTGAGTTAATCGACAAAAGTTGTGTTAATATGGTGGAATTAGTGCGATAATGGGCTGGTCTCTTTCATTCATATGGGAATCGAAAAGGATGGGGAGATGAATTAATTTAATTTTGAATAAATGTAAAATAATCGCTGCTGTCAAATTCAGCTTAATTTAGTCGGGATGTTTTTAAATTCCTACTAAACTACATGGCGTAAAATCAATGTTTGACGATTGGTTTGACGTGTCTAAATGTAGATTGGCAATCACCTGTCCTTTTTCGTTCTTAAGAAGGTGAAAGAGACATAGCAACTTTTTAGATATTTTAGCGGCCACGCAGAATTGAGCCCATTGTGCCGTTAACGAAGAACTATTCAATGAAAGCACGAAATGACACGAATGCAAGAAAGACTAAAAACGACAGACGACGAAATGATGACATTGAAGATCTCATATGAATGACCTATCATTCATTACTAAAGACTAGGCTGTATGAGCTTTGAACCCTTTGCCTAACCCATAAGGGTTAAAAAATAACTTTTATTTGTCATTGTCAATTTGTTGTATTTTGTTCAGCGTGTCGTGTTTTCCAACAATATTAAATTGAATTGATTATAACTCTGAGGTTAACCTTTCTTTTAGTGAAATAATTTAAAACGACAATGACATTCATTCCAAGTTGGGAAGAATTCGAAAAGTCAGCAGAAATGTTGTACTTGCGTGATCCCATAAATACACGATACAGTGTAAAGTATTCACATTCAAAAGGCGTTTTCTTAGTGAAAATAACCGATAACAAAAAGGTGGTTACCAAAGTTTCCTTTGCATTATGCATTCAGTATTGTTGGTAACAAAATATATAACCTACATTGGTTTGACTATCCCTGATACATACCTACATGATGATGATGATGATCCTTCCGACCGTTTTCGGTCATGGCGACCACTTCGACTCCTAATCGGTGGGGCGCTGCTGGTGCACCCATACCTACATACTAATATTATAAACCACTAAACCGATTTTGATGAAACCTTGTAGGCCGGGAGATGATGACAGAAATTTTTAGGTCATTTTTTACAGTATGGCGGTTTTACAGGGGTCTTAGTACACAATGACAAAAAGAAAAATGATAGTCATAGCGCTGGTACTGGCGGGCCAATCGCGTGGGCGTTAGTGAACTAGTCGGATAAATTGCACAAAAATTTTAGTATTTTCCGATAGCCCGTAAAAAATAACTAGACTACAGTGACATGCCATACTTCTCCGGTGTGACTTACAGCCCGCCATACCGACGCGAAAAATAAAAATTCAACCATTTGTACCAGGGTAATTTTTGCACAGTTTGATCATCTTCGTGCAGCCATTTACGAAAATCACCATGCCATACTTTTCGGACGGCTCCAAATGGTCGCCATACTGCCGAAAATCTGCATTTTTTGTTTTCGCGATTGGGCCGCCAGTACCAGCGCTATGACCATCATTTTTCTTTTTGTCATTGCGTACTAAGACCCCTGTAAAACCGCCATACTGTAACAAATGACCTAAAAATTTCTGTCATCATCTCCCGGCCTATTGCACAGAAATAGAATATATCTTGGGGAAGGACTTAGGCGGAGCTGCGGGGTGTAAAGCTAGTAGTTCTAAAATTCATTCATTCATTCTAATTCAAAATAAGAGAATGTAAATTATCTTATCATCATATCATTATTTCTATGTTTTAAATGCTATAATAGATTTAATAGATTCAAGATTTATTTTGCAAAATATGTACTTCTTCCTAGCTATATCCCTGCATAAATCTGTCTGTCATCTCATCATTATCATTATTATTCATATCATTCATTATTCTTTTCTGTACACAGGATACTCATTAATTTGCTGGCAATTTTTAATTATTTGTCTTTGTTTGTTCTAGTGTTTGCAGTACAAAACGGAGGTGCAACAAGATGTTAGAAAAGTAGACAAATTTATTTCTAATTTGTTGCGACATATGGCTTCAAATGAAAATTGATAATAAATTCATGTAACAGTTTATTTTATTTTTTATTTAGATTAAACATGAATTTTGTGTAAAAAAAAAAAAAAACTAAAAATCCCATTTCATTTATCAAAACAAAAAGTGAAATAATAAAACAGCCCCCGTAACATGCAGTGATATGACAATTTTTTGTCGCGCGAGAAACCCGCCATATTGAAATATCCTCCAATAGGATAAGAGAATACGCACGACAAATTTATGTCTGTCACGCGTGGACCGTGCATGTTAGAGGGGCTGTTTTAAAAAACGCGACATATTGACAGAACTACTATGGTTCTAATGTCACTATGTCGCGTTTGACAGCTTCTCGAGCCTGTCGCTACTTACATACATATTAGGGGGCAGAGCTCAATGCAAACAAATAATCAGTCGTCTCATCATGCGTGTCGTGCGTGCCCGTGTGCGTGGCTGCGTGAGTAATGCGTTTCGAAGTAGTGCCATAAAACGTGAAATAGTTTTTACTAAAAGCCGCACTACACTCTCCACAAAACTAGACTAGACATACATGACATGGTGAATGCGAAAGACGCAGTTATGCGCAAGAGTGAGCGCGGTGTATTTGCATCTCATTCTAACGTATAACTGCGTCCCTTTCGGCTCTCGAGTTTTGTCGAGTCGAGCGAGCGAGACAAGAGTGTAGTGCATGCAGCTAGTCTAGTTTTTTGGATTGTTATGGCAACATTTTCATGGTTTAATTAATATAGGCCATATTGTTTGTTTAGGGATGACCTTCTGAAGGTTGTTGTACTTGTAGTCGACCGATTATACCATAATTAAAATATATATACATGCAGAGATTGATGCAGAGTCAATAAAATCGACTTTAGCGAAATGTCGGCGAGCGCGCATTGGGGGCAATATAAAACATATATGTATGTACATGTATCTATAGTCTCCTTGAATATTATGTACTATATGACGTAATCGAAACGTCATCCAGGGAAGTAGCCGCTCGCCGAAAAACAAAAAGGAATAACAAATTTCCTACCTTGACCGCTGGACTTCCCTTTCGCTTCGCTGATAGAACTCTAGCTCCGACCGCACTGCAACTGTCGCTCTCCGCTGACGTTGTGATAACCAGACGAGACGCAGGACACAAGACCAAGGAATCACTGCACAACCTGTGGGATTATGATAAGTTGATTTCCATGCATACTCACGAGTGATAGCTAGAGAATAATACAAATACATATAGATATCATAAAGGTTGGATTGTCATGGTCAGTCACACACTCAACAGCATTGTCAATGTCAGGTAGTCGTCGCAACAGTAATCGTAGTAGTCGTACATGGCTTACCAACTGACTTATCGTTCCCCCATCCCGGACCAAAGCCACTAGGGAGACAAGGGTCAAACTGTAAGGCCAGATAAATGATGATAGCAATTTCGTTACAGGTTCCTGATAAATGATAATAGTAATTTAGAATAGGAATGCACTCTGAAAGTCCAGATAAACGATGTCTTCTTCACTAGTAATTTCGTGTAGTACATGCATTCCTCTATTACGCCCCGCTAACGTCCGAAGACGTTAGACCGTCAGGCGTTGCCGGCGCCAGCTCCTATGTCCCAGACCTCAGTCGGGAGACTCACACACTTGGACTCCCCCACAAGTGGCCTCCAGGTGGTGCGACCACCGGTATAACAATATCAACGACGACCATCAACGAAGAACAACATATTTCACAGTATAATACATCTATCATACCCGATACCAATTGGGAGGCCATATATCATAAGTTAAACAGTTCAGATAGCAAGTCAGTCCAAGTAATCAGTCTGTGGGGAAGTCATTACATAGTCAGGTCAAACACGTGGCACAGTTATATATGACAAATATATATATATACATGGACATCTCTAAGAGCTCGAAACACATCAAACTACTTAGCTTTATATTCCCAGAGTTCCACCGCTGCTCCAGAGTCTGCCGCCACGCGACATAGATTCCTCTTACACTTCTTCCTTCGCCGGCCACTGACACAAGACTGAACGACAGCTAACCACATTTGACCTAACACGACCTTTTTGGCGGGAAACAAACAACCCCTACCACTCAAAGACATCAACCAATCAGAAGCGAATCACAATTCCAATATGGCTTCTGCTGTAGCCAATCATCATCGACCCAAAACCAGTATGGCCGCTCTGTTAGTAAACAAAAACTACCCAACCTTAAAATAATCCAACTCTGTGTTGTCATATTAAAAACATTATTGTAGTTGGCCAACGGATTGGTCCAACATGGCCAAATTCTGCCAATTTCGCGTTCGTCGCGACACACCCGGCCGACAAGAAGTGAGCCACGAGGCTGTTGTTACATTCACGCATTTCGGCCACTGCCTTAACTGTTGCTATCCAATTTAACAATATTTCACTTACATTATGTGACATCATCATCAGCACACTTTGGCAAATATTCTTTACTTCAATTTCTTTTATATAACACTTTTACAATCTCTTATGTCATACTCAATTACTTTCCCATAGAAAGTCTCCAATCTCCTTTTCGGCCTACTGCCGATTCATTGCATTTCAACTTTCAATAAAAAAAAATCACAATCGGAGGCGATATCTTTCGTCTCAAATTCTGTACTAATAAACTTAAATCCCGATACTAAATTCTCTGGTTCTGTTTTCACCTGATAGGGCTTCGCAACTATCTGTTGAAGTCTCATAATCTGTGGCATCTTTTGATATCATCAGTTGTTTGATTTGAGACAGTGCAAATAAACGTGTTTTCCTTTCCATCTCTCCATTTGAACATTATCTCATTCAATCCCTGTTGGCATAGTGGTCCTTGTTGGCATTCCCCTAGTGGCTGGCTTAATATATCTCGTAGAGCAAGTTCTCTAATGTCTTGAGATAATCAACTCAATGTTTTCAATAGTACTATTCAACATTCTCACATTGATATGTAAGCTATAACCATTCCGACTTCATTAAACGTAAGATTTGCTAGAAGGTTATCTCAGTAGACTACGTCCGACCAAATCCGATATCACTTGGCTCATCATTGGAATCCATATCTTTCTTTCCCGTAAACTTATAACTCGATTTTTATAACAGTCAAAAAGTTATAACCGTTCGCAAAATTTCCGTCAACGTAATAATAACTAACTCAATAATGCAGTTCGTCTTATCTTCTCAACGTTATTCTACTCAAATGTGTTACTCAGACTCCATCATGAGACTTTCTTCCGACCTCGTTAGGAAGAACCTCCCGCGACAGGAAAAGTTGTTGTTCCAGGTACCAAAGACCAACAACTCTCGTCTGACAACGAGAAATTACAAACATTTTACGCCGTTTAAATTATGGTTGTATTCTTACTTCTGTTACGTACCTAATCTTTAACATAAAGCATCGTAATCTGTGTCTGTATAATATCCGTTTTCATTACCTTTATGACTTTATACCGACCTATGTCGCGAGTAAGCTATTGTCATGATGAATTTTACAATAATACAGCTTATTTCAGTTTAGTTTACATTAAACAATTTATCGAACCAGCAGCGCTTTTCAGAACAACAATAACAATCTCAATCTTTCTAACTACGCGTAACGCTACACAGTTAACTATTTAACCAACGCAGCTTAATATTTTGCGAACTAAACCTCGCATCTTATCGAATAGACTCGCATCAGACCAGCCTTTTTCACCGTAACTTCACTACCGAGTTACATCCCCTTACTCAGATACAACGATAACCGTAATTGCGATAGGTCTATTATCGGATCATTATATCGCAACTAAACATTTACATGAACGCTCTTCGTTCCTCGCTATTCTCGGCGTTTCAATATTGCTTTCAATTGAACAACTGTAACATCTTTAACTCCAACATACCACAACGACTAATAACTGTTGTTCACAATCTACCCATCTTCAATATACAAGCATACTGCACTGAGACACATCCTCCTGTCTGACCAGGAACAACTGAAAGGCAATACGCCTCCACTAATTGTTTAACCAGGAGCAACTGAAAAGCAATACGACTCCACTTGTCTAACTAGTAACAACTGAAAGGCAACACGACTCCACGTGCCCGACCTGTAACTGAAAGGCAATACGACTCCACTATTCGACTTCAGAAAAGCTCGAACACTGAAACAATTGACACAACTTCGACCACAAGACAGCATAAGAGAAATCAAGTACCGAAAATATCCTTTTACATGACGAATGTTTGAGCTTATCCTTCTAACCGTCTCAAATTAAACACGTATTACAGGTATTTTCATGTCCTAACTCCGTGTGTATTTTAACTCCGTCTTCAATTCCGTTTCCATCGCATCGCATAGTTCTCGTAAAGATTAAATCGCCTTCTTTACGATTCTTTTCCGTACCTTTCGACAAACGCATAGCTCCTTGTGTATCACGCTCAAACTTCTAAATTCGATATACCAACTTCATTCTAGTACTTCAGTTTCTGTCCAAAATTGATAACTTTATTTCTTGTCTCTAAATGACTCAAATCTAAATTCGTGTATTCATAATTACGCCATCCTTATCAATTACACAATACAATACAATACAAATATTCCCTTTTATTATACTATCAATTATTAATTAATTTTATGTTCAAACTCCAATAATACTCTGTCTTTTAGTTTCTTCTGCAGTAATAAACAACCAATCAAAACTATCAGAAAACCTTTCTTTATACAGTATATTATATCAATCGCCAAACGGTTGGTTCTCTACTACAAGATTGTACGTAGGAATATTTATCATTTATTACTATCGCATTAACATTTTTAAGCACAACTAACAAAAATTTGCACAGCCAATAGGTACATAAAACATAACTTAAATTCACAACTTTACATGACCTACAACTGGCGCATCTCTACGTAAATAAAGGACTACCTACCTTTATGTAATTCGAACATTTCAATTACTCTGTCCGCGGTCTGAATGAAAAACTATTCGTGAACTCAATCTAAATATTCGATTCAAGTGCTCTGCCTGCACTTAGATAACCCGGCTATGACTAACCTTATATTATAGCATATAGTAGGTTTCCTTTTACAAATACACAATACGTTAACCTACTAGGTCTTTCGCGCCACTCTAATCTTTCTGACAAATCATATTCACTTCTGTGAAGCTATCCGAATTGGAATATTATCGTATTGCTCACTACAAAGACCGTGTCTACTGCTAACTTTCAAAATTATAGTTCTAAAAATCTACTGCTTTCATCGAAAGCGCTCTTACTTTATTTATTAGTCAATTTATTGTCAATTCAGCCTTAGGACTTCGTAACGTTCACACAACATACTTTAAACTAACAACAATACGTTACTATTAGTATCTAGTTTTATACAAATTCCTTCGCGAATTTATAACAATAATATTCCAATTAATTTCACTAATATTAAACTTTAATAGCCGCATGTAACCTTCTAGAAAGCACTCTAACTTCCTTATCGATATTACCCGCTTCATTACTCTAAACCGATCGTCATTATTAAGAGAAAATTATTAAAAAGGCAAAGTTTCGTTTACAATATTCAAATTCTCAATGAATCCCTCAATTCATTTTGATCCGTAGATAACAACAAGTCAATTCGTATTTATATCATTATTATATTACAATTTTACATTACATATTTATGTCTATGTAAGTTCGAGTAGATAACTGTCGTTTTGTCGAGGCCGTAATATCTTGTGGGGGGGAGGAGAGGAACTTGTAATTCTGATTCCGATAAATTATTCAAGATCATCACACGAAGATCACGCTCTTATTCCTATCTAAATACTAATATGGTACTGAGTCCAAACTAAACATGGAAAGCTATTAATTAATTACGCTATTAAAAGAAAGCAAATAGAAACTATCTATTTATTCACTAATCGCGTTTTAGTTTCCGGTTTGATAATCTATTTTACAAGTAGAGCCTGAAATTGATCAACTTCTACTTTTACTACTACATTATCCAAATACTCATTGCTTTCGAACACAGTCAAAATTATATAGGCAAATGTATAAATACAAATAAAGTAACTATTACTTTTCTGTTCCAGATTCAACTACAACTCAATTCCGTATTAGTATGAACCGAAACGATACCAAATACTTCAGTGAAACTAAACACGTAGCTAAACTTAGAAAAGTATCTGTCACTTCTGTAAACGTCACGTTAACTAAACGAACTACTAATATTTATAAATAAGGTTATGTCCACAAATTTATACACTCGATACTTTAACCAAGAATAGGGTCTTAAGTTGTGACTAGTGGATACACTACATTACCATATTTTGGATCGACATACCTACCAACGATATACTCAATATTGTAAACGCTAACTACTGAACGTAATAATACTATCTATATTCAATATAGTGAGCCAGACTTGACGCTAAAAAGGTTTAGTAAAATTGCAAAAATCCGAGAAATAAGAATCAAGAAAATTTAGTTCTTTAATCCCTTCATAAATCTGAATTTATCTCAATCTCGGTAAATGAATTAAATCTATAAGTACCCACTACTATTGAATACGTATTAGCAAAAACTCGAAAACAACAGTCTGACTGGCTATCTTCTCGTTACACTAGTAGTCGCGAACTCTTCAAATCATTATACTAACCAAATCAATCTAAGTAAATATCTATGTACATCCATTCAACGAATAGATGACTCGAACTTTATACACTAAGTAACTAACCCGAAATTAAAACACCTCAGCTATAATAATACATTTATGATAGAGAAGAAACTTCGTAATTTCTTCATATTCCAACAGTGCATCCTAAAATTCACCGGTCAACGTAATTGTATTTATTCAATGTCGTATTAGCGAGTACGCATACTACCGGTACTAGTCTAAAACTCCTGTTTGTGAAAACTTCTAATTAACTATCCGGATAAATTGAGCAACCGTTCTCAAAAAATACGCATCAGCTAATTTTATTATCGTAGGCACTTCATCAACGCTTTATTCATTAGCTACATCAACAGTCTAGAATTAAATGGCAAAAATAATATCAATCTACTTGTCACTCCGTAGAACATAAAAAATAGTACCAAGAAAATCCGAAAACCAAACCTTATACTGTTTCATAGAAATGTAACCCGTCGTAAAATACAATTATTTAATAAGCAATGCGTCTATAGTTGCTCATCACACGTATGGTTCGCGGCAGATAAAGCTAGTAAAGAGTTTTAAACGAGCAAATGAAATATAAACACCACGATATTTCAGATTAAGAAGTTCAATATATAACGTTATAAACAGACCTAGACATATGTTAATATTGTATTACATTTATTAGAATGAAGTTATAATTTCTACCATTCCTAAGATTTACTTTACTTACATTACCTTGAAAAATGTGTATAGGAAATTTAGTAAAATCAATAAATTAAACAATGTAAACAAATGACTTGCGCGGCAACTTAGTAAAGGTTAAAAAATCCTCTATGTCTTCTATACTCAAAACTGACACTAACTCAAATCTACAAAATCTTTACTTTAGTTCACGGTACTAAAAAAATATTAATTATTATGTAATCTCGAAATAATTTAACTTTAAGTAGGTAGGTGCAAAAATGTTTCGTAAAAAATATTTGTTATTAACTATTACCACTCTCCGCTTACAAATCTCTAAGTAATGATTTCAATTTTCACTACCTAGGTACACATATTAAGAAAATATAACAAACAACAAGTCCTACAATTTTTCCTCATAATGAGTCCTGCACTCATGGATAAGAAAAATGATAACGTCACGATATAATAATAATAATAATAATGTGTGTTAACTAGTATCATTACTTCCGTTGCAAAAACATACCATTTAGTGCTATTTAGAAAATTCAAGTACCTACGTCCGAAACGCAGCACTACTACTACTTCATATCAATGAACAAACAAATAAATGACAACTTCTAACGTTAATAGAATTTACCTATTTCTAAAGAAGTGAGTATAAACACTTACTTGCCACTATAATCGCTTGGTACGTGTCACACCACTTGACAAGAATAAGTCACCATTAAAAAAGAAATAACTGTCACTAACTCCGTCAAATTAAATTTACTGCTAAAACTGTAACATTACACTCCGTAGTAAAATTCCTTTACCATTTACTAGATTTTGAATTTAAAAATAAATTCTCACGCCTTACAGACTTTAATGGATAATAAAAAAAAAATAAACCACACTACTATAAAAATATAAAAATATTGTATTTTACTAATAGAACTTCACTCTCTGACAAACTCAAGTCAAGGCGGTATAACCCGTAAATCTTTGCCTACACCTTTCGCGAGTATAAATTTTATTGTGGGTGGGTAGACTAAAACGATATCTGACGCATATTCTACAAAGTCCAATTTTTACTCCTCGATACTCTAAGGTTGACTGGAATAACAAGACCTACCTTTCACAACTTTTCCGTACGATACGTTTTATGTCCCCTTTTTTTTGCAATTAAGTACCTACACATCAAAGGTGTGTATGCGCAACGATATCTACTTAAATTTTGGAACGTCTGCTCTGCTACAAAACTACCTCTTAATTTTTCCAAAACAATTGACGTAGGTTTGCTAGGGGGACGTATTACTCGTTTCTCGATTTATAATAATTTTATCGCGGAAAATTTAACAACGCATCCTACAAATATGAATTACTAAAGTAATAGGTTTAGAGGAATGGAAAATGAAGAATTATGATTATTAGACTATTATTAGTATACAAGACATTGTATGTAATATTCGTTCGTCTCCTCCCTATCCATAGAAAAGGTCCCTTTAGACAGCTACCGGCAAATAGTATTGCCGTTTGATTAAATTAGAATTTTCTCAAAACGCGCGGAATAAATATATATTTATACTCTCATATTTCTAGCCAAGATCTCATTGTACGTACCGATTGTGTGAACTACAAGAAAAATACACTTGCAACAAGAACAGATACACAAGGAGCCGTGCCTATTTTATCAACGTATTCGTTCAATCTCACGTAGTAGGTATTACCCTGTACCATGACGCCAAACAATGTAACATTAAAATTTCGCGTTACTACTTCTAATAACGACTGGTAAAATACAAGCGTCTAAGACCATTATCCTTTTGTCATCGATTTATAACGGGCCCTGTTATAAACCAATGCCATCCATGACAAGTATCAACCAAACCACCTCTTGGCATTGGCTGGTCCTTGGTACAGGTAATTAGATAAATGGGCAAAACAATATCCGAAAATTACATACGTTTAAAAGTAACTTATCGCTGCTTTGTATCAATAACTAACGTGTTCGTAACACTACCCGCAATTCGAAAGTTTATACGACGCACGGTAAAATCTCATTCACACCATCCTTCTGGGGAAAGGCAAATTTCTGAGCACGATACAGCCTATGCTGTTCTTCGATGTAAAAAATTATTAAAATAATTTTATCATATCTGTAGCCTCATCATTTAGCCAGAATGCCACTAGGTTAACGGAATGCCAACAAATTAAATCTTCATGTATAGCCACTTCTCTAAAAAGGTTTGTACATCATCAAATCTTGCTGAATCTCTATCCCAGCATCTCCACCATGTCGGCGAGCGCGCATTGGGGGCAATATAAAACATATATGTATGTACATGTATCTATAGTCTCCTTGAATATTATGTACTATATGACGTAATCGAAACGTCATCCAGGGAAGTAGCCGCTCGCCGAAAAACAAAAAGGAATAACAAATTTCCTACCTTGACCGCTGGACTTCCCTTTCGCTTCGCTGATAGAACTCTAGCTCCGACCGCACTGCAACTGTCGCTCTCCGCTGACGTTGTGATAACCAGACGAGACGCAGGACACAAGACCAAGGAATCACTGCACAACCTGTGGGATTATGATAAGTTGATTTCCATGCATACTCACGAGTGATAGCTAGAGAATAATACAAATACATATAGATATCATAAAGGTTGGATTGTCATGGTCAGTCACACACTCAACAGCATTGTCAATGTCAGGTAGTCGTCGCAACAGTAATCGTAGTAGTCGTACATGGCTTACCAACTGACTTATCGTTCCCCCATCCCGGACCAAAGCCACTAGGGAGACAAGGGTCAAACTGTAAGGCCAGATAAATGATGATAGCAATTTCGTTACAGGTTCCTGATAAATGATAATAGTAATTTAGAATAGGAATGCACTCTGAAAGTCCAGATAAACGATGTCTTCTTCACTAGTAATTTCGTGTAGTACATGCATTCCTCTATTACGCCCCGCTAACGTCCGAAGACGTTAGACCGTCAGGCGTTGCCGGCGCCAGCTCCTATGTCCCAGACCTCAGTCGGGAGACTCACACACTTGGACTCCCCCACAAGTGGCCTCCAGGTGGTGCGACCACCGGTATAACAATATCAACGACGACCATCAACGAAGAACAACATATTTCACAGTATAATACATCTATCATACCCGATACCAATTGGGAGGCCATATATCATAAGTTAAACAGTTCAGATAGCAAGTCAGTCCAAGTAATCAGTCTGTGGGGAAGTCATTACATAGTCAGGTCAAACACGTGGCACAGTTATATATGACAAATATATATATATACATGGACATCTCTAAGAGCTCGAAACACATCAAACTACTTAGCTTTATATTCCCAGAGTTCCACCGCTGCTCCAGAGTCTGCCGCCACGCGACATAGATTCCTCTTACACTTCTTCCTTCGCCGGCCACTGACACAAGACTGAACGACAGCTAACCACATTTGACCTAACACGACCTTTTTGGCGGGAAACAAACAACCCCTACCACTCAAAGACATCAACCAATCAGAAGCGAATCACAATTCCAATATGGCTTCTGCTGTAGCCAATCATCATCGACCCAAAACCAGTATGGCCGCTCTGTTAGTAAACAAAAACTACCCAACCTTAAAATAATCCAACTCTGTGTTGTCATATTAAAAACATTATTGTAGTTGGCCAACGGATTGGTCCAACATGGCCAAATTCTGCCAATTTCGCGTTCGTCGCGACACGAAATCACTAAGGAAGCGCCATATAATAAGAAATTGAATTGAATTGAAAAACATGTGTGATCGTTGGAAAAATCGTCTGATCCAAATAATTAAAATTTGTTGAGGTTGATCACAATCACAACCATATAGTTTTATTTTAAGATAAATTTTTGTGTCGTGTAAGTTTATTTTTATGACAAAACGAAGAGAAATATTGTATGTTGTTCTTTGCGTAATTTTGTTTTCCAAACTTTTTCAAATTGTTATTTCTTGTTGATATTTTCACGTTTTGTACCATATATTTTTTTTGTTATTCAAAATTATTTATTTTATTTATTTATTTATTTGTAACATAACATCACTTACAGTTACAAACCTGATGCCATAAGATAAGTCAAACATAATTATATTATCCTTGTTCTTTTAAAATTTGTCATGTATTTATGGTATCTTTCATTCACATGGGAATCGAAAAGGATGGGGAGATTAATTAATTTAATTTTGAATGAATTATATTTAAAATCAGCAGCGCAGCTGTCAAATTCAGCTTAATTTAGTCGGGATGTTTTTAAATTCCTGCTAAATTACGCGTAAAATCGATGTTTGACGTGTCTAACTAAATGTACGTTGGCAATCACCTGTCCCTTTTCGTTCTTAAGAACGTGAAAGGGACATAATGGTTCTAAAATTTAAGTTAGAGCGTAATATGTAGAATCGGGCCCACAGTCTTATAACACAGACTTTGCTTATGATTAAGAAATCAAGATGATTATTATTGCTTACTTAAAAAAATCCGAGTCACCCTTTATTACTTACAACAAATAATAAACAATTAAAGAAAAAGCACATAAAGTTGGACATTTGGAATACGGGCGCTCTCAAGATCAATTCAACATGTCCAGCCATCTGTGCTGGCTACAGGTAGGTACCTACCTACATACTTTATTTTGTTTGCGTTAGCAGTGTACGTTGAAAGAACTTTGATGCGTAGAGCAGATTTAAAAATATAATTAATTGTCAATTGTATTTTTTTTAGTACTTAGTACCTCACTAACACCATACCGGGTCTAGTCTAAAGTCTTATACAGTCATACTTTTTAGTAGGTATACAGTACAGAGGCGCGAATTGTTGCCATACGCGATAGAAAGGATGGCATCTACTTCGCGTTTCTACCTCGTGCCGTGCGATCTGAATTGCACTTTATTGCAACGGAGCTGGGCTGGAGTAACTATTTATGTGAATTATATCTCTAACCGAGTCTTTTGTAGAGACTACTCTGTGCCAAAAGTAGCTTTTTAATTTCAAATTTGTCTTTGAGTCACGGATTTACAAACGTGTACCAAATTTCAACTCAATCGGTCTAGTAGTTTAGGAGGAAATAGGCAGACGGACTGACGGACCGATCCGAGTGGTCCTATAAAGTGTTCTGTTTTTAGTTTTTGAGGCACGGAACCCTAAAAATAAATGATGATTTGTACAAAATTTGCTTTAGGCACTGTGAAAACTTAGAAAAAATATATAAGAAGTAGCTGTAGTAAGTAGTAGTAGTAGTAGTAAGTATAGATAATAAAATATTGAAATGGGAGCAAAAATTATAGATTGGCGACAATTAGGAAGTATTTAGGTAAAGCCCGACCAAAAAAATAAGAAACCTCGCCATATTACGGAATTTCAATAGAACTAATTTTATAAGGGAAATTGTTGCCATAGTCGTAAAAATATACACGTGGCGCCCCCAGAGCAGGTTTCTTATTTCTTTGGTCAGGCTTTAAATGTACAGTAGCCAGCATATGCGGCTGGACATGTCACCTTGAGAGCGCCCATATTCCGTTGCGGCAGGGGTGAATTTCGTATTGCGAGTGTCCAACCACATGTGCATTAGGTAAGAGTTTTATTTGGTAACTACATTTATTTGGAAGTGAAAACTTTATGGCACATGAAAAGTAATAAATGCTGCTGCTATACTATTGCTGTGCTATTTTAATGCGAAATTGAATATAAACGAAATCAGTTAAACTACAATAATTAATAAAATGTGATGTGGGCACTTCCCATGCAAACTTTCATTTTGCTATTGTATGCTACATAATCGATCGATTTATTTTAATAAAAGCGAGTGTTTTGACAACACTAACAACTTTCGACTAAACTGTCAGAAAATGGTTTTGGACATGTTATTTTACTGTCATGCATTGTGAAACATAAATAAAACATATTAGTTTTTCTTTAAATCATGACTTAATAGTTAAGTCTAAACAACTAATATGAAATATTTTCTTTAAAAATACAACTGCCACTTATACTTGTTTTAAATAAATGACATTATGGATGGTTTAATTCACGCGGCATTGGAAGCAGAGGTATTTCTCATATTTATATAATTTAGCTTAATAATTGAACTGCAAACAACTTTTGTATAAGTTCCTTTGACCACGTTTATAATTTTATTCCCAGGTAATTCTAAACCGGGCTAAGCATGTGAACCGAAGTTTATCACAATTTGACAGTGGTGCTCAAGAACGAAAAATGACTTGGACCCATGATAAGATGCATCTCGCGGAGTCTGTTGACGAGTCCAGGATGAAGTTTCAGCGGAATTCGTCCTCGTCAAAGAGTACAGAGAAGTTTGACTTGTTTAAAAAATTACATGAGTTGTATATTGAACTGAGTCGGGATGAAGTTACACAAGCTAACTATGTGAGTATCAACTGTGTTTAATATATATTCTTTATTACACTAAAATAAACAAATTCGATCCTTAAATTTAATGTACAAAGACGAGCCTATCTCTGTAAAAGATCTCTTCCAGCCAACCCAGAAGATGGTTGAAAAGGAAATGCTCGCTATGAATACATTATGTAAAATATGACTTAATTATTTTTATAAACAATTATTATACACAATGTGAATTTGTGTATGCTTGCTAATAAACTACCTAAAATATAAAAAGTGCTTAAGGTTCTTTTTATAGTGACTCTTATCTAAACTGTTTGTAATTGGTTTCTCTAATCCTATAGAAAATTAGTAATTTGAGTAGATATTACAAATGGTTTTAAAAAATCTGCTTGTTTTCAGATCAGAGCTTTATTTATAAATGTATAATCTACTAGTATGATTTTTGTACAACATACAAGTAGTTAACATTATAATCTACATTGTGCAGTCAAAATATAATTACCAATGCTTTCAACATAAAATTTCACTTGCTACCTACTTAGTTTCATGTCTGTTAAAAGGGGCTAAGGAGTTATTTAATGTAACTGTTTCAATGTTCGCAGCAAGGGCTCAAGACAACATCTTATTTACTAGAGAAGTTGATAGCGTCATATAACTTGAACACTTTGATTGTCAACTTGTATCCTGGCAATAAGGGCTATTCTTTATCTCTGAAAGTTAATGGAAACACTCAATACATCCACCCTCCTGATGGAAGTGTAAGTTATTCTTCTATAAAAACTCTAGGTCTTATTACTAGAAAGTAAAACATGCTAAAGGTTTGCCTAAAGGTCTTGCATGAAAAATTCAAAGATATTTTTGACATGTGCAACACATGTTTTTGTGGTAAAGTGGTATTTCTCACTATCATTCATTCTTTTTAAATCACTAAATACACTTGTTATCATTAATCAAATTAAATACAATACAATACAAAAAATCAAATCTGAAATCTAAATCTATTTTTACTTTCCATTGATTTTTTTTTAAATATGGCACTAGATATTCTTTGTGCTTTTTACTTTCATATCTTATGTAAAAAAAGTTTTTTTTTTTTCTAATCTATTCCTTCATTAAATACCTACAAAAATTGCGAACACACAAACACATTTGAAAATTTATTATTTTAAGAGCTGTTTCTTTTTGTTATAAACCAAAATATCATTACAAACTAAATTGATTTACTTGGTACAACAATGTACTGTTTTCCACAACTCAAAGTCAAGCGGGCTTATTTTTCGTGTGTTTTACATATATGTGTCATATCATTTCAGACATCATCAAATCAAGAGGAGACATTGATTGAGACTCCCAGATGGCCATATGAAGAGGAGGAATTATTGAGCTACATAGATAATGAAGAGCTTCCAGTAATACTGCTAGACTTATTGGAATCTGAGCATTCATGTCTGTTCTACTCTGGCTGTATTATAGCACAAATAAGGGACTACAGACAAGCTTACCCAAGCTTTCTGTGTGATACCCACCATGTCCTACTAAGGCCTACTAATCAGGTAAGTTCTTTGAGAAACATTTATTTCCACATAAATTCTTTATGTTGCTCAAACAACAACAAAAAGACGAAGTCCTTTTAAACTGCCATACAAAAGTTGCAGTTATTTAAGGGTTGCCTGGTATAAATTGCTACTCAGCAATAAGGCCGCCTACATGTACACTTTCGTTATTTTTTTGTGAATTTACTGATTCTATTATTTCTAGTGTGCAATAAAGTATATTTTATTATTTATTGAATTCTGCATCTATGTAATTTTTCACATAAAGTGTGTGACGTGTGTGATGTTGTCGTGCTATAACACCCACCACAGAGTATAACGGGCGGACGATTAACGCGGAGCACAAGCGCTGAGCAGTCAAGCAAGACTATATATTTCAAAAATGTTGCATAAGACAAAATTGACAGTGATCCCTATAAAATACCGTTTGTTCCGTTCTTATCGGTTCCCAGATGATTGAAAAGGTCATGGAATAGAATAGACTATACTTTATAAACTTTAAATAGAATCAGTAAATTCACAAAAAAAAAAAAGTGTACATGTAGGCGGCCTTATTGCTGAGTATCAATTTCTACCAGGCAACCTTATCATGATCACGATGACGTCAATTAGGTATGGAAAGTGATGGTGATTATGATTAGTATTAGAAACTTTTATGAAGACTCTTTCAGTCCGACAGTCCTAAAGAACATGTGCGGTGGTTTATGTATCATTAATAATAATTTATAGTATACAAAATAATGTACTACTATATTGTTTATTGCACAAATTAAAAATAACAATTATTCTTAAAAACTTGAACACAAAGGCGAGCTTATCTCTATAAGAGATCTCTTCCAGCCAACCTACAAGGTGGTGGGAAAAGATAATGCGGAGTAGGCATAAGAGAAAGTGCAATGTACTACGAGTAAATATCCTCATTCAATAATAAACGCAATCATAGAGTAGCACGTGTTGCACTCGCTTCGGACTCTACACCTTAACATGGCGACCCTGCTTGGGGGCTGTCCATTAATCACGTGATCTTTTTTTCAGCATTTTTTAACCCTCCCTCCCCCTTGGTGATATGTGGTGAGGTTTAAGACTACCCCCTCCCCCCCCACCCAACATCACGTGTATTTTTAGTACCTGCAAAGAATCTTAAAATTTTTAGAGTTTTATCTTTACATACAGGTATAAAGTATAATCTTATTTTATTCTGAAATTAAGGACTATGATAAAAATGCCTAGACAGAAAGGTTGCAGGTTGTTTTTGATTGGAAAAAATAAATACACGTGATATCTTACCACACCCCCCCTCCCCCCTTGTGATATTTCGTGATTTTTGCAAAACCCCTCCCCCCCCTTTCAAGCCTCACGTGATTAATGGACGGCCCCTTGGGCAGTTTTCAATTTAGGTTTCTAAAAACTAAAATAAGTCATTATGACAACTAAAGCCTGACCAGAGAAATAAAAAAGATGCTCTGGGGGAGCCACGTGTATATTTTATGTTTATGGCAACAAATTCCATTATAAAATTAGTTCCTTGAAATTTCGCAATATGGCGGGGTTTTTTATTTCTTTGGTCAGTCTTTACTTGTAATATGATAATAATTATAATAATAATATGTGGAACATCTCACACACGGCCATCTGACCCCAAACTAGGCAGAGCCTGTACTATGGGTGCCAGACAGTTGATATACATACATATATAAATATACAACATCTGACACAATGAAACACAAGTGCTCATCACACGAATGCTTGCCCTGGGCGGGATTCGAACCCGCGACCCTGTGCTCAGTAAGCAGACGTACTACTAACTAGGCTACGGGCACTGGGCGGTCACTCTATACAGAAAACGCATTTTGACAAGCTACTTCTTTTTGAATAACAACTGAATATCAACTACAAGTCAATGGTGCTAGGCGCTATGTAAAACACCCCCGAACACCACCGGCGGAGTCCCGCGGCGCCTGCGGGGTGCGGGGCGTGGGGCGCTATATCGGGCGGGGCACTCATTTTGGCGCGGGGGGGTGAGTGCCCTTTCTGTACGGGTTAGTACTATTCACAGAACATTTAAAAGAGGTTAGAAAGGCGCTGTGGGCGGGGCCGGCGCGCCAAGACTATGAGCAAACGCTCATACTCCACGCAAAGACGCGATCGCGCTGTCTAACTCACACATAGCTATAAAAATGTACATCGGTATGCGTGCATGCGTATGATTCGTTTCCATTTGAAATCGCGTGATTGAGCGGCGCTATGATTGGCTAGATTTGAAATTGCAAATATGTGCGTAAACTTCATCTTTATTGAAGTACAGATGTAGTGGAGATGAAAGGTGGGGTGGAATCGGCGACACCGGATTTCATACGGACGGCGCATTATCGCCATTCTAACCTCTTTTAAATGTTCTGTGGTACTACTATTTTCTTCTGTGCTACGGGGTCGTCATAGAGTAAGAAAGGAATTTTAAATCCTATCTATTGTCGCACAGAGCATAATAACGGACGCGATGTGCATCGGCGGCCGTTGCGGGTGGGCGGGCGAAGAGCGCTCTGCATTGGAAGCAGTGGAAGCCGCTTTGGTGCACGCGGCAGCGCCTCCGCTGTGCCTCGACCCGCGGCCGGCCGTAGGGCTCCTAGCTGCGCGCTTGCACGCCGCGCCGCGCCTGTTTAACACGCCGCGGATACGAAGGCAGGCCAAGCGGTTTTCACAGGTATGTTATTGGGAAGTTAATATTTCATTATAAATAAAAAATATAAATAAACATGTGGGACACGGCCATCTGACCCCAAACTAGGCAAAGCCTGTACAATGGGTGTCAGACAGCTGATATACATATTTTATATATAAAATTTTCGTGTCACAGTTTTCGTTCCCATACTCCTCCGAAACGGCTAAACCGATTCTCATGAAATTTTGTGAGCGTATTGAGTAGGTCTGAGAATCGGCTACTATCTATTTTTCATACCCTTGAGAGCGGGCGGAGTCGCGGGGTGAACAGCTAGTATTTTATATGAATATACAACATTTAGACATAAGGCAAACATAAGTGCTCATCACACGAATGTTTGCCCTGGGCGGGACTGGAACCCGCGACCCTGTGCTTCGAAGGCAGACCTACCAACTAGGCTACGGGGCCGTCATTGTTGTACAATTACGACATTTTATTTTTACTATTATAATATGTACCTAATGACTACGGTGCTCATACATGTTCGCTTACCGAATCTGAAAAGTCCAAACTCAAGGTTTGTCAGAGAGCAATGGAACATAGTATATTGGGTGTCACACGGCTAGACCGAATTAGGAACACAACCGTTCCCAAACGGGCATCACTAATGTTTGGGAGAAAACAGCCAAACTTAAATGGGATTAAGTAGGGTATGTCAGCAGAATGGGTCCAGATAGGTGGACCGGAGTCGTCACACATTGGGCGCCTGAAAACGGACGTCGAAGTCGGGGCAGACCCAGAAAGAGATAGCGGGATGACTTGGACGCCTTTTGCTACAGCTGGCCTGAACATGTTTAGGAAAGAGAGAGGTGGAAAGAGTTGGGGAGAGTGAGATCAAGAAGGCTAATACAAAAAAAAGAAAATACCTAATGAGTTAAACACAATATTGTTTTTTTTTTTTTACTTGTTACTATTAAAACATTTATTTGATTCCAAAATTTCAAACACGAATAATAAGAACTTATACAAAAAAAATATTGCCTTATAAATAAAAGAAAAAAAAAACACTTCATTATGAAACTTTATTATGTTTAACATTTTTTCAGGTTGCAATAAATAGGAAAAGAAAATTGGATCAGTTCACTCATTACCACGGAATTGAGCTGTTGGACGTGATACATCGACAAAGAGCGAAAAATAGCCGCCAGTCAGGGTCACAAGCACGCGTTACGTCCAAATATCCCAAAAAACCACCAGAGGTAAGACCAAGCCAATTTTACAGTTTTTGAGGTATTACTGCTGTCTGTTTCAAAATTTTCGTGGCTATATCGCTTTCGAATCTCTGTTTTAACACTCTGAATTGATTATGTCGTGTTTCCATTGCACTAGCATTGACTATTGTAGCTAAAGCCTGACCAAAGAAATAAAATACCTCTCCATCTTCCGGAATTTCAATAAAACTAATTTTATAATGGAAATTGTTGCCATAAACTTGTGGCGGCGCGCCACATACTACGTCATAGGAAGAGCGACTAATTAGAAGCCGACACCTGAAATGCGCTATCAGAGTTTTCGCAAGACATTGAATAAATACAAGTTTCAACGAAGTACAGTTGGACCGCGGTCCCCGGGCTCACCACCATACCCGGCGGAAGATCTTCCCCTTGCCTCCATAAACTTAAAAATATACATACAGAGCAGGTTTTTTATTTCTTTGGTCAGGCTTTACATTTCAAACTGCGATTTACAGGTGTTCAAGCCAATAGAAGCGCCCAAAATGGAGCCGTTACCGTTAGCCTTACCGTCAGAGTTAAACGGCCCGCTGCGGTTAGCGCGCGCCTACGAACGGCCACGACCTACCTCCGACTGCCAACCGCAGCTGGTGGAAGAATACGTCCTGGAAACGGAGAAGTCTTCACCTCACGCCGGGACTGGATTCTTTCATATCAAACTGTCCATACTGCAGAGGCCGTCTGATCAGGAGTTTCTAGGGGAACTGTACGTGGATAGGGATCACGTTGAGGGCGAGAGGAATGGTGCTTCGTGTAGGTTTTCTTTGGGTGAGTTCGTTAATCTTATTTTTGGCAGCTGAGGATGGATTATAAAAATGTAATCAATTTCTTATTACCAACAAGTGTATTTAGGACAATTTTAATTCTTTTTGATAATAAAGTTCATAGGTGTTTATTTAGATATAGTATAAAATATATATGATAGTCTGTAAGGTATTTATGATATGGGCCTCTGTTTACATAATTAACATCTTTATGTAAATATTGCCTGAAATAAATGGATTTATTATTATTATTATTCATGTTTTGGCTGCAACGAAAGGTCTTTCGCTATCTGCGTCCTTGAATCTGTAAAATTTTAACTAAATATAATTTTGTTTATTTATCTTATAACATACTAGCGACCCGCCCCGGCTCCGCACGGGAAAATGGTTATTGTGGGTTATCCTTCAGTATATTATGCATGTATTATACATATAAACCTTCCTCTTGAATCGCTCTATCTATTAAAAAAAACCGCATCAAAATCCGTTGCGTAGTTTTAAAGATTTAAGCGTACAAAGGGAGGGACATAGGGAGGGACATAGGGACAGAGAAAGCGACTTTATTTTATACTATGTAGTGACTATTGCATATTCACTGATTTATAACAGTTGCTTAAGTTAAACGATATAGAGCTTTCATAGACATTTATATCGAAAAGGGACAGAATACTGTAATTTTAAGTAACATTTATGAATATAGGGGTTAAAGTCAGAAAACTTAAGGTTAAATTTTTGCATGAATATGATTGATTCCTGACTTTCTCATTTTAGGATCCCGGCTCCAAGCTAATAAATACATACAGCAGTTCACGGAAATATTTACGGAAGAAGGTAGAAAGTCTGTGAGAATAAAGCACATAGTCCCGGGGCAGTTACCCAGGGTCTCCTTCACCGGCGGCATGAGAGAAATGGTAAGCAAGGTAAAAGCATTTTAACAACACATCACAATATACCAAGCTGTAGGCGTTGCTAATAATAATGCTGCAATCTGTAATTTAAGTTCATCTTTCCTTTTCGCCTTTGAAGAAAAAGGAAAGGAACAGAATTGTTTCTATTTAACTTCTTACCCTAAAAGTCACCGTAATTCACGACACGACAATACAAATTCATATTTACGTTTTTGTTTTTATACACACATTAATAGCCAGACCAGAAAAATAAAAATCCTCTTTTTTTAATTGACCAAATCAAGCCCGGGCGACACAAGGGAGCCTCGAACTTAGGCCTATCGCGTTGATATGAAACACATCTTGAAGGAGACGACGCCTGAGGGGCTCCGTCTCTGATCTATTTGTTTTGATTTCTGTTACGGGCATTGTTACCTGAAGGGTTCAAAATTCTCGTCATACTGCGAAAATTTCATGCTAATGGCTTTGTAGCAACGCTTGTTGTTAGTTTCTGCCTGCCTACCTTCTTAAGTACTATGTTTCAAACGAATAAAGTTATCATTTCATTTCAATAAGACATGTGGCGCCCCTAAGTAGGTTTATTATATTTTGGTCAAGCTGTATAGTAAGTAACGTGTTCCCAAATCTTAACATAATCAAATTGGCTGAAGCAGATGAACAGGCAGAAATATTCACCTATCTTGATTGAATGATTGAAAATGAACTCTATCGTCAGGGCCAACAGTTGTTGTTGCAACAGCGGTCGGCGGCGGCGAGCAGCGCCCCGGCGCAGCCCCTCGCTACTACTGTTCCAGTCGTGTGAGTATGCCATGTATTACGATACGATCACTTTTTTAATATATATGTATTTTTAAATATAAATGGGTACACCTCACACACGGCCATCTGACCACAAACTAGGCAGAGCCTGTACTATGGGTGTCAGACAGCTGATACGAGTATACATACATTTCGAGGATAGATTTGGATTTTTGGTCCATCTCAATATTTTTCTAAAGAATCAGTGCGCAAGAACAAGCGCGGTCGGTCGCTGAACGAACGAATGAACGAACGTCCTATCGAACGAACTACTGACTCTAGGGACCAATAGACTGAATTAATGAGGTGTTTTTATAATTATTTCCAAAGAGAAAGGCAATGAAATAAAACAAGGGCAACTTAGTCTATTAAAATTTATTTACTCGAAACGTCAAACTTTGGTTAATTTATTAATCGATCTAGGTGTTGCCAATAGCCAAAAGTAAAAAAGGTAACCTTCATAATTATTTCTCCGACATACATAATATAAATATACAACATTATTCGAACCCGACCGCGACCCTACTCTTTGTAGGCAGGCGTACTGCCAACTAGGCTACGGGGCCATCTTTGTCGTCTAACTGCAGGGTGAGCAGACCTTACAGAACAAATTAAACCTTACCTAGTTACCCTGTTAGCTAGCACCTTTATAGATTTCGCGTGCCGTACATTAAAGACATGGGGCTGTTAAGCAAAGATGTGTAATATACTAATTTTCAACCTTATTATTTCTCCTTACGGTATATTTTCATTGAGGTAGAGGAGTGGTGTTACATAAGATCACACAAACGAATTAATGAGATAAAAATTAAATCACCACTGTGATCTATCACGTGTTTTTCTCATACTTTGCTAGAGAAAAATCCTTGTTCAGTTAGATATCTGTACAAAAAGCCAATTATTATTGTTCATTATGAATGGTTTTTAGCTGAATTTATTTTAATTTTTTTTCTTTTCAGGACGACTACCATCGCGCCTACTCCAAATACTCTCACCAATGCGCGGCAGCTCCCCATATTGGTTAGTTGTAGTTCATTAAGGTTCACATTTGTATACAGTTGGGGAAGCGTAGTAACTTAATCAGCCCGAAATTATTGTTAAATATTTGAAAAACAAGAATATAAAAGCTTGTTTAATAATAAGAATTGGTGCATAGTGAAAAAAAATATTATTATATGGTTTATTTATTTATTAAATAGTTTTACGACCTCTGAAAAGGCTTAACGTAGCTCGGCATTATATGTTGTATTGAGGTACTCACTGGGTAGGCACCACATCGTTGATTTTTTGCTACCGGTGAACTTAAAAAACCTAAATACTATTAAAAACTCAATTATTATTTTTTACAATTTTATAGCAGGCTCAATTACAACAAGTGGGTGCAGTCGGCACGGTCGGAGCCGTGGGCAGCGTCGTGGGCAGCGTGGGCAGTGTGGGCAGCGTGGGCAGTGTTGGGAGCGTGGGCAGCGTGGGTAGCGTGGGCTCTGCTGACGGCACGCTGAAGCAACAACCCTCGCCCACGGCCCGCCTCTCGCCGCAGGCATGTGCTCTTATAATACTATACTCTGATTGTGGGATAGGGAGGTTACCTGCATTTCAATTCAATTTAAGACACCTAAAGTACTACTGATTTGACCAAATAAGCTTGACAAAATAGTAATTTTTACCCACGACGGACGGAACGGAACGGAGGCGGTATATGCGTTTGGGGTAAGAGGTTGTTTGTTTGTTTGTTACCTTCTATCTCGAAAACCAATGGACCGATTTAGTTCCGGTTTTTTGCATTAAAAAGGTATCACTTCAACTTAGGATCTTAGATATGTTTTATGTAGGTAGACCATCAGGGAGCGCTGCAGCAGCCAGATAAGTTGGTACCACAGGAGTTATCAAAAACTACCGAATCGATTTCGATGCAGTTTTTTGCATTCAAAAGGCTTCATATTGGAGCTGGTTGTTAGACATGTTTTGGGGCGGTAGACCACCAGGGAGCCCTGCAGCAGCCAGATAAGTTGGTACTACAGGAGTTCTCAAAGAGTACTGAATCGATTTAGATGCGGTTTTTGCATTCAAAAGGCTTCATCTTGGAACAGGTTCTTAGATACGTTTTATGGAGGTAGACCACCAGGGAGCCCTGCAGCAGCCAGATAAGTTGGTTCTACAGGAGTTCTCAAAAAGTACTGAATCTATTTCGATGCGGTTTTTTGCATTCAAAAGGCTTCATTTTGGAACTGGTTGTTGGTCATGTTTTAAGGCGGTAGAGTCCTTTTCAGATTTCTTTATTTTAACAAACAGACGGTGGACGGAACGGAGCAGGTATATGATTTTAGGGTGAGAGATGTTTCTGTGTTTGTGTGTGCGTTTGTGCAAAGTAATGTTCCCACCTATCTTCTAAACTAATGATCCGATTTTGATGCGGTTTTCAATAACGGGTTTGTATTTGATGAGTTCATGTTCTTAGATAGGTGTCATGGCTGTCACTCACTAGGGGGCGCCACAATATTAGTGCAAAACAATGTTGAATCAAAACGAAATGTCCGATTACAATTCTGTTTTCAGCAATGTGTACGTGGTAGCTTAATGCATGTTCCCAAATAATAAAAACTACGTCTGTAACTCACTAGAGGGCGCTAAAATATTAGTGCAACCCCTCCACTGTATAATATTTAATAAGGAACTTAATATTATGTGGTAGGATGAATCACACTTATTTTTTTGCGAGATCTTACCTACATATTATATAGATGATAATTCGTATAATATGCTCTCTAAAAAGTATGAAATAAAATTAAGCATAAAATTAAGCAAAATTAAAAATTTTGAAAAAAACCCACGACGCTAAAAATCTAATCGAAAAAGAGTAAAATAACTCTAATCCCCCGACTTAACTAATTTTCTCGAAGATATACTTAGATGTAGCAATAATATTTTTACCATAAGACATAACCGAGGAATATCCGCCGGGGCTGCCATTAAACCAGCTAAAGTTTTTCTAGTGACGTGAATATAATTATTGAAGAATTGTAGATGTTTAACGACGACATAAAATACACTTATGAGTATAATTAAATTTTTGTTGAAATTTCATACCTATAAAAAAGGCAGCCCCCGACGGATATTCCTCGGTTATGTATTATGGTAAAAATATTATTGCTACATCTAAGTATATCTTCGAGAAAATTAGTTAAGTCGGGGGATTAGAGTTATTTTACTCTTTTTCGATTAGATTTTTAGCGTCGTGGGTTTTTTTCAAAATTTTTAATTTTGCTTAATTTTTTAATAGTTAATAGTAGTTAAAGAGGTCGTTAATAAAAAATAACCCTCACAACAAAAAAAAAATTTTTCGGATACGAGCTATTTTTATTTTTATACAGTAATTATTGTAAACTATGAATTTATATTTAACAAACAATTTAGGTAGCTGAGACATATTATTTACTACGACAGAACTTTTACGACGTAATGTCACAGAAACATAACTGACCAATCGAAAGTCGTGTGACGCAGCGCAGCAACACTTGGACATCTAACTGGCCAATATCGCTACATTATTCCCGTCGTCGCACCCCCTCTCACCTCGCCAAAGAGACTCAAATTTTGATTTCTGCGCATTGAATTCGAATTGAGTTGGAAATCAGTTTTATTTCAGTAGCTCCGTTTGAAACAGGGCTAAAAGTGACGAATGTGTTTTTCAGTAGTAATCTTAAAAAGAGAGAGACAGAAGTCACAGAATACAGATTTTTTAGTGTTGCCAACACACTTTGTTTAACGAGTAATTTTGATGTAACTGATGTTCAGTTTGGCGAGAAGTTTAGTTATAAGTTCAAAAATGTACCTTTTGATTAAACTAAAAAAATATTTAATTGTGCTAGTTTAGACCTGTGCATTTCTTTCTATGCTCTGAGTTACTAATTTGCTTTCAGGTGCACGACATCCACTCAACGCAAGCGTCAACGAACCAGCTGCTGGCGCAACAGCTGACCAACCCGCCGCAACCGCTCAACCCGCAGAAGATGCAGCCCGCCATCATACACATACAGCACCCGCTCATGGCCACCGGCACCGAACAAGTTAGTCAATACTCAACAGCTCACCAACCCGCCGAACCCGCTCAACCCGCTCAACCCGCTCAACCCGCAGAAGATGCAGCCCGCCATCATACACATACAGCACCCGCTCATGGCCACCGGCACCGAACAAGTTAGTCAATACTCAACAGCTCACCAACCCGCCGAACCCGCTCAACCCGCAGAAGATGCAGCCCGCCATCATACACATACAGCACCCGCTCATGGCCACCGGCACCGAACAAGTTAGTCAATACTCAACAGCTCACCAACCCGCCGAACCCGCTCAACCCGCTCAACCCGCAGAAGATGCAGCCCGCCATCATACACATACAGCACCCGCTCATGGCCACCGGCACCGAACAAGTTAGTCAATACTCAACAGCTCACCAACCCGCCGAACCCGCTCAACCCGCAGAAGATGCAGCCCGCCATCATACACATACAGCACCCGCTCATGGCCACCGGCACCGAACAAGTTAGTCAATACTCAACAGCTCACCAACCCGCCGAACCCGCTCAACCCGCTCAACCCGCAGAAGATGCAGCCCGCCATCATACACATACAGCACCCGCTCATGGCCACCGGCACCGAACAAGTTAGTCAATACTCAACAGCTCACCAACCCGCCGAACCCGCTCAACCCGCTCAACCCGCTCAACCCGCAGAAGATGCAGCCCGCCATCATACACATACAGCACCCGCTCATGGCCACCGGCACCGAACAAGTTAGTCAATACTCAACAGCTCACCAACCCGCCGAACCCGCTCAACCCGCTCAACCCGCTCAACCCGCAGAAGATGCAGCCCGCCATCATACACATACAGCACCCGCTCATGGCCACCGGCACCGAACAAGTTAGTCAATACTCAACAGCTCACCAACCCGCCGAACCCGCTCAACCCGCTCAACCCGCTCAACCCGCAGAAGATGCAGCCCGCCATCATACACATACAGCACCCGCTCATGGCCACCGGCACCGAACAAGTTAGTCAATACTCAACAGCTCACCAACCCGCCGAACCCGCTCAACCCGCAGAAGATGCAGCCCGCCATCATACACATACAGCACCCGCTCATGGCCACCGGCACCGAACAAGTTAGTCAATACTCAACAGCTCACCAACCCGCCGAACCCGCTCAACCCGCTCAACCCGCTCAACCCGCAGAAGATGCAGCCCGCCATCATACACATACAGCACCCGCTCATGGCCACCGGCACCGAACAAGTTAGTCAATACTCAACAGCTCACCAACCCGCCGAACCCGCTCAACCCGCTCAACCCGCTCAACCCGCAGAAGATGCAGCCCGCCATCATACACATACAGCACCCGCTCATGGCCACCGGCACCGAACAAGTTAGTCAATACTCAACAGCTCACCAACCCGCCGAACCCGCTCAACCCGCTCAACCCGCTCAACCCGCAGAAGATGCAGCCCGCCATCATACACATACAGCACCCGCTCATGGCCACCGGCACCGAACAAGTTAGTCAATACTCAACAGCTCACCAACCCGCCGAACCCGCTCAACCCGCTCAACCCGCTCAACCCGCAGAAGATGCAGCCCGCCCGCGCAGTTATTGATGTAGTTTTTTTTGCTTGCAAGGTGTCACCATTGAGAGTTTTCTTAGCTTTGTTCAAAAAATATCTTCAGCCATTTGAAGATTATCAACTCTTTTTTAGTTGTTAAAAAGATTCAAGCAAGGGTTTTGAGGCAGAGGTTTTTAATTAAAAAAAAAATAATGTTGTGTCTTAATTGCAGGTACAAAATATCCAATACAGCAGTGGCACGACATCTCAACAGAAGAGCGCCATGGCCAAGCCCCGCACTACGAACCCCGCCATCAGCGCGCTCGTCACTAGCCTCATGAACTCTGCTCAACAGTTCCAACAGGGTAACTATCCTAGGGCCAGCCAAATATCCAATACAGCAGTGGCACGACATCTCAACAGAAGAGCGCCATGGCCAAGCCCCGCACTACGAACCCCGCCATCAGCGCGCTCGTCACTAGCCTCATGAACTCTGCTCAACAGTTCCAACAGGGTAACTATCCTAGGGCCAGCCAAATATCCAATACAGCAGTGGCACGACATCTCAACAGAAGAGCGCCATGGCCAAGCCCCGCACTACGAACCCCGCCATCAGCGCGCTCGTCACTAGCCTCATGAACTCTGCTCAACAGTTCCAACAGGGTAACTATCCTAGGGCCAGCCAAATATCCAATACAGCAGTGGCACGACATCTCAACAGAAGAGCGCCATGGCCAAGCCCCGCACTACGAACCCCGCCATCAGCGCGCTCGTCACTAGCCTCATGAACTCTGCTCAACAGTTCCAACAGGGTAACTATCCTAGGGCCAGCCAAATATCCAATACAGCAGTGGCACGACATCTCAACAGAAGAGCGCCATGGCCAAGCCCCGCACTACGAACCCCGCCATCAGCGCGCTCGTCACTAGCCTCATGAACTCTGCTCAACAGTTCCAACAGGGTAACTATCCTAGGGCCAGCCAAATACCAAAAATGCCCGAGCGGTCCAATGGCTCTGTTGAAAATCTAATCGTATAAGCATTATTAAATTAAATAAATAAATAAAATCTTCGTCCTTGAATGGGTGTGTCAATGGTATGGAGATGAAACAGTTTTATTTTAATTTGTTAACAGCTCATATATACCCCAACCGAACAGACCTCAGTTGACCACGCTGGCCCAGTGCGGGTTGGTGTATTTTACCCAATACAATACAATACCCACAACATTTGAATCACTTCGCAGATGCGTGCACGTTGTTTTCCTTCGCCATAGGACCGGCGAATAAACGTACATATGAATTCGAAAAATTAAGTATACATTAGTACAGTAAGCAGGCAGCACCTGCGGCTGGACATTCACGCTACGAAAATCGCTTCTAATGCTACATGCCGAGGCTTGAACCTGAAATTTTCCAACAGTATAATTAGCGCAATATTTTAATATAAAGTTTCATCAATTTCAGCTAACCAAAACGCGAAAGTAGTAGCGAGCACAGCGACCAGTAACGCGACGATACTGAACCTGCTGAACAGCGCCCCGGCGGCCATGACGCACGCGGCCGGCGACGCGCTTGATTGCAACAAGCTGCTGGGCCGCGCCGTCACCCTCGCCGGCGCGCGCATCGTCACCACCAGCGCGCCGCACACGCTGCCCACCTACACGCACCAGGTCCGCCCCACACACACACACACACACACACACACACAGATCCACTGCTGCTGGGCTGCGCCGTCACCCTCGCCTGTTATTTAGACCGGTACGACAGTGCAAAACTTAAACTTTGACGTCACAAAATGTTTTGAATAAAGCCTATCGGTGAGTGAATAAATGACTTTTATTTTGACATTCTGTCTTTCAGGTGTTGACCGGTTACACGCGGGATTCGGAAGCCACTAACGTTTCTAGCAGCGAAAGCGCTCTTCTGGAGCGACTAATAGGGCAGGACACATCCACCACCGCTGCGGTCGCACAGCCGCAACCACAACCGCAACCGCAACCGCAACCTCAGCCGCAACCGCAGCAGCAGACGCAGCAAGTTATACACGTATGTTTGAGTGATCTTGGTTTTATAATATTTTTGTGTACCTTATGTCAGAAAAGCAGTTTGCTTTGCCAGTCTTAAAATCATCATCATCATCAACCGAAAGACGTCCACTTCTGGACAAAGGCCTCCCCCATGGATCTCCACAATGATCGGTCCTGCTTGGCCCGCATCCAGCGGCTTCCCGCGACCCTCACCAGATAGTCGGTCCACCTCGTGGGGGACCTGCCCAGACTACGTCTTCCAGTGCGCGGCCGCCATTCAAGAACCTTTCTGCACCAACGGCCGTCGGTTCTACGCGCAATGTGCCCAGCCCATTGCCACTTAAGCGATTCTTCTCTCTACTAGCTACTTAGCAAGTCGTAAAAAAAATTATAAACGCCAAGTAAAATATACCGTAAAGCAGAAGTTTTTAAAACACGGGTAACCGACATCGTTCGATCTTGTGCTTACTAGTTAAGACGGATTGAGTAGAAATAATTCGAAAGGATTCCCACAGATGACGCTACAGCACGCTGTCTCGTGCCAAGTGGTTGCCTATAATGATGGTGACGTCATGGTTTGATAGAAAACAAGCAAGAGCTAATTTCGGCGCTGCCACTATGCCCTCCGTGGTGTAGTTGGTTTGGTAAGCACGTTTGCTGCGTATAGGCCGAAGGTCGTGGACGCCGAAAGGTTTACGTTTTTGGTTGTTCCTGAATCTAAAAATATTTAAAGAAAATTAAATTTATACAACATGAAAAGTGTACAGAAGGCGGTATATAAAGTATATCACATACATTTATTACAAAACGCATGTATTTCAGGGCCTAAGCCTCGCCTCTTTACAAGGGCTACAAGGCATCCAGGGTCTCCAGAACGTGCAAGTGCAGATTCCTGGTCTGTCGGCACCAATTTCCCTCTCGCTGAACGTGTCGGGCGCGCCCAGCGGGCTGCTGGTGTCCGTGCCTTCCACCACCTCCGTCGTGCTCACCAACCAACCCTCCGTGCTCTCGCTACCCATCGGTGAGTCCACTCTCACAACCAAGGAAGTGGCATGTGGGCTTTAGGCACCTAAAGTATGCGGAGCTCCGTAACCATCAGCGTCATTCGATCGTCGTGTCGTCGACCGATCACTACGTGCGAATATATATTATCAGCTGTCTGACATTCATAATAAAGACGCCTAGCTTTGAGGTCAGCTGGTGACACGACCGATCACTACGCGCGAATGACGCTGAATTTATAAGGAGCTCCGCAAACCTTAGGCACATCTTAACCCGACCGGCCGCGCTCACATGTCACTTCCTCTAGTGTTACATATTCCGTGCTCACAACGCTATCGTAACGGGGGAACTTGCACTTGACGACTGGCTAACGCTGAGGTGGGAAAACCGCGCTTCGCTTGGCTATGGTTTCTTTCATATTAATCCAGACAACAGGCCATTGACGCCTGCATACAATGCGCACATTTTTTTCAAACGATACGATTAATCTGTAGGAAATTATCGCAAAATACGTAATTTAACATACCGGCGGGGTGAGCGTGTGACCTTGCCAGACATTTTGGTGTTACATTATTTTTTAAAAGACAGAAGTCAATGAACTTTTGTCCGGTTTTATATGAAACAGACCATAACATGAAATGTCAACGGGAAGTAAGTCTACAAATCTGTCAAATTAAGAAGATGAAGTATTTGTTTGAGTCTATTGCGTTTTGTACACATTGTAACTTATTTATTTATTCCCGATGACAACATCGCGACAACCTTTTCGTTATTAAAAGCGTGAAAAGGACATTACGGTTTTTAAATTTAGGATAGAGCATAGAATCGGACCTCTTGTCTTATCTGTGGGTCATGAAAGTAGTGCAAGTTCCCCATTTTGGGATTTTTGTTGGGTGC